>CANJKZ010000952.1:680000-1155000 GCA_947471745.1 Closterium sp. Naga37s-1
CCAAAAAATGTTAGTTACCATTGTGGTAACCGAATCGGCTGGTTGCTGTAGAGACGTACGCGCTGGACACGCCCTAAACGTCGCTCAGTTTTCGGCAGATCCACATTTTTCTGATGGCTAAGTGCGTTCAGAATCGTCCTGGTCGGAGTCGTCAACACCACTTCTGGGATTGCTTCGTGATCGTCTGACATGGCGGGAGACACGGACGCAGACGGATTGGCGCCAACGCTTCAGAATATCCTAGACCAGACGTCTTTAAAGTGGATCTTCGTTGGCGGGAAAGGCGGCGTTGGCAAGACCACGTGTAGTAGCTGCTTGGCGGTGCTATTAGCGGCGGTTCGCGAGAAGGTTCTTATAATCTCCACGGACCCCGCGCACAATCTTAGCGACGCGTTTCGGCAGAAGTTCACCCGCACGCCGACTCTCGTTAATGGCTTTACGAACCTTTACGCCATGGTACAACCGCGATTCGAGTCGTCTTTGTGTTATCTATAAATCACTTAGGGTACGTTCTCTGCCGGCGTCAAGTGGGCTGACATGAAGCTGTGAACGGTTTGGATTGGTTTGACGATGACGTGGAACTATCGGAGCTGTCGATAGCCTTGTGTCAGGAAACTTGACACAGGCCAAGAACGTACCCTTACAGTAGTTTTTGTGCCAGGGTACGGACGAGTAGCGCCCTTGCGCACAATTGGCCGCTTAGCGCCCTTGCGCACAGTTGACCTCCATTCCGCGCAGTTGGCCGCTTAGCGCCATCGCACACACGAGATACACACACAGTGTGTGCATGTGCATGTGCGAACCAATGACTACAGCTCATGGTCTTGGTAATACCAAGGTGTGCCGAGTGTGCGAGTGCTCTCAATCCTCTCCTATTCCTCAACTGTTTTTACCCTGACCGTTGATCCGTCAACAGGAGGTGGATCCGACGGTCGAGACAGACGATTTCGACCAGATGGCGGGGCAGCTGGCGCAGTCAACCGGGCTGGGCGGCGCAGGGGGGCCAGCGGGGGGGCTGAGCGGGCTGCTGGCAGGCAGCGGCATGGGGAGCATGTCGGAGCTGGCAGGCGCTATCCCTGGGATTGACGAGGCCATGAGCTTCGGCGAGATGATCAAGTAAGGGGGGGGCCGTGATAGGATCGTTTGGACCGGATCGTACCAGACCAGATCATACCAGACCAGACCAGACCAGACCAGACCAGACCAGGCCGGACCAGACCAGGCCGGACCAGAACAGACCGGACCAGACCAGACCAAACCAGACCAGACTGGACCAGACCCAACCAGACTGGACCGGACCAGACCCGACCAGACCAGACCAGTCCAGACCAGACCAGACCAGACCAGACCAGACCAGACCAGACCAGACCAGACCAAACCAGGCCAGACCAGACCAGACCAGACCAGACCAGACCAGACCAAACCTGGCCAGACCAGACCAGACCAGTCCGGACCAGACCAGACCAGGCCAGACCAGACCACACCAGACCGGACCGGACCAGGCCAGACCGGAACGGACCGGAACGGACCAGACCGGACCAGACCAGACCAGACCACACCGGACCGGACCGGACTAGGCCAGACCGGAACGGACCGGAACAGGCCAGACCGGACCAGACCGGACCAGACCAGACCAGACCAGACCAGACCAGACCAGACCAGACCAGACCGGACCGGACCGGACCAGACCAGACCAGACCAGACCGGACCGGACCGGACCAGACCCAACCAGCATTCAACTAGGTCCCCAGGGGCCTTGTGTCCTTTGATTGATGGGCTGCTGAGTTGGCATCATTCCTTCCTTCTTCCCCTGCCCACCGCCCCATCCCTCAGGCTCGTGCAAGCAATGGACTACGGCTGCATTGTGCTTGACACAACACCCAGGAGCTTTCATTTTTGTATGAATCAACTCTTTCCCCCATTGGCCCCGCCCCCCACCGCCCTCTCGTCCCGCAGGCTGGTGCAAACGATGGACTACAGCTGCATCGTGTTTGACACGGCCCCCACGGGCCACACCCTGCGCCTGCTGCAGTTCCCCTCCACTCTCGAGAAGGGGCTGGGCAAGCTCATGGCGCTCAAAAACAAGTTTGGCGGGATGATGGACCAGGTGTGTAGTGCGGTGACGAGGTGTTGAGTGCGGTGATGAGACAATTTGTGCGGTGAACTGGTCTGTGATTCTGTGGCTGCTGCAGTTCCGCTCCACTCTTGAGAAGGGGCTGGGCAAGCTCATGGCGCTCAAGAGCAAGTTGGGAGGGATGATGGACCAGGTGTGACGAGGTATTCAGAGCGGTGATGAGGTCTGTGAATCTGTGGGCTGGTGTGGAGTGCGATAATGAGGTGTTTAGATGTGTGATGCTGAGGTCTTTGTGCCATGCTTGCTGCTCCCATGTATCTGTCTGTATGCGCATGCGTGCGCATGTATGTGCGTTTCCCCGTTTTCTCCCTCCAGGTGGCGCGCATGGTGGCTGTGGGCGAGGAGCCAGGGGAGGATGTGGTGACATTCCTGTGGTCTCATCTTGGTATCGCACTCTCTGCATGCATGTATGTGCATCCATGTATGCGTATGTGCATGCATGAATGTGCATGCATGAATGTGCGCATGCATCCCTCTCCCCAGGTGACACGGATGATGGGGGTGGGCGAGGAGCTAGGGGAGGACGTGGTGACGTCAAAGCTGGAGAGCATGAAGAGCGTGGTGGAGAAGGTCAACATGCAGTTCAAAGACCCTGTGAGTCAACGCCAGTCAACGCCAGTCAACGCCAGTCAACATGCACCATTTGAGTCAATGCAAGTCAACACGCTGGCAAACATGCAGTTCAAATTGAAAGCCCCTGCGTGTGAACACGAGTGAATGCAAGTCAGCATGCATCAAGACCGCAGCATGGAGCAACACTGGTAAATGCAACTCAAATCTTCCTCCCCCTGCTCTTCCTTCTCGTCCTCCTCTTCCTACTCTCCCCCCCCGGTCTGCAGCCATGTCCACATTCATGTGCGTGTGTGTGTATCCACACGAGTTCCAAATGTCTCTCTCCCTGTGTCCCCGTCCCACCAGGACGTGACCACGTTCGTGTGTGTGTGTGCATCCCCAGGCTCCTCTCTCTCTCTACGCGACAGAGTGCTTGGTCTGTGCGCTTGCTGCTAGCTGCTCTGAGTTTCTAGCCATCTCCCTGCCCCTGTGCCTGGGCCCCGCCAGGACATGACCACGTTCGTGTGTGTGTGCATCCCCGAGTTCCTCTCTCTCTACGAGACAGAGCGCCTGGTTCAGGAGCTCGCTCGCTTTGAGATAGACACGCACAACATTGTCATCAACCAAGTGCTCTTCCCGGAGGAAGGTGAGCTGCGCTGCACCTTCACAAGGGAAGATGTGAGATGATACAGTAGTCTTCAGGTAGCCTTGGTGGCAGCACGGTTTGAGATGGACACTCACGGCATTGTGATCAACCCAAGTGCTGTTCCAGGAGGAAGGTGAGATCGCTCGCCCCTCTTTTGTCAGACTGCAGCAAGAGCGGTTCAGAGCGGTTTGAGATGGACACTCACGGCATCGGGATCAACCAAGTGCTGTTCCAGGAGGAGGGTGAGATACTTTATAGATCTCAATTGCAGTTAGAGGTGGAGGGGAACTCTTGAGCTGCTTCCATAGTCACCACTAGGTCACTCAGCTGTTGCATGGGCCAATGCAACTGCAGCTTGAGGACACAGGTTTTGAGACGTCCCAAAAAAAAGGCTTTCAATGCGGTTTTCAACTCAAAACCCACTACCTCCCCCTCCTCCCCTCTCTTTCCCGCCCCCCTCCTCCTCCTGTTTATCCCACACAGCCGGGGAGTAGAAGCTGCTAGCAGCGCGGGTGAAGATGCAGCAAAAGTACTTGGATCATTTCAGCAAGCTCTATGAGGGGCGAGTTTTATGGTGGACCTTCCTACATCCCTTCCCCATTCTCCTGTCCTCCCGTTCTTTTCCTTCACTCCACGCACCAGCCGGGGAGTCGAAGCTGCTAGCAGCGCGGGTGAAGATGCAGCAGAAGTACTTGGATCAATTCAACGAGCTGTATGAGGACTTCAACATCACGCGGTTACCATTGCTGGAGGAGGAGGTGGGGGAGGGGGGGGGGGGGAGTGGGGGAAGCATGCTTTTGTCCGTGTGCATCCGCTTGTGCAAAGGGGAACGCAGGAAGTGTATGGATATGTGTGTGCGTGTGCCAGCATGTGCTTGCATGAGTGCATTTCTGTGTGTGGGTGTGTGCACATCTGTGAGTAATCAAGCACACTCATATCTTCCATGTTTAGAACCCACAGATTGCGATGCTTGAGATGTCTCGGAACCCACTCATCTTCCACCCATGCTGCATGCACCAGCTGCAAGGAGTGGACTCCCTAGGATCCCATCGCAAGCAACTCCTCACGTTTTGATATGTCTCAAAAGCTCTGAGACAGTCAGAACAAAATTCTGAGACGTGTGAGAGCTGCGAGGAGTGGACTCCCGTGAATTCCTCTGCACGCAGCACCTCCTCACGCCATGCGTTGCGTCTCCCACCTAACCGCATACCTTTCAACGTTTCCGTACTCCTCACCATCTCACCTCACCTCACCTCACCTCACCTCACCTCACCTCACCTCACCTCACCTCACCTCACCACACCACACCTCACCTCACCTCACCTCACCTCACCTCACCTCACCTCACCTCACCTCACCTCACCACACCACACCTCACCTCACCTCACCTCACCTCACCTCACCTCACCTCACCTCACCTCACCTCACCTCACCACACCTCACCTCACCTCACCTCACCTCACCACACCTCACCTCACCTTTCCTCACCTCACCTCACCTCACCTCACCTCACCTCACCTCACCTCACCTCACCTCACCTCACCTCACCTCACCTCACCACACCTCACCTCTCCTCACCTCACCTCACCTCACCTCACCTCACCTCACCTCACCTCACCTCACCTCACCTCACCTCACCACACCTCACTCACCTCACCGCACCGCACCTCACCTCACCTCACCTCACCTCACCTCATCCCCACCAGGTGCGAGGAGTGGACGCCCTCAAATCTTTTGGGAAACACCTCATCACACCTTACGTTCCTCGGCCGGTGCCACCTGTCGCAACACGATTGGTGGAGCTGGAGCAAGAGGTGAAGGAGCTTCGACAGAAGCTAGAGGAGACACAGAAGGAGCTCGCCAAGTATAAGACCTCGTGACTTCAAACCTAAAGAACACAGTGCTTTGTACAGATGGAGCTCGGCCAGTATAAGACCTCATAACTGAAAGAATCAAAGAAAAACACGGTGTTTGTGCCAAGTACAAGGGCTCATGAGCTGATGGTGATATGAGCTGATGGTGATATGAGCTGATGGTGATATGAGCTGATGTTAATATGAGCTGATGGTAATATGAGCTGATGGTGTTGGGAATGAGGCTCCTTGAAATCTACCGTAAGTGAGCATGCTTGGGGTGAAGGAGCTTCGGCAGGAGTTAGCTTCACGAGGGAGCTAGCAACGTGCAAGCGTATCACAAGCTGCTTCACAAAGGAGCTAGCAATGTGCAAGCGTGTCACAAGCTGATGACATTAAGGATTCAAGATGAAAATTCTGGATTCACGAACCACGATTAAGGCACATTCATACCTCAAACATGCGAGTGACAGGTTGACATGCCTCATATACCCCATGGGATCAGGGCCCAAAAGTGCTTTAGGCCCACCCTGACAAATCAGGGTTCCAGCCCCTCTTTACCCTGACCCGTAGGGTAAAATTTTCCGTACCCTGTTTGCAGCAGGGTAAATCTTAGCTTTGGGCAGGGTAGACTGATTTGAGCAGGGTATTTCTACACATACCGTAGCCTGTTTTCAATGCTACTTTGTCTGTTAAGTAATTTCTTCGGTACTAATAAAGTAGCACAGCATGGCTGGTACAGCAGCACTGCGAGTGCAATTTGATGCGTAGGACAGCAAGAAGCTGTCCTTGACGCGCAACTCTGCTCAGCTGGCAGTGGGCGTGGCGTGGTTTGGCTCGATGCAGGGGTGCGTTGGCAGTCCAGTGGGTAAGACAACCAATAAGGCCACATGGCGTGCCGCCGACAACATTACACGGTTTTCCGCCTGTGGTCACCAGCGACAACGGTGGCAGTGTGAGAGTGGTACATTTTGTCACCACGCGGAGTATGGGCTGATCCGCGCTAAAAAACTTTCGGTAACTGGGTAATCTACACACAACCCTGATTCTGTCAGGCTAACCATAAATCCAATCAGTGTAAAAAAATACAAACATTTTTTTCGGTAAGGGTAAGAATCTAGGAAGCCTGATTTAGAAAGGGTAACTCTGAAAAAGCGGCCGGCCCCCAGGGTAATCAGGGCATTTTACCCTGATATTTTGGGCCCTGCATGGGATGCACTAATACCGTAACCTGTATGCATGTGTGTGCATGTGGAGGTCAGCTGTTGCCACTGGTCCTTCCCATGTGGAGAGTGTCCAGAGAACTGTGCAGGAATGATGAATGACTAGCAACAGGGAGATACATGTATGAAATTCTAACTGGGGTTGTACTCTATACTAAGCACCTCACTGTAGCCTAGCAGAACTAAGAACATACAAATATGTTTTGACACACCCCCCTAGGCAAAGTGAGGGATAGCCAACACAACAAACGAGCACAAGACCAGTCAGGCAAGAGAACAAAGCAATGCAAAGCCCAGGGTGGATCTCAAGGTCACCACTCATTCTGAGCACAAACAAGCGGCCACAAGGCCAGTTCACATGCAGAATTATAATAGCAAGGCAGCACACTGATCACAACCTAGCAAGAGTATACATGCAGGTATAAATATAGATATAAGTGTACAACAAGTGCAGTGAGGCAGAACGGGCAGAAGTCCAAGAGCAGTGCAAAAACGCGCTGGGCAGGTTCGAGCGGATCGATTTGGTGGGCCCTAGAAAATCTAACCGTGTTCCTGATCTGAAACCATGTCGAGAGAACTGTGCAGGAATGATGAATGACTAGCAACAGGGAGATACAAGTATGAATCCCTAACTGGGGTTGTACTCTATACTGAGCACCTCACTGTAGCCTAGCAGAACTAAGAACATACAAATATGTTTTGACAGAGACCTCGTTTTTGCAACTTCCAGCCTACACAAACAAATACTGTGCAGTTATGTACTGCATGTACAACAGTAATTAAGGCGCACACGTATGTGACATAGGGTTTGTATCCGATCATGTGGAGCGCTCCTGTTTTTGCCTGTTCCAGCTGATGCTAACAAGCTATGGAGCAGCTATAAGTGATTCAGGGGCATGCACTCGTGCATCCACCCAGTGCTCATTTGAGGCGTCTCAAAAGCTGATGCGACAAAGCAGCGTGCCTGTTGGGGTAAAGAGTTGCAATGTTCGCGGTTCGATCCACCGGAAATCACAACCAATTAAAGCCGGCGGCCCAAATTGTTCATGCTTTTAAAAGTTGACCAGAGGGAGTTTTTCTGGTGTGGGCTTTGGCGAGAGTTTCCGATTTCGTCTAGGTTCGTTTTTTTCGCGAGACCCAGCCAACCCTCGGTTTTCCCCCTGGTGAGTGAATCTGTCTTCGGAAGTCCCAAATTGCAAGTGCGTGACTTTCAAAAGCTTGGACACTCAACTTCGTCAAGTTTTAAAAACTTGACCCTCGCGGCCCGCAATTTGGGACGCGGGCTTTAAGCGTCAAAACCATTTAGTCTAGCACAAATACAGTCCGGCTACTCGTTCGTCTCCTTGCATACATCTTTAGCAACCAAAAGCTGGAACGGTTCTAGTTCTGCTCTACAACATGACCGAGGTGCCTTTCCTCCTGCGACTTTTAATAGTGTGGCATGCTTTCTACTACAACACCTTTTTAGACTGCGCGACCAAAGCGTTTATTCAACTGCTCGAGCAAATAGAAACCACGCATGAAGACGAGAATAGTGGGGAATCGCGGAGTGCCGTCCGTGCACGGAATCGTCGTTTACGGCAACATAGGCTTGGCATATGGGAGGACGAAATGGCGTCGATGACATAAGAGACGTTTATGGACCTTTTTTTGGATAAACCGTGCCATATTAGAACACATATGCGACGGAATGCAACATATTTTAGAACCAGTGATTCAGCGACACGCCCTGCCAATTAACGTCGCCGTTTTAGTGCCTATAAAGTATTTTGCGAGCGCAATGGCTTACATCGACCTCGCGTTTTGGTTCGGTGTTCCCAAGACGCTTTGCGATCGGCTAGTAGACATTTCCTTACAGAATTTCCTGCTCGTCTTCAAGTCAGCGTGGGTACGGTTTCCTACGCAAGAAAAACTGCATGTTATGGCCGAAGAGTTTAAAAGCATAAAGGGCATCCCTGCCGTTTGGGAGCAATTGACGACACTCACATACAAATTAGGGGCATGGATGCTCATCGATCAGAATACTATACCCGTAAATCTCAGTACGCAGTGCAACTACAGATCACATGTGACGCCAAAGGAAACATTTGGGACTATCTCATCGGGTTCTCAGGCACTGCACACGACCAGCGCGTGTTCGTCCAATCTAGCCTCTACGAGCGTCTAGAAAAAGGGGACATTGCACCGTACCAGCTGGTAGGCGATGCTGCTTACCCCCTTCGTGAGTACTGCCTCACTCCCTTACACGCCCCAACTGGCCGCCTCATGCTCGAGTGGGAGCAGACTTTTAACTATTGCCAATCCGCCACCCGCATGTCGGTAGAGCGCACCATTGGGCAGTTCAAGGGTCGGTACCGGCTATTCGCCGGCCGACACGACTGTGCGCTATGGCGTGTTCTAGCCGGGGCCAGTTGTGTCGTGATCCTGCATAACATGGGGTTAAAGATGGCAGGATCGCGGATGAAAAACCCGAACAATAAATGGGCAGTCATAGCCCTCAACCGCGACCCGTGGTGGACGAGAGGGGAGCTGGCAGAGTTCAACTGGAGCACATGTGTGAACACGTCGCCAACATGATTGAAAGAGCGTCGAAAAAGGCTCGGTGAGGTCCTACACGACGCCTACCTTAAGCGTCTTCGTCACGGCGCCACTCCTCCACCCCATCACTGAGTGTGTGGTCGTCGCTGCCGCTGCGGTCGGCCGGCCATCCATCGTCAGCGCCGCCTCGTGATCCCGAGAAGTGAAGGGGACGGCTAGTCTGCGACTGCTGGCTAGCCATCCATTCGCGGATGACTCCGGTGATCTGTGCGACGCCCTCACTTGAGCACTGCTTGAGAGTGTCCGCCATTAGTTATGCCGCGACCATAGTAGCTGTCTCGTTGATTCGGCGACGTGCAGAAGATGGGGTGCTACGCACTGCGGCAATGGGTGTGGTGGGAACAAGTGTAGGGAATGTTAGTAGAAGCTCGACTGTATATCGTGATCACAATGTTATCCTAGCTGGAATGTGATGTTTCTAAACTAATAAGATAATGTAAACGGCTGGTCATGCGCTCACACGAGTGGAAACTACATCAATACAACTTCAAACAAATACTCACACGTGGGTGCCGTAGCATCGGACTTCGATGGTGTGCAGATCTTCACGTTCGGGTCCACGTTGACCTCAACTGCACCGCCGCCATCCAGCGTGTGAGGCTCCGCTGCAGCTGTATCCTTGTAAAACAGCACCATCCACTCCCACCATGGCGGTTTTATCACCGTCCCCCCATCAGATGCAGAGTCACCCTTGGCGATCTGCCTCCACAACGCCTTAAGGCGCTTCCATTGGTTGGTGCACGCGAGTGCATTCCTACTCCAGTCAGGATGTTGTAGCTTGATGTGCTCAATGAGCCTAAGCCAATACTGCGACCCCCCCTTGCCCGTCATTTGGTGGAGCTCATCCTTCGTGAACCACCGCGCGGCCACGAGTATGGTCGACTCCTTTGGTGACCATTCTGGCCGCGCACCTTTCGGCGGGCTTAACGACGCTCCTCCCCGCGACACCGATTGTTCAACGTCCTTACCGTTTCGCTTGTTGTTTGCGCGAGGGATTGCGCCGCTTTTCCCGCGGCTAACGGTCGGCGCAGAGGCAGGCTCCTCGATTGGGCCATTGTACTGCGCATCTCCATGCCAGGCCGCCACAGGGTCGTCACCGTCAGACCCTCCGTCATCATCTTCGTCATCAGAGTCTTTACCTTGTTCCTCTTCGTCAGTATCGTAGTCAGGTGAGACATGAGCACGACTGAATTGAGGTGTGACTGTTGATCGCGAGGGCGTTTCTACGGTTGACTGCACATTACGGAGCGGCCTTGACGTAGGTCTACCTGCAGCTAGTTCTGCAGTCATCTATCGGACATAGGCGAGGTCCTCGGGTCGCCATGAGGATTCATCGGATGCGCCTACCTACGATTTGCGCTTGCGAGCCATGCTGGTGTGAGCTATTTCTATCTGTGTATCGAGCAGGTAAGCAGGGTCAAATATGTAGTCAACCACACATCGTAATCCCAATGTTGCTGTTGGTGTGGGGGTGTTTCAGATTGCGCGTGAGAAGAGCTAAACGTGATCAGCAAAGGTGGTCAGTCGGTGTATAATTGGGTTGCCGCGTGGAGCAAAATACATGAATTTTCACCAATCGTGCAAATTTGGCACGTGCCAAAGTGCACCACAACGGACTAAACACAGACGTGCGCATGTTATGATGTTGGCAAAGTTGCATGTTCAGCCTTTCGCGCATCTAGTTTAGCCGTGCACGGGTGAGTTGGCACGATCGTGCGATGCCCTGCGAGTAATCTCATTGGTGCGCATTCTCGGTATTGGCCTGACAAGAGGTGGTTTATAACGTTGATAACAACTTTCTCACTATGCAATATGAGGTAGGCCTGATAGGGGGCCGTAGGAACACGGTTTTAGAATAGGTATATACAGTGATTCAGCAGCATGCATGCATTTCTCAGAGACGAAGTAGACTAACAAGATAGAGAGAATGATGAATTAGGGTAAGGAGGGGGGGGTACAAGAAGAATGTAGAGAGATTTTATGTACCCCCTAAGATGCACCCCACTACAACATATCTCAATCTATACAAACATAGTTTGACACATCCTCATAGACTAAGTGGGGGGGCATCAAAACAAGTAAGGCAGCCAAATGGTCACAAGACCAGTCAAAAGAAGCAACAACACAAAGCTCAGGGTGGATCACAAAGTCACCACACAGTCTGAGCACTAGCAAGAGGACACAAGGCCAGTTCAAGAGTTCACAACTATATATAAGTACAAAGACGAGCAAAGCAAGAAACAAGAGGCAAGGCTACAGCAACCGAGGGCCTACATCAAAAAGGCCTAGCTGCAGACAAAACCTGTGGTGGTCACCAGGCGGAAGGGCCTTGGTGAAAATGTATGCAGTCTTGGACTATGAGGCCAAAAAGTCCAAGCACGCCTGACAGCGCCGCTGCAGCTCTCGCAATAGAAAGTATCTGACGTCGATGTGTTTCACTCCGCTCCCCAGTCGAGGCTCTCGACACAGGAGGATCATGGCCTTGTTGTCAGCAAACAAGGTTGGAGCAGAGCTCGGCCGCTCACCAAGGTCGGTGAGCAAGAAGGTCAACTAGCGAAGCTCCTGTGCAGCCATGGCACTAGCGTAGATCTCGGCCTCAGCGCTAGACTGCGCCACACAGACGACGACCGAGTAGACCTCCACGACACAGCACCAGAGCCCAAGCTGAAGAAGTAACCCTGAGTAGACTGCTGGGTCTCGAAGTCGTCGGCGTAGGAAGAGTCACAGTCACTGGTCAGCACAACTGGCTGCGTCCCTCCAAGCACAAGCCCCATGCCTGATGTAGTCGCTAGATACTTCGCTACCCTCACAGTTGCCGTCCAGTGAGCAGGACGATGCCTTCCAGTCGCAACAAAGCGAGCTCGGATGCTGAGAGGAAAAGCAAGGTCCGGACGAGTACAGGTCATCAGGCACACGAGGCAGCCCAGAAGCTATGCGTAGGGACCACTAGACTCAAAGGGCTCGTCAGGAACAGGAGTGGTGAGCCTGTGGTCAACGGCAAGAGGAGTGGGCTGTGCGGCAGAGGACTGAAATCCGAACCGCCAAAGGACCTGCTGCACCATGTGTGACTAAGTTAGAATGATGGTCCGAGCGGCTCTGTCCTTGGTGATCTACAAGCCAAGGTAGCGGCGCAGCTCACCAAGGTCAGTGCACGTATGTCTCTTCTGCAGTTCAGACTTCACCTCAGCCAGAGCAACCCTGTCCGCTGTAGCAAAAACCAAGTCGTCGACGTAGACGAGGATGAAGAAAGGTGTGGCCCCAGAACGAACGAACAGCGACGGGTCGGCGGACGAAGGACGGAACCCGAGGTCAGCAAGAGTGGTGCGTAGCGTGTCGTGCCACTCACGGGGCGCCTGGCGGAGACAGTAGACTGGTCGCCTCAGGCTCCACTGGGTCCCAGGCGGGAAAGTGCCAGTGAAGCCAGGAGGACGACGCAACCAGATCTCCTCATGCAGACGGCCCTGGAGAAAGGCAGTCGAGAAGTCGAGGGAGTGCTTCTCTTAGTCTCGCTGTGCTGCAACATGAAGTAACACCCAAAGAGTAGTCATCTTCGGGGTCGGGGCGAAGGTCTGAAAGAAGTCAACTCCCTCACGCTGACTGAAACCTCTAGCCACATACCGCGCCTAGAAGACAGGCGGCGATCCAGGCGGACGCTTCACCTTGAAGATCCACATGCCATCAACTACGTTTTCCCCAAGAAGGGGAACTGCGTCGACGTAAGTGCCTGTGGATCTCCAAGACGCCATCTCTGACTCCATGGCCGCTATCCACTAACATGCCCACTTCCTTGACACTGCCTCACGGTACGTGCGAGGAGTCGGTATGTAAAGGGCGTCAGGGTCTCCCTCAGCGGCTAGCAGCATGGCACAGAGATGGGGAGAAGCGGCTGCCAAGAACTCCAGCTCGTACTGCCTGTCCTCTAGGACGTCACAGCCAGAGGCAGACTCACCCCGGGCGGACAGAGGACGGGAAACCACCACACGGGTGGCGTAGTCAAGGCGGTGGGTGGCGGCAAAGTCAGAAACAGAGGCAGCAAGAGCCGAAACTGACGACAAAGAGGCAGTAGGGTCCGTGACAAGAGTCGCGAGAACACGAGAGACAACAGAGCGAGCTATGTGGTGGTAGTCAGTGATAGGGTGAGAGGCGGTGGCTGTAAGGGACGACTCCGGAGGTGACGGGAGAACAGACTAAGGTGGAGAACGCCGAGGTTGAGGACGAAACAAGACAGAGCGGAGGTCGTCAAAAGGAGACGAGGGACGTGCACGAGCGGGACAGCAAACTGTCCAGTCGTGCGGGACAACAGGAGGAGACGACTGAGACTGAGGAGGAGAGAAGACAGCCGGGGACGAGTCAGGAGGAGGAAGACTGTGTGCAGTAGGAGACGGTGAGTGGTCCGGGGAGGAGGAAGGAAGACCAAGGGTCTGGAGGCCACTTACAGGCGGGAACAACTGCTGAAAAACTGACTGCTGCGCCTGCTACTGCTGCTGTTGCAGCTCCTGCCACTGCAGCTCCTACTGCTCCAGCTCCAGCCTCTCCCGCGCCAACCTCTCCTGCTCCTCGCGCTCAAGCCGAAGAAGAGCCTGGTGACGTGTCGGGTAGTGGTGGGGAGGCGGAGTACGTGCCGCAGTAGCAGTGTCTCCAACGCTAGTCTCCTCAGAACTAGCACCTCCAGCTCTAGCACCCCCAGAACGAGCACCCCCAGAACTAGCACCTCCAGTGCCAACTCCTCTAACTACAGCACCCCCGGAACTGGCACCTCTAGTGCCAGTACCCTCAGCTCCAGCACCCTAAGAACTAGCACCTCCAGTGCCATTACCCTCAGCTCTAGCACCCTCAGAACTAGCACCGCCAGCGCCAGCACCCTCAACTCCAGCACCCTCAGTACCAGCACCTCTAGTGCTTGCGCCTCCAACACCAACACCCCCAGAGTCGACTGCAACCTGTCGCGGTAGTGCCAAAGGCTACTGCGGTGACTTACAGGACGACTGTGGGGAAGGAGACGGTACCTGACGTGCGACCGATGGGAGAGGGGTAGCGTGAGACACACCAGACGGGGCAAGACCGGGGGGGGCGGGTGTACCGGAGGAACGGGAGCAGGAGGAGGAGTGGGGGCAAGGAAAAATAGGGGGGGGGGGGGGGACCGGGAGACCTCGACAGGGGTACCGGGCGTAGTATGACACAGACTCGTCAAGCTGGACGTAGCGAGAGTCCAAGAACTGGTGGAGGGGCGGGTGGTAAAAGGTGTAGTCGGAGGAGCCTACCGGGAAACGAAGGAAGACATAGGGGAGCGCGCAAGCCGAAACCTTGTCCGCAAAGGTGTCGTGGACAAGCGCAAGGCAGCCCCAGACACGAAACTCCGACGCAACACCAAGGGAACCGGTCCAAAGACTGGTCGGTGAAGCCTCTGGCCGTGAGACACGAGGCCAGAGGTTCAGCTGGTGGGCGGCTTTGCGAACCGCATAGGGCCACAGAAAATGGGGCGCACGGGCATGGATCATGGAGGTGCGGGCGATCTCTATGACCAAGCCTATGCAGCGCTCAGCAACCCCATTCCGCTGTGGGGACTCCGGAAGCGTCCAGAACTGGGTGATGCCCTGCTCGCTACAGAATCCGCAAAGAATGCCAGAGCAAAACTCACCCCCACGGGTCGAATTGAAGCTAACCGACAGGACGGCCACGAGTGGCCTCAGTGGCCAGCAACCACCTGATCAGGGTAGAAGTCACGTCGGACTTCTTCACCAAAGGGAACACGGTGGCGGGAGTATTCGTCAACGACCACCAGAAAGAAGCTTTCCCTCTATGGCCCACGGCGAGGGGCGGGGCCCCAGACGGTCTGGAAGGGAGCGGTGGCCGGGCGAAGGGAGGAGGAGTGAGGAGTGGCGCGCAGCCTACCCTCGACGTAAGGAGTGCACGGCGGTGCAGGCGAAGGAGGGAGCGAAGCAAACACGTATGGGAGACTGAGACAAGAGGCTGGCTAGAGATGCTACGGAGGCGTGGGAGGGACGGGTGACCAAGGCGGTGGTGCCACAAGACTGTCGGGTGGGAGAGTGACCGACAGGAGCACGACGCAGCGACCTGACCAGACGCGGCTACCTGAAGGGGCACAGTGTGCAGAACGAATAGACACGAGTGAGGCTCCCTGGTGAGCGTGGCAAGATGTGCCCCGGTGGAAGCGTCCATACAGATCGCAGTCCTTCCGTGCGCAGGAAAAGTGAGTGTGATCCCACGGTCTTGAAGGTATCCAACACATACCAATTTCCGAGAGAACGAGGGGATGTAGAGACCAGTGAGGACACCAGAGGGGACAGCTAGGCACGAGAGGGTGGTAGAACTGCGAGCGACTGCAGGTCCAGAAGTAGGACCAGCCAGGGCAACTGGTGTCAAATAGCATTTGTATGTCTCTAGGCTGTAGTGGGGCATACTCTAAGGGGTACAACACTTTAGGTCAACCCTACTTGTATCACCCTGCTGCATAATCCACATCATTCATGTTTTCTATTCTAACATGGTATCTGAGCACGTTCCGTTCTATGACCATTTTTTTAGGACCCACCGTTAGCTCAACCTCTGGCCCCGTGTCTCCCACCCGGAGACCTCCCCTACTTTGCGGTGGACGGGCGAGGTTGGTGATGCGTCGGCGTTTCGGGTCTGGGGTTCCCTCTCTCTTGTACGCGATCCGCCCGCAGGCAAGCTCTCTTCACGCACTCTTTGGTACGTGTTCCTCGGCTTCCCCACCGACGCACCGCCGTGGCTGTTTTACCACCCGAGCTCTCGTCGTGTCCTCTCCTCCCAGGACGTCACCTTTAACGAGTCTGTCTGCTTCTACCGTCTCCACCCCCACCGCAGTTCCCCCGTGCCCCTCCCGCCTCTCTCCTTGTTACCCGACCACCCCCCCCCCCGGTAGCCCCCCTCCCCCCACAGGGTCCTGCTCCCTCAGGTGTGTCTCAGGTAGACCCACCCCCCTTGGTTGAGCCTTTGGAGGTCTCCTCTGACACCTCTGGCCCAGCTGAGAGGGGTGACTATTGCTGCCGACACCGTGGCCCCTCGCCGCTCCGCGCGCTTGGCGGTCCCTCCTGGGTTTCCGCCTCGACCGTCTTCACCGCCACTGCAGCCCGTCGCTGTGGACTCTGGTGCTGCTGGAGGTGGTGACACTGGGGGTGCTGGCTCTGGGGGTGCTGCAAGTCCTCTGGGTACAGGAGGTGCTGGAGGTGCTGCTGCTGGGGGTGCTGCAGGTGCTGTTGCTGGTGGTACTGGTGCACGTCGGCAGGAGCCTCTCTCGCCGGAGCGGCTTCGAGAGTGGGCTGTCCGGTGGGGCAGCCCCGGTGGCGGAGCAGGACATGCTGGAGCTGGAGGTACTGGAGGTACTGGACCTGGAGGTGCTAGTGCTGGTGTTCCTGGAGTTGGCCGTGCTGGAGGTACTGGTGCTGGAGGTACTCGAGTTAGTGGTGCTGGAGGCACTGGTGCTACTGGAGGTACTGGAGGTAATGGTGCTGTGGGTGCTGTTGCTGGTGGTACTGGTTCACGTCGGCAGGAGCCTCTCTCGCCGGAGCGGCTTTGAGAGTGGGCTGTCCGGTGGGGTAGCCCCGGTGGCGGAGCTGGACGTGCTGGAGCCGGAGGTACTGGAGGTACTGGACCTGGAGGTGCTAGTGCTGGTGTTCCTGGAGTTGGAGGTGCTGACACTGGAGGTGCTACTGGAGGTACTGTAGTCCTTGGTCCTGGTGCTAGTCGGCAGGAGTCGCTCTCGCCGCAGCAGCTTCGCGAGTGGGCTGTCCGTTGGGGCAATCCTGGTGGTGGAGCTGGAGGTACTGGTTCAGGGGGTGCTGTTACTACTGGAGCTCGAGGTTCTGGGGGTGCGACTACTCAGCCGCAGCCGTTTGTACTTTGTCACCTTCTCAGTCTCCCGCCTGCTGTTACTGAGTTCCCTGTTGCTAGCACTACTCCTCCGTTACTGTTTCCACCGCATGACCGGTCTCAGCCGCAGCTACTGCCTTACTCCCCACTACCTGCTCCTGCTCCTTACACAGCGGTGACAGAGTCCCTCACTGAGAGTAGAGAGCCTGCGTCGCGTCCTGTCACGCCTGTACTACTCGTCGTGCTGTGCGTCCTCGTCCTCCACCTGTCCCTGGCACGCACATCATGGCACTTCGTCCTTCCTCTGTTCCACAGCGTGTTGTCCTGCCGTCGCCTCCCGCGTCTTCTCTTCCTCACGTTCCTGACCCTGAGTCTGACCTTGTCCGTTCTGCCAGTCCGACTGTCACTCGTCTACTTGCTACGGTTGTGACTGAACCTTCCTTTGAGTCTGTTGCTGCGTCTGCCTTAGTTGCTGAGCTTGTTGACTTTGCCGCTTTGTGCCACCTTGACTACACTGCGAGTCTTTGTTTTTGACTCTTCCTGTCCTCCGTCCGTCGGGGGTGAGCTTGCCCTTGGCTATGACGTCCTTGAGGATAGGCAGTTTGAGCTGGAGTGCCTAGCGGCCACTGCACCTTATCTCGCGTCCATGCTACTTTGCCCTGAGGGAGACCCGGATGCACAGGACATCCCGACCCCGCGTTCTTACGCAGACACGATCACGGGTCCGTACTCCGCTCAGTGGCAGATAGCCATGGATGCAGAGATGGCTTCCTGGAAGTTCACACGTCGACGCAGTTCCCCCATCTGGGGCGAACATAGTCAATGGCATGTGGATTTTCAGGGTGAAGCGGCCACGTGGTTCTCCGCCTGCCTTCAAGGCGCGTTACATTGCACGAGGCTTCAGACAGCGTGAGGGGGTCGACTTCTTCCAGACCTTCTCCCCCACCCCGAAGATGACCACTCTTAGGGTGCTACTGCACGTTGCAGCACAGCTCGACTACGAGCTGCACTCCCTCGACTTCTCGACAGCCTTCTTGCAGGGCAGCCTTCACGAGGCTATTTGGTTGCGCCGCCCACCTGGCTTCACTAGGTCGTTTCCTGAGGGTACCCAGCGGAGTCTCCGGCGACCAGTCTATGGTCTGCGTCAGGCGCCCCGTGAGTGGCACGACACAGTGAGGACTACACTTGCGGCTCTTGGTTTCGCTCCCTCGACTGCTGACCCTTCGCTGTTTCTGCGCACAGACGCTTCTTTGCCGCACGTTCTTGTGTACGTCGACAACTTGGTTTTTGCTACTGCTGACACTGAGGCACTGGCCCTAGTGAAGGCGGAGCTGCAAGAGAGACACACCTGCACTGACCTGGGTGAGTTGCGCAGCTATCTTGGCTTGCAGATCACCCGGGACAGAGCACGGCGCACCATCACCCTGACTCAGTCACACATGGTGCAGCAGGTCCTTCAGCGCTTCGGCTTCTCGTGGTCCTTGCCACATCCCACTCCTCTGCCTACAGGCCGCTCGCTCTCAGCTCCACCTTCGGACGAGTCCGTAGAGCCGAGTGGTCCGTATCCAGAGCTTGTGGGTTGCCTCATGTACATGATGACGTGCACACGACCTGACCTCGCGTACCCTCTCAGCCTCCTGGCTCGCTACGTGGCTCCTGGTAGACACCGAAAGGTGCACTGGGAAGCTGCTAAGAGGTAACTGCGTTACTTGTGCAGTACATCAGGCATGGGGCTTGCGCTTGGAGGACAGGGTTCAGTTGTTCTCACCGGTCACTCAGACGCTTCTTGGGCTGACGACCAGATGACTCACCGGTCGACACAGGGGTACAGTTTCAGCCTCGGCACTAGTTCTGTCTTGTGGAGGTCCACTCGCTCGTCTTCTGTACTTAGTTCCAGCTATGAGGCCGAGATCTACGCTGGGGCTATGGCTGCACAGGAGCTCCGCTGGCTGACCTACCTGCTGACCGACTTGGGTGAGCGGCCTCGTTCTCCTCTAGTTCTGTACGTCAACAACAAGGCCATGATTGCCTTGTGTCAGGACCAGAGACTAGAGCACAGAACGAAGCACATTGCTCTTCGCTACTTCCTCACAAGAGAGCTGCAGCAGCGTGGTCAGATTCGTCTTGCTTACGTGGCCATACTGGCCAACACTGCTGATGTCTTCACCAAGGCCCTTGGTTCTGGTGATCATCAGCGTTTCTGCACTGCTCTTGGGCTTGAGCCCACTCTGCCTCACCTGCTTGTCTCTTGATCTTGCCTTGCACTTGTTGTACTCTGATATATATGATTATACCTGCATGTTTGCACTTGCTAGGTTGTGATCAGTGTACTGCAATTGCTATTATAAACTCTGCACGTGAACTGGCCTTGTGGCCGCTTGCTTGTGCTCAGAATGCGTGGTGATCTTGAGATCCACCCTGAGCTTTACTTTGCTTTGTTCTTTTGCTTGACTGGTCTTGTGACCGTTGGTTGTGTTTGCTATCTCCCACTTTGCCTATGGGGGTGTGTCAAATTGCATTTGTATGTATCTAGGCTGTAGTGGGGCATACTCTAAGGGGTACAACACTTTAGGTCAACCCTACTTGTATCACCTTGCTGCATAATCCACATCATTCCCGTTTTCTATTCTAACAACTGGGACTGGAGCAGAAATAGGTGTGACAGTGGTGTTGTCGGGGAAGAAGCACTGGGAAGCACCAGAGTACAGCGTGAACGAGAGCGAAGCATCAGCCGAAGGTACTTCTAGGCCAGTAACTACATAAACACCTACACTAGAAGCACAAATCCCTACACTAGCAGCCGGCCGAGATCCTAAGCTAGGCACACGCAAATCAATTTATCGAACAGTACAAGAGTTATCAGCATACATGACAGTATAAGCTTTATACGGAGACATATAGTACATATTGTAACCATGGCGAGACAGAGTCAAGCTCAAAACGCTCATGGTAGAGGTCGTCGAGGCGACGGTAGCAGCGGGACGAGGAGTGGTCAGGGCGCAAGCACGTAGTGCCAGCACCAGGGCCTGCCAGGAACCGGTACTGGCAGGGGCCGACGTCGCAACCACCGTGGCGAGCCGCCCAGCTGGCTGTACCGCTGCTGGGGCCGACGCTTCTCCTGCCGGGAGTGCTGCTGCTGCTACCGCTGCAGCTGGCCCTGCTACTGCAGAACTCTAGCGGACGCCATGGCACAAGCCATATGGGCGTGGGAGCGGCAGGAGCTAGAAACGGTCGGGCGCGGTGGGGGAGCCACTAGGAGCGGTGGGGGGCGGTGGGGAGCGGTTGGGAGCGGTCAGGTGCGATCAGGAGCGGCTAGGAGCGGTCAAGTGCGGTCGACTACGATAGGGTACGATCTAGTGCGGTGGAATGTGGTTGGAAGGGGCCTAACCAGGTGGAGTGCGGTTGGGAGTGGTTAGGAGCGATTGAGTGCGGCTAGAAGTGGTCAGGTGCGGCTAGGAGTGGTCGGGTGCGATGGGGTGCGGTCTAGTGCTGTATACAACAGTCAGGTGCGGTCTAGTGCGGTGGGGACTGAGCGTCTTTTCAAAACTTTTTAAACCGAGCCAAATCCGATCCTGCGCATGATAGATCGAGGGAGGGGTCGCCCCCTCGGCGCGAATGTTTCGCGCACTGTTGGAATCGAAAAAGTCAACCAATTTGCCTCGCAAAGTCCAACAAGCAGGTTGCGACTATCGCAACCTGCAAACGAAATCGTGTCCCGGTTGTCGCTAGAACCACCTAATCGCGCGTGGACGCGATCAGGTACTAGAGTTTTTATGATAATTGAAAGTATACACCAAAAGGGCAAGCATATACTGACAAAGACGGTCGTAACCGTGTGTGAGGAGTTAGAGGGGGGACCTCTGCCTCTAAATGAGATTCCTAGGGCCTGGTGGGCCTAGCCCTTCGCGCTGACCAGATTGCTGCAAAACCGTTTGACCACTTCAAACTGTTGCCATCCAACTTGATATTCCTTAGCATGTTCCACTCCTCCGATGAACCACTCTGCCTTTGTTTACGCCACGTCGGCCCGAAATTGTGGATATACAGCTTCACATGTTGCCGAAAAGCCACCTCTATCCTCCGTAAGACACGTTGCGTTCGGAATCTTCGCCCTCGCACTGCTCAAGGCACAATTGGTGCATTGTAATCGACGTTATCGTCAGCTCTGGAAATGCTGAGCTGGTGCCTGTTTCCCAAAACAGGAGGTCACCCAGCGAGGTTGTCGTGCAGCTGGGATTGAGCATGTTCAGAGCGCGCCGAAGATCGGTGGAAACCACTTGAATCCGGGGACAGAGAACCAAGCAGTGTTCCAACGTCTCCGGGTCCCCACAGTATGGGCAGACATGATTGCTGCTGAGGAAGGCCAAACGCTCCCCAACCTGCAGGTTCAGACCATGGATCCGAATGAGCACATCACGCGGACGGCTGGGAACAGCCAAAGAAACACGGGTGTTCACTGCCCGCTTCCAGTCAATGTGTCCTCCCCATCTTGCCGCCCACTTCGTACGCTTGTACGATTCTTTCTAGGTCCCCTTCCAGCCCTCTTTCATCCGCTTCATAGAGACAATCTGCCCGCCCTCCACGATGAGCAGCTGTAGGGGGAGTCAGCAAGCGAGAGAGCACCGTCCGAAACCCCAACTGCCTGTACCAGAACGCAGGAAGATCCCCCAAGGCCTTTAGCACTAGTTTCGCAGGACCGATACTCCCCAGCGACAGGTCCGCCATGGATTTTTGTGACAGAGCTGCAACCTCATCTCGGGTGAACAGGTCCCCGAGCCGCATCTCCCACAGCTTCCTGGCATCTTTCTGGCCCCCAATCGGTGTGGTGCCTCGAAGCAGAATATTCTTGTTAAAAACCACCCTCTCTTGCAGGATCTCCTCCCATGCAACGACCGCTGCCTGCATGCGAAGTGGAGAGCGTGTGAGGCTTTCACAAGTCTACTTCCAGTGAGTGCTGTGCCCCTCCCAAAGTTTGAACAGCTTCTTGTGAGCCCCGAATGTTTCTGCTCCCAATGGAAGTTCCGCCGCCCACACCATCAAATCCTTCTTGAGCACGTTGCTTTCCGTGAGAAACAGACCAGCCCTTCTCGCCGCAAGGCAGGTAATGACGATCTCGGGATCTCTCACCCCAATTCCGCCCGCCGCTCTCGATGCGTATAACAACTCCCAGCTCCATAACCTGAAGCCCTTCGCTGCTGATACTATATTCCCCGATGTGAAACTGTGGAGCAGCCGGACAAGTTCCTCCCATGCATCTGCCGGTGGTGGGTAGAATTGTGCTTGAAAGGCGATGATTGGTGTGATGTAACAATTCACAACAGTCGCCCGCGCTGAGATCGTCAGGTAATTCTGCTGCCATTTAACCAGCTTCTCTGCTATGCAATCCAGTGCCTTCTCCCATGTTTTCAAGCCACTCCCGGATGGCGTCACCCACACACCCAGCAGGCGTTCTGCGTCATCGGCTCCGGCCCACTTGAAGCTCGACGAGCTGGCTGCAACCGCACCAAGGTTCACACCCAGTGGTAAGACGAATGATTTCCCTTTGTTGGTCGCCAGCCCCGAGATGTTTTTTTCGAAATTGTCCAGAATTTCCTCTGCCTTAACGATCTTCTCCCCTCGCTGCAGGACCAACTTCGTGTCGTCTGCATAGCCAAGGTAGCCAAGCTGCTGCCCATCCTTGCTGAGACCAAGATTCTCCCTCTCCACTTCTTGAGCCAGCGGTTCCACCACACACAGAAAGAGGTAGGGCGCCAGCGGGCAACCCTGCCTAACCCCCGAGACCACGTCCATGCCTTCGCCAAGCCACCCATTAACCAGAAGCTTTGTTGTGGTGTTTTCATGCAGGCCCTCAATTCAGTCAACTAAACGGTCCGGGAACCCCATCCTCCGGAGTACTTGGAACAGGAAGTCCCCGACACCGAATCAAAAGCCTTCTGGAAGTCCACTAATAGCAAATACCAGTCCTCCTTGTCGTTTTTCGCCGCATCGATGACATCCGCCACGAACGCGACTGCATCAGATAAGCGTCTTCCCGGGATGAACCCGTACTGCTCCGGTGAGATAACTTGATGCAGCACCGCTTTCATCCGGTCCGCCATGACCTTCGCCAGCACTTTGTATGTGAATGAGTAGTGTGATGGGCTGATGATTATTGAGTTGGTCACGATCCCCTTTCTTGTGCAACAGGATCGTGACGGCCTCATTGAGTTCGCCATCGCCATAAAAATCTCCCCCAACAGGTCCCAGTGGGCTTCGAAAATCTCTTTCGGGAGTCCATCTCCGCCAGGTGATTTGTTTCTCGCCATTGCCGCAAACGCTGCTTTTATCTCCAGCTCCGACCATTCTGCCGTTCACGCTTCCACTGCTTCTTTGCCCAGGCATCGACACGGGTTGAAATCCCAAGAAGTGAAATCAGTACAACGATCTCTCCCGAATATATTCTTAAATTAATATGACGCAGAATCTGCCTCACTCCGGTGACCGAGTTTCCACCCTCTTTCAGCTCCATGCTTTGCGTGCGTGCTTTCCTTGCGCAAACCCTGGCCGACAACTGCATCGACGCAATTTCTCCGGTCAACTCTGCCGACAGTCTCGCCTGCAGGTGTAACGGCTCCTTCCGCGTTTCCTGGTACGCCTTTAGCTGCAACTCCTTTGCCTCGAGCGCTGCACGTTTAATGGTGCAGCCCGGGTCCCCCATCAGCTCCTGCTTCAAAACAGCTACCGCGTTGACGAGATGTGTCAGTGTTGCCTTAACCCTTCTGCTACCGTCGTGGACAGGCGTTCTCTGTACCGTTGCGCCAATTATTTTCCGGACTCCCGGTCTCCGCACCATTGAGGCGTGCAACCTCCAGATCCCTGGCCCGGTGCAGACCTTTGCGTCAAGACGGAAGGCAACCTTTATCGCAAAGCCGAGGTCCGAGATGGGATCCTCTGGCATATCGTGAGAAGCAATCGATAGGTAAGTCAGTAGAGATGGGGATATTAATGCTATGTCAATACGAGTGCTGCAGCAATGCGAATGCGCGTAAAAAGTGTATTCTCTGTTGCGTGGATGCAGGGTGCGGAATGCGTCGGATAGCTGGAAGTTGGTGCATCTCAGAAGAAGCTTTTCATTCTCTGCCGACGAGCCCGAGCCTAAGGATCTGTCCAGTTTCGGATCGTCAGTCAGGTTCAGGTCGCCGATCAGAAGAAGATGGGAAGAAAGCGGGATATGGTCAACGGTTGGACAGAGGACGTCTCTGATGAAGGCGGCTCTAGGGGTACTGTGTGCAGGTAAGTATACGGCTAACAGTGTGAGGTCAAGTCCGGCTCCTTTTATAAAGGTCTTGACTAATCTACCTGAGGGATGGAGGACTGTGTCTTGAAAGGTAATGGCTGGGTTACTACAGAGGACGGCTACTCCGCCAGCGATGGCCTGTGGTGAGTTTGCTACTACAGTGTAAGAGCTAAGTGAGGTCCAGTAAGGGTAACCAGCAGCTATTCTAGTGTCTACTAAAACCGCAATGTCCGCGGCTTGTCTCATCCACTTTGTAACTCGCTATTGTTTGGTTCTGTCACCTAAAACCGTTAACGTTTAGGCTCGCGATGGATAGATGGTTCTTATTAATCATGGGTCCACTGCCTTGCAGCCCCTTGACATCCACAGCCTGAGAAACGAGACTACACAGGCGACACTAACTCCAAGGCTCCAACAGGTAGGCTACATGCATGTACCGATCAAAGTCTGTCACATTTCGTACTGTCAGAAGTAATGAAACAAGAATGAATGAACTAGCACAAAGTTGGGTACAAGTAGGAAACCCTAAGTTTGTGTACCCCCTAAGGCTAAACCCACTATAGCCTACACAATGTAAACATACAATGTTTGACACACCCCCATAGGCGAAGTGGGAGACAACCAGAGGGTCACAAGACCAGTCAAAGCAAAGCAAAACAAAGCAAAGCTCAGGGTGGATCTCAAGGATACCACACAAATTCCGAGCACAAGCAAGCGGTCACAAGACCAGTTCACATGCAGTTTGATAATAAACAAGAGGTACAGTGATCACAACCTAGCAAGTGTAAGCATGCAGGTATATATATAGAGGTAACAGTACAAGCAAAGTCAAGAAGTGAGCAAGTGAGGGACAGTAGGCACAAGGCCTAGAACAGTACAGAAACGCTGATGATCACAAGGCTGAAGCGCCTTGGTGAACACATCAGCAGTGTTGGCCCGAGTGGCCACGTACGAAAGACGAAGCTGACCACGCTGCTGCAGCTCTCGAGCAAGGAAGTAGCGCAGAGCGATGTGCTTCGTTCTGTGCTCTAGTCTGTGCTCCTGACACAAGGCAAGGGCGGCCTTGTTGTCGACGTACAGCACTGGAGGAGAACGAGGCCGCTCTCCCAGGTCGGTCAGCAGGTAGGTGAGCCAGCGAAGCTCCTGGGCAGCCATGGCTGTGGCGTAGATCTCAGCCTCACAACTCGAGCTGAGAACAGAGGAAGAGCGTGTAGAACGCCAAGAAACTGAGCCAGAGCCAAGGCTGAAGGTGTAACCCTGAGACGACCGCTGAGTAGCCTGGTCGTCAGCCCAAGAAGCGTCTGAGTGTCCAGTGAGGACAACGTCGCGCCGTCCTCCAAGCACAAGCCCCATGCCCGACGTACTGCACAAGTAGCGCAACACCCTCTTAGCTGCATCCATGTGCTCCTTCCGGTGACGGCCAGGAGCGACATAGCGTGCTAGGATGCTAAGAGGGTAGGCTAGGTCAGGTCGAGTGCAGGTCATCAGGTACATGAGGCAGCCCACAAGCTCTGGATACGGGCCACTCGGCTCTACGGACTCATCCGAAGGCAGAGCTGAGAGCGAGTGACCGGTAGGCAGAGGAGTGGGCTGAGGCGAGGAGTACGTGAAGCGGAAGCGCTGAAGGACCTGCTGCACCATGTGTGACTGAGTCAGGGTGATGGTGCGCTGTGCTCTGTCCCGGGTGATCCGCAAGCCAAGATAGCTTGTCAGCTCACCCAGGTCTGTGCACGTGTGTCTCTTCTGCAGCTCCGACTTCACGTGGGCGAGTGCCTCAGTGTCAGCAGTAGCAAAGACCAAGTCGTCTACGTACACGAGAACATAGAACGGCGGCAGAGTGGTGTCGGTGCGCAGAAACAGCGACGGGTCAGCAGTAGAAGGAGCAAACCCAAGAGCAGCAAGAGTAGTCCTCAGTGTGTCGTGCCACTCACGGGGCGCCTGGCGGAGACCGTAGACTGGCCGCCGGAGGCTCCACTGGGTACCAGGAGGGAACGACCCAGTGAAGCCAGGTGGGCGGCGCAGCCAGATCTCCTCGTGCAGGGTGCCCTGTAGGAACGCAGTGCTGAAGTCAAGGCAGTGGAGCTCGTAGTCACGCTGAGCAGCGACGTGCAGCAGAACCCGAAGAGTGGTCATCTTCGGGGTCGGGGAGAAGGTCTGGAAGAAGTCAACTCCCTCTCGCTGACTGAAGCCTCGTGCAACGTAACGCGCCTTGAAGACAGGCGGAGAACCCGGCGGCCGCTTCACCCTGAAAATCCACATGCCGCTGACGATGTTCGCCCCAGGTGGGGGAACCTCGTCGACGTAGGTGCCTGTGGACTTCCAGGAAGCCATCTCTGCGTCCATGGCTGTCTGCCACTGAGAGGAGTAGAGACCCTCCATCGCCTCTGTGTAGGAGCGTGGGGTCGGGATGTCTGGTGCATCCGGGTCTCCCTAAGGGGCAATCAGCATGGACACGAGATGAGGTAAAGCAGCAGCAAAGCACTCAAACTCCTCCTGTCTGTCCTCAAGGACGTCCGTGCCAAGAGCACACTCACCCCCGACGGACGGAGGACAGACAGACTCAGACTCAGCGACAAGGCTAGCGGCGTAGTCTAGACGACAGGCGGCAGCAAAGTCAACAAGCTCAGCGACTAGAGCAGACGCAGCAGAGGACTCAAAGGTAGGGTCAGTGACAACAGTGGCAAGGAGACGCGCGACAGTAGGACTGGCAGCACGAGTAAGGTCTGACGGTGGGTCAGCAACGTCAGGAAGAGAGGACGCAGGAGGAGACGGCAGAGGGACGCGCTGTGGAGCAGTGGAAGGACGCAGGGTCATATAATGAGTGCCTAGGACAGGAGGAGGACGCTCACGTGGAGCACGACGACCAGTGCGGGCAGTGCGGACAGGCGACTCTGGACGAGACTAAGAAGACGCAGGACTAGGCTCAGGCGACAGAGGACGAGACTCAGGCTCACGACGCTCCGTAAGACTACCCGACGGCGCAGTGTAAGGAGAAGGAGCAGGCATAGGAGAGGCAGACTGTAGCTGTGACTGCGACTGGACAGACGGTGGACTCAGTAGGGGAGGAGAAGGACCAGGAGAGGGCGGGAGACCAAGAACCTGCTGAAGGAGTGGAACGTAGTACGGCCTCGGCCGCTCAGCATCTCCAGCTCCAACCCCCTCAGCAGGCTCAGTCCCAGTAGCTGCAGAACCTCCAGTACGAGTACCTCCAGGGCCAGCAGCTCCAGCACCAGTAGCACCTCCAGTAGCTCCAGCAGTACTAGCACCAGCAGCACCAGTACCAGCAGCACCTCCAGCAGCTCTAGCAGCACCTCCAGCAGCTCTAGCAGCACCAGCACCAGCAGCACCAGTACCAGCAGCACCTCCAGCAGCACCAGCAGCACCGCCAGCAGCAGCAGCACCTCCAGCAACTCCAGCAACTCCTCCAGCAGCACCGCCAGTAGCAGCAGTGCCTCCAGCAGCTCCAGCAGCACCTCCAGCAGCTCCAGCAGCACCAGCGCCAGAAGCACCAGTACCAGCAGCACCTCCAGTAGCTCCAGCAGCACCAGCAGCAGCAGCAGCACCTCCAGCAGCGCCAGCAGCACCGCCAGCAGCAGCAGCACCTCCAGTAGCTCCCGCAGCACCAGCACCAGCAGCTCCAGCAGCACCAGCAGCACCGCCAGCAGCTCCAGCACCAGGGTCCGCGACGCGAGGAGCGCCACTCCGGAGACTGCAGTGCCGAGCGTACCACTCTCGGAGCTGCTGGGGAGAGGGCAGCGCCCGCCTAGGAGGGGAAGCACTAGCACCGGCTCCAGCAGCGCTCCTAGCTCCAGAAGCACCTCTCCTGAGGTTGCAGTACTGTAAGTACCACTCACGCAGCTGCTCTGAGGAGAGAGCTCCTCCAGGTGTAGCACTCCCAGGCTCAGCAACCCCAGACTCAGCACCCCCAGACTCAGCACCCCCAGGCTCAGCACTCCCAGACTCCGCAACCCCAGGCTCCGCACCCCCAGGCTCCGCACCCCCAGGCTCCGCACCCCCAGGCTCCGCACGCTCAGGCTCCGCACGCTCAGGCTCAGCACCCCTAGCAGGACGAGAGTCGACAGCTACCTCGACAGGCTCAACCGGGTCTACCTGGGACACACCTGAGGGAGCGGCACCCTGAGGGGGGAGGGGATCTACCACAGCAGCACCTGGCGCGAGGAAGAGAGGCGGGGGGGGGAGCGGGGCAGTGCGGTAGGGGAAGAGGCGGTAGTAGGGCACCGACTCGTCAAAAGTGACGTCCTGAGAGGGCAGGACACGGCGCGAGGTGGCGTGGTAAAACTGCCAACCAGACGCGTCGGGGACAAAGCCAAGGAAGACACAAGGAACAGCGCGGGAGGAGAGCTTGTCCGCTAACGTATCGCGGACAAAAGCTCGAGATCCCCAGACCCGGAAACGCGACGCATCGCCAACCTCCCCCGTCCACAGCAGTGTGGGCGAGGTCTCCGGCAAGGAGACACGGGGCCAGAGGTTGAGCTGATGCGCAGCGTACCGGACCGCAAACGGCCACAGAAAGTGGGGGGCAGCCGCATGGATCAAGGAGGTACGAGCGACCTCCATGACCAAGCCAATGCGGCGCTCAGCAACCCCATTCTGCTGTGGAGAGGCCAGAAGCGTGAACGACTGGCGGATGCCGTGCTCCGCACAGTAGGCTGCCAAGAGGTCGGAGGAGAACTCCCCACCTCTGTCAGAGTGCAGACGCAGGACAGGAAAGTCCGAGCGGAACCGCTCGCTGAGCTGGAGACGAGAAGCGCTGATCCAAGGGATCAAAACATCAGGGACCTCACCCTTGGTGCGCAAGGGGAAGACCGTGGTGTAGCGCGAGTAGTCGTCAACAACGATCAGGAAGTACCTCTCCTGACCCTGTCCACGGACGCGGGCTGGGCCCCACACGTCCATGTGGAGCGTCTGCAAGGGAGCAGTCGTCGGGGGAAACGAGGAGGAGTGAGGAGCGGCGCGCTGCCGCCCCTCGACACAAGGAAGACAGGGAGGAGCAGGCGAGGGTGGGAGGGGATGGAGTACCCGGGGAAGACCAGAGACAAGGTACCGTTTGTGCATGGCACGAAGGCGCTGCACTGACGGGTGACCAAGGCGGTGGTGCCAGAGGACAGTCTCGTGCGCCAGAGAGCAACACGAGCAGGGGGCAGACAGCTGACCTGACGCAGACGCAGACGCAGATGCAGCTACCTGAGGGGACTCAGTGGTCAGTGTGTACATGTCCGACCCCGGCTGCCTAGTGAAGGTAGCCAGGTGACGGCCCGTCCGAGCACAAGTGCAGTGTGTCACGCGCTCGTAGGCAGGGGTGAACTGGTGGACACCCCCGTCCTGGAGGGCACAGCCCGCCACCAAGTTCGTAGAGAACGAGGGGAGGTGGAGACCTGACAGTGTGCCCGACGGAACCGCAGGACAAGGAAGGACAGTGGAGGAGGTCGCAATGACCGGACCCCCAGAGGGGTCAGCAAGGGAGACAGCAACTGGCCGAGCAAGCTGCTCAAGGGCAGTGCGGTCACGAAAGAAACAGCGAGAAGCTCCTGAGTCTAGAGTGAAGGTGTGCAGTGCCTCAGTGGACTCAGTACCAGGGGGCGCAGACGCACTAGCACCTAGAGCAGCAGCCTCACCAGCACCTGGGGCAGCAGACACGCGAGCACCTAGAGCGGCAGCCTCACCAGCACCTAGGGCAGCAGACACGCAAGCACCTAGAGCTGCAGGCTCACTGGTGCGGATGCCCGGGTCGGGCGGAACACGCAGGTACTGGGCACTCTCTCCACTGTAGACAACACATACATTGCAGTGAGAATAGCATCAAAGTCAAGAGCATAGATATCAATGTTCTTCTTCATCAGGTCAGCCCAGCGGGGCATCTCAGTGGCAGCAGGGAACTGAGTGCGCCAAGCGTCGTCCAGGCGGGAAAAGCAGCGCTGCGTGGTGTGCGCCCTCCCACACGTCTGGCCAGTGCGGTCACCAGTGCGGATGACGTACGTGCAGCTAAGGCCACCCCCCCCCCCCCGTGCTGAGAGTACCACTCACGAACCTCCTGGGACGACGGAGTGTGCTGCTGGCTCTGGCCACCGCCAGTGCCTCCACGACCACCACCGCCGCCGCCACCACCTCGACCACCACCGCCCCTGCCGCCTCCGCGTCCACCGCCTCCCCAACCACCGCCCCCACCCCGGCCACCTCCTCCGCTGCTGCCGCCTCCACCCCCACCGCTGCCACTCGCCCCTCCAGCCCCGCCACCACCCCCACCGCCGCCACCGCCCCCACCCCCACCTCCCCCGCCGTCACCTCCACCTCCCTTGCCCCCTTTGCCCTTGCCGCGCCAGCTCGGAGCGGACGCAGTACCGACCTGCTCAGTACCAACTAGGTCGACAGCAGCAGCAGAGGCGACAGAGGGGAGAAGGGGGGAAGGGGAACACCCCTCGAAGAACGGGGTGCGGGGGTCGCCACGAGAGGCAGCTACAGCGACTATGCTAGTCTCAGCTGCAAGCAGTTCCTTCTCGAGCCGGTCAACGGTGAGCTCAGTGGGGCAGCGAGCGAGGAAGTGGTCCCTGACCGCACGAAGAGAGTCAGGGAGACGGGTGACAAGGTGGTAGAGAGTGAGCCAGAGCGGGGGGGGGTGGGTGGCAAGAAACTCAGCGGGCATAGCGGCACGGAAGCGGGCCTCACTAGTGCGGAGGTGCGTGATGAGGTCAGCTACTGTGGCAAAAGCGGACAGGTCTGGGAACAGGTAGGGGAGCGAGAGACGGCCTAGCGCAGCAGAGGCAGGTGAGGAGTAGCGTGCAACTACAGCAGTGTACAGTGCCTGCGCAGTTTTGTGCTGGCCAAAGTGCTCGCGCTCATCTACTGGCAGGGAGTTGCGAATAGCGAAACGAGCGTGGGCATCACGAGTCTGCCACTGTGAGCGGGCAGTACTGTCAGCAGTAACAGCAGGGGCAGCAGCGTGTCCTAGTGCGTGATCGTACAGCGAGATGTCCTCCTTGGCAGTGAGCTGGAGGAACAGGTGCAAGTCATCTAGCCAGGTGTCAAACTTCAGTGGGCGGCCCTCAGCATCAAAAGCGAGTACGGCGGGGCTAGCCATAGTAGCAGTAGGAGCAGGAACAGTAGCAGTAGTAGCAGCAGGCGAAACCCTAAAAACAGCAGGCAGCGCGACTCAGGTAGGGCGGCTCGGTCCAGTGAGGGCTGCTCAGTACGGGGAGGGCGGTGCGGCTCGGTTCGGGCGGCGCGGCTCGGCTCGGGCTGGGCGGCTCGGTTCTTGCGGCTCGGTTCGGGCGGCTCGGTTCTGGCGGGGCCGTGGCTGTCACGCGCGGGGCTGCTGGGGCTGCTGTGCGTGGCGCTAAGGGGCGGCGCGCGGGGTCGACGGGGCCGGCAGGGCCTCTAAGATGGGGCACGCACGGGGTCGACGGGGCCGACGGGGCCGCTAGGTGGGGCGCGCGCGGGGTCGACTGGGCCGACGGGGCCTCTAAGGGGGGCGCGCACGGGGTCGACGGGGCCGACGGGGCCTCTAAGGGTCGGCGCGCGGGTCGCTAAGGGGCGGGTCGCGGGTCGCGGGGCCTTACGGGGCCGTTAAAGAGGGGCGCACGAGGGTGCTGGGGGAGGCGCTCGAGGGCGCTCCGACAGTAGGGCGCACGAGGGCGCTAGTAGGCAGTCAGCAGTGGTGGGCCCTAAAACAAAATCGGTCCTAGCGGAGGACCTGCTCTGAAACCATGTCAGAAGTAATGAAACAGGAATGAATGAACTAGCACAAAGTTGGGTACAAGTAGGAAACCCTAAGTTTGTGTACCCCCTAAGGCTAAACCCACTATAGCCTACACAATGTAAACATACAATGTTTGACACGTACTCCTTGCGGATGGCGCTGAGGTCACAACACTGATCAGGTACTAGAGTGTGCATTGGCGCACGTGGTTATTTCGTTCCCAAGACGGGTCGGCGCACTTCCCATTCATCTCAAATTTCATGCCCTAAATCTGATTGCGTCCAAAAGGCAACAACAACTGTGGTTACATTCGCGTTATTTGGTAACGGAATCTGCATACGAGTGACTTTTGTACAACCTGACGTCGCCCTAAACTTGAAAGCTTTGCTTACTACTCTAGACTCGAGACACAGCAGGCTCCTTAGCCCGTCATTCCTTGAATGATACACCAAGCTGGAGTTTGTTTTTCTCCCAACTAGTCATTCTGCCTAACTCTTCCAACCCACGTCCCTCGTGTCTCACCGTTCGATCAGGTTAGGACCCTCGCAGCCGTCATTAACGTCTGTTGCGACTTGCCACCCAGCCCTCCCATCGCCCCTGTCCCTCCCATAGTTCTCGTCGCTTCCATCGTTCCCGTCGCTCCCGTCATTCCCGTCGCTTTCTTCGCTCCCGTCGCCCTTGTCGCTCGCGTCGTACTCGTCGATTACGTCCCTCCTGTCGCTCTCATCGCCCTTGTCGCTCTCGCCGCCCTTGTAGCTCTCGTTGCTCTTGTCGCACCCTTCCAACCCGTTCCTCCCGTCCATCTCTGCCTCTCGCCTTCCTTCACATCCCCCTCAATGATCTCAGCCTTTTCTTGGCCCTTGTTGCTCCATCGCAAAATGTGCTGGTTTCGATTCTTACGTAGGAGCAACTCTAGGGTAGCTTTTCCGTATTTTTTTCAAGACATACCTCAAAGATTGTGGCCAACATTCCTGGTAGTAACTTTTGTTGGAATTGGCCCGAAAGAATCTTCTTGGAAATTGTTCTCGCCCAATCGCGGCTGTACATCTACGAGTTTTGGAAAATCTACTCCCTCGTAACTATGAACTGGTTTGACCAATCGCATCCCGTCGTTGCCGACGCTAATTGATTTGATCTGAGAAGCAGCGATTCAAGATTTGGCGTTGTACATTTCTCGCATAGATTGGAACCGAATGACTTTCATGCACGTGGTATGTTCTAATTCGTCCGAATCTGACACATCGGACACATCACACAATTAATAAGTGTGATAGACTTTCGCCGTACATTTCCCTTTTCAGATGCTGATAAACATAGACTTCATTTGTGATGATATCGAGTTGCGATAGTACTAAGGTATTACATTTGATAGCAGACAGTAAACATTTAATATTAAACGGTTGAAGCGTACATAAATTTGCAAACAATGCGAATATAAATATTTGTAATTCTACGTCGCGAATAATTAGACATTTCATTTTACAGTTCACAATTTAGATTTTAGTATGACAAAATTCAGAACGTTGTAAGAATGATATTGCAACCCGAAACTTACGAATCACAACAATGCAATACAACTGTCAGATTTATATGACATAGCTACTGTAGGCTATAGTGGGGTAGCGCATATGGGGTACAGTTTTCTAGGGTTTGCTTTTGTACCCAACTTTCCTTTAGTCATTCCATTCCTCGTTTCTTCTCATGGTATCGAGCAGGTTCCCTAGTGGGAACACTTCCTAGGGCCCACCACGATTTTTTTTTTTCCTGCCCGGAGCGCGCTTCGCTCCTGCCCGAGTCGCGCCCTGTGTGCCCTCCCTACCGTCGCGCCCTCTCACGGCCCCTCACGGCCCCTTCGCGTCGCCCTTAGCGGCCCCTTTCACGGCCCCTTGCGCCGCCCTTACGGCCCCTCGTGCCACCCTTACGGCCCCTCGCGCCGCCCTTACGACCCCTTACGGCCCCTCGCGCCGCCCATCGGCCCCTCGCGCCGCCCTTAGCGGCCCCTTACGGCCCCTCGCGCCGTCCCTTACGGCCCCTCGCGCGGCCCCTTACGCCCCTTACGGCCCCTCCCGCGGCCCCTCACGGCCCCCTACGGCCCGTCGCCGCCCTCCGCGGCCCCTCGCGTCGCCCTATCACGGCCCGTCGCCGCCCTCCACGGCCCCTTCGCGCCCTTCGCGGCCTCTCGCGGCCCTGTCGCTGCCCCCCCTCCGGCCCGCCGTCGCCGCCCCTGTCGCAGCAGCCGCCGCAGTCCCTACAGCAGCGGCCGCCGCCGTCCCTGCAGCAGCAGCCGCAGCCGTCGCCAGCAGCAGCCGCCACCACCTCCCTCGGGGCCGCAGCTGCTGCCGCCGCTGACTGCACCCGCCGGTGCGCCTCGGCCCTACCGGCGCCGCTCCACCCGGCCCCGCCGTCGCTCCCCGAGCGGCCCCGCCGTCACCACCGAGCCGCCGGCGCCGCCGAGCTGCTGCCGAGCTGCCCGATCCACCCGAGCCGCCCGAGCCGCCGCGCCACCTGAGCCGCCCGTGCTGCCGAGCCGCCGTACCGCCGAGCCGCCCGAGCCGCCGAGTCGCCGAGCTGCTGTTGCTGTCGAGCCGCCGTACCGCCGAGCCGCCCGAGCCGCCCGAGCCGCCGAGTTGCCGAGCCGCTGAACCGCCGAGCCACCCGAGCCGCCCTGTCTGGTAAGAGCAGCGCCTCTGTCACTGCACTGCCCTTACCCTACTGTTCGCGCTGCTAGTCTACTGCTGTCATGGCTACCCCTAGTGTCCTCGCTTTTGACGCTGAGGGTCGGGCCATTGACTTTGACGTCTGGATAGATGACCTGCAGCTTTTCCTACAGTGCGATAGGGTAGACGGTCTCTCCCTCTTTGACCTCACCTCTGGTGCCTCTCCTGCCCCTGCTGCTGATGCCGACGCCACTGTTCGCTCACAGTGGGCCACTCGCGATGCTGCTGCACGTCTTGCTGTGCGTCGCCACCTGCCTACCTCTGAGCGTGCGCACTTTAGACAGTACAAGAGTGCTCAGACCTTGTACGACGCTGTAGTTGCGCGCTACTCCTCCCCTGCCACTGCTGCACTGAGCCGCCTCATGCTACCGTACCTCTTCCCTGACCTTGCTGCCTTTCCCACAGTCGCTGACCTCATTACGCACCTCCGCACTAGTGACACTCGCTACCGCGCTGCGCTTCCTGCTGAGTTCTGCGCCAAGACCCCCCCCCCCCCATGTACATCACCCTCTACTACATAGTCACCCGGCTCCCTGACTCCCTTCGCGTAGTCAGGGACCACTTCCTCTCAGTTTGCCCCACCACTCTCACCGTTGACCTCCTCGAGAAGGCCCTCCTAGCAGCAGAAAAGAGCATAGTAGCTGTAGGAGCCTCTCGTGGTGACCCTCGCACCCCCATCTTTGAGGGGTGTTCCCCCTCCCCCCTTTTGCCCTCTGTTGCCTCTGCTGCTGCGGCCGACCTCGTTGGGCTTGAGTCGGTCGGTGCGGCGTCTACCCCTAGCGGGAGACGCCGCCCTGGCAAGGGCAAGGGGGGCAGGGGCACTGGAGGAGCTAGCGGGGGCGGTGGAGGCGGCGGTGGAGGCGGTGGAGGGGGTGGGGGTGCCGGTGGGGGTGGTGGCGGGGGTGGAGGTGTCGGTGGCGGCAGTGGAGGCGGAGGCGGCGGCGGCGGTGGCGGTGGGAGCGGAGGTGGCGGCGGTGGAGGAGGCGGCGGCGGAGGAGGTGGAGCTGGTCGGGGTGGCGCTGCGCAGAGGGTCGGCTCCGGTGGTGGTCAGCGCCAGCAGCAGCAGCAGCAGCAGCGCACTCGTGACATCCCCCCCCCTCAGCAGCTCCGTGAGTGGTACGCTGCACGCCAGCGGGGTGGGGGTACTGGTCCGTGCACCTACGTCCTACGCACCGGAGACCGCGCGGGTGAGCAGTGCTGGGGTGCGCACTCCACCCAGCGCTGCTTTGGCCGCCTGACGGACGCTTGGCGTCACCAGTTCCCTGAGGCCACTGAGATCCCCCGCTGGGGTGAGCTGTCTAGGGCGGGTGTAGCTGTCTTTGACCTTGACTTTGATGCTATTCTTGCTGCCATGTATACTGTGACTATTAGTGATGAGGGTGACTGTTACCGGTGTTTTCCGCTCGACCCGGGCATTGAGTCTGCTGCTCTAGGTACTGGTGAGGCTGCTGCTCTAGGTGCTAGCGAGGCTGCTGCTCTAGGTGCTCGTGCGTCTGCTCCCTCAGGTGCTGGTGAGTCTGCTCTCTCAGGTTCTGCGTCGGCTTCGGCGTCCCACACCTTCACCCTTGACTCGGGGGCTTCTCGCTCCTTCTTTCGAGACCGCACCACACTCACGCCGCTTGGCCGGCCAGTTGCAGTCTCTCTGGCAGACCCCTCTGGGGGTCCTGTCCTTGCTCACTTCTCCACTGTCCTCCCGTGTCCGGCGGCCCCCTCTGGCACCCTGTCTGGTCTTTACCTCCCCTCGTTCTCTACGAACTTGGTGAGTGGTGCTGACCTACAGGATGCGGGGGTTCACCAGTTCACTCCTGCGAGTCAGCGGATGACCCACTGCACGGACGCTCGGACAGGCCGACACCTGGCCACGTTTACACGTCGGCCGGGGTCGAGCCTGTACACACTGACCACTGCGTCTCCTCCAGTCACTGCGTCTGGTCAGGTAGCTGCGTCGGGTCAGGTGTTTGCTGCATCGTCCAGGTCTGGTCCTGAGTCTGCCCCCTGTTCGTGTCGCCTTCTGTCTCACGAGACTCTCCTCTGGCACCACCGCCTTGGTCACCCCTCCCTGCTTCGTCTCCGAGGCATGGCCTCCCGTGTCCTTGTCTCTGGTCTTCCCCGGTCCCTCCCTCCCCTTCCTCCGGGGCCTGGCCCTACCTGCGTCCCCTGTGTCGAGGGGCGGCAGCGGGCTGCCCCTCACTCCTCCCAGTTTCCTCCGACAAAGGCCCCGCTGCAGACGCTTCACATGGACGTGTGGGGCCCGGCCCGCGTCCGTGGACAGGGTCACGAGCGCTACTTCCTGCTGGTGGTTGACGACTACTCGCGTTACACTACAGTCTTCCCCTTGCGCAGCAAGGGTGATGTCACTGAGGTGTTGATCGACTGGATCCACGCAGCTCGTCTCCAGCTCAGGCAGAGCTTCGGCTCGGACTTTCCTGTTCTGCGTCTGCACTCTGACAGAGGTGGAGAGTTCTCCTCTGGCCTTCTGCGAGCCTACTGTCGTGCACGAGGCATCCGCCAGACCTTCACGCTTCCGGACTCTCCACAACAAAATGGGATTGCTGAGCGCCGCATTGGCATGGTCATGGACGTCGCCCGTACGTCCATGATGCATGCGGCTGCCCCCCATTTTCTGTGGCCGTTTGCGGTTCGGTACGCGGCGCATCAGATCAACCTTCACCCCAGGGTCTCCATGCCGGAGACCTCCCCAGCTTTGCTGTGGACGGGGAAGGTTGGCGATGCGTCTGCGTTCCGTGTCTGGGGATCTCGGGCGTTTGTCCGCGACTTGTCTGCGGACAAGCTGTCCCCTCGTGCTGCTCCTTGCGTCTTCCTTGGCTTCCCCCCTGACGCGCCAGGGTGGCAGTTCTACCACCCCACCTCTCGCCGTGTTCTGTCCTCCCAGGACGTCACGTTTGACGAGTCGGTCCCCTACTACCGCCTCTTCCCCTACCGCACTCCGTCCCTCCCCCCGCCACCGCTCTTCCTTGTGCCAGGTCCCCCCCCGGTAGACCCCCTCCCGCCTCAGGGTCCTGCCCCTTCAGGTGTGTCCCAGGTAGACGCAGTCGAGCCTGTCGAGGTTACTGGTGACTCTGGTGCTGCTGAGGGTGCTGAGCCTGGGGGTGCTAACTCTGGGGGTGCTGAGCGTGTGGGTGCTACGCCTGGGGGTGCTGAGCCTGAGGGTGCTACTACTGGGGGTCCTGAGCCTGGGGGTGCTGAACCTGGGGGTGCTACTACTGGGGGTGCTGAGCCTGGGGGTGCTGAGCCTGGGGGTGCTACGCCTGGAGGTGCTGAGCCTGGGGGTGCGGAGCCTGAGGGAGCTGGGCCTGCTCGTGTGGCGTCTGGCGGTGCTGAGCCTGGAGGTTCTCCGGGTGCTTCGTCTCGGCGGGAGCCACTCTCTCCACAGGAGCTGCGCGAGTGGTTTGCCCGGCGCTGGAGGCGTGCTGCTGGAGCTGGAGGTTCTTCGGCTGCTGAGGGTGCTGGTGCCGCGGGTCCCGGAGGTGCTCGTACTGGGAGTACTGGAGCTGCTGGGCCTGCGGGTACGACTGGAGCTGGAGCTGCTGAGGGTGTTGGCGCTGAGGCTACTGCTGTCGGTCCTGGAGGCGGTCCTACTGGGGGTGCTACTGGTGCTGCTGGAGGTACTGGAGCTGGAGGTGCTGCTGGCGCTGGTGCTGCCGCTGGGGGTACTGGTGCTGTCCCTGCTGTGTCTGGAGTCGCCGCGCGGCCTCGGCCGTACTTCGTTCCGCTCCTTCAGCAGGTTCTTGGTCTCCTGCCTTCTACTGGTCCTCCTCCTCCCTTAGAGTGTCCACAGCCTGTCCCGTCACAGTTACAGTTACAGCCGGCCTCCCCACTGCCCGCTCCTTCTCCCTACACTGGTCCTACTGGAGGTCTTACTGAGCGTCGTGAGCCTGCGTCTCGCCCTGCGTCGCCTGTCCGTGCTGCTCGCACTAGTGGTCGTGGTTCGCGTCAGCGTCCTCCTCCTGTCCCTGGCACGCACCGGATGTCTCTGCGTCCGTCCACTGCTCCTCTGCGTGCCCCTTTGCCTTCTCCTCCTGAGCTCGTCGACTTTGCTGCTCACTAACGTCTAGACTACGCTGCTAGTCTTGTTGCTGAGTCTGAGTCTGTCTGTCCTCCGTCCGTCGGGGGTGAGTGTGCCCTTGGCACGGACGTCCTTGAGGACAGGCAGGAGGAGTTCCAGTGTCTGGCTGCTGCTTCACCTCATCTCGTGTCCGTACTGCTTACCCCTGAGGGAGACCCGGATGCACTTGACATCCCGACTCCGCGCTCTTACGCGGAGGCGATAGAGGGTCCTTACTCCTCTCAGTGGCAGGCAGCTATGGACGCAGAGATGGCTTCATGGAGGTCCACAGGCACCTACGTTGACGAGGTTCCCCCGCCTGGGGCGAACATCGTCAGTGGCATGTGGATTTTCAGGGTGAAGCGGCCGCCGGGTTCTCCGCCTGTCTTCAAGGCGCGTTACGTGGCTCGTGGCTTCAGTCAGCGGCAGGGAGTTGACTACTTTCAGACCTTCTCTCCCACCCCGAAGATGACCACTCTTCGGGTACTGCTGCACATAGCTGCTCACCGCGACTACGAGCTGCACTCTCTTGACTTCAGCACTGCTTTCTTGCAGGGCAGCCTGCACGAGGAGATCTGGCTGCGTCGCCCACCTGGCTTCACTGGGTCCTTTCCTCCTGGCACCCAGTGGAGCCTCCGGCGGCCAGTCTACCGTCTCCGCCAGGCACCGCGTGAGTGGCACGACACACTGAGGACTACACTTGCGGCTCTTGGGTTTGCTCCCTCTACTGCCGACCCGTCGCTGTTTCTGCGCACCGACACTTCTTTGCCGCCGTTCTACATCCTCGTGTACGTCGACGACTTGGTCTTCGCCACAGCTGACACTGCTGGACTCGCCCACGTGAAGTCGGAGCTGCAGAAGAGACACACGTGCACAGACCTGGGTGAACTGCGCAGCTACCTTGGCTTGCAGATCACCCGGGACAGAGCACGCCGCACCATTACCCTGACTCAGTCACACATGGTGCAGCAGGTCCTTCAGCGCTTCGGCTTCACGTACTCCTCGCCTCAGGCCACTCCTCTGCCTACTCGCCACTCGCTCTCAGCTCTGCCTTCGGATGAGTCCGTAGAGTCGAGTGGCACGTACCCAGAGCTTGTTGGCTGCCTCATGTACCTGATGACCTGCACACGACCTGACCTTGCATACCCTCTTAGCATTCTTTCACGCTATGTTGCTCCTGGGAGACACAGACCGGAGCACATGGCTGCAGCGAAGAGGGTGTTGCGCTACTTGTGCAGTACGTCGGGCATGGGGCTTGTGCTTGGAGGGCAGAGTCCAGTGGTCCTCACTGGGCACGCAGACGCTTCTTGGGCTGACGACCAGTCTACGCAGCGGTCGTCACAGGGTTACACCTTCAGCCTTGGTTCCGGCTCTGTTTCGTGGCGGGCTACCCGCTCGTCTTTGTCAGAATATTATGCTCTAGCCTGTAGTGGGGTGCTCTATAGCGAGTACAATCCTTCTAGGGTTTGCTATTTGTATCCTCATTCTTGCTAGTGCAACCCTCCTTCTTCTTTTTAAACTTTCACATGCTATCAGAGCAGGTCGATCCCCTTGGATCGATCCTGTGGGTGGGCTCACCACCTCGTTGCTTCCACTGCAACTTCCACTACTACCTTCTGTGCCGCACGCCCCGTGGCGTGCGGCAGTTTTTCTTCCCGCCGTGCGCCCCGAGGCGCGCGGCGGTTTTCTGCCCGCCGTGCGCCCCGTGGCGCGTGGCGGTTCTCTGCCCGCTGTGCGCCCCGAGGCGCGCGGCGGGCTTCTACCCCGTCACTCGCCGCGTCGCCCTCGGGAGGCGCTGCGACGGGCGACGGGGACCCGCGCGTCGCCCCCCGTCGCCCGTCGTGGCCTGCGCGCGGCCCGTACAGCCGGCGCGCGGCCCGTACGGGCTGCGCCAGGCCTGCGCGCGGCCCGTACGGGCTGCGCCAGACCCGCGCGCGGCCCGTACGGGCTGCGCCAGACCCGCGCGCGGCCCGTACGGGCTGCGCCAGGCCCGCGCGCGGCCCGTACGGGCTGCGCCAGGCCCGTGCGCGGCTCGGGCCGCCTGCGCGCGGTTCGGGAGGCTGTGCCAGGCCCGTGGGCGGCCCTTTCCTCGCTGCCCCTGCCCTCCCCGCTGTCCCCCGTGCTTCTGCTGGCGCCCCACCCCTCCTACAGCCCGTTCTCCTGAATTAGGGTTTGGGGGTGAGGGGTATGGGGGTGAAACTACTGTGTGCCGTTCCCTGCTCCTCCTCCTCCTCCGTCTCCCTGTGCTGCAGCTGCCGCTGAGGGGGGGTGGACTTGTTGGAGCCGTTGGAGTGGTGCTAAGGGGGGGTGAAGGGGGAGTGGAGCTAGCGGTGTAGCAGCGGGTGTGTGTCAGGAGGGGTGGTACTGTTTGGGGGAGGTCGAGTGGAGGCAGCAGTCTTGTCGTCAGCAGCAGCAGCAGTCCGGAGGCTACAATCTCCGGTAGTCGCCAGTCGCCCGTGGGTCCGTTGCTCGTCTGCCGCTACTTTTAGCCGCGGGGCCAGTTACCCCAGTAGTCCGGAGCGTTGTTCCGGTAGCCACTGAGCCAGCAGCTCGTCTGTGTGTCTGCAGCGTTAGCAGTCGCCTCCCATCTTCTCTCCCCCACAGTCTCTCCTCCTCCTCACTTGCCCTCTGCGATAGCCTCTAGCTTTGCTCATAATTGTGAACTTTAAACTATTGCTTCTTGAACTTGTGCTCAGAATGTGTGGTGACATTGTGATCCACCCTGAGCTTGTACTGCTGTGCTTGCTCTGCTGATTACACCCCACTTTGGCTATGGGGGTGTGTCAGAATATTATGCTCTAGCCTGTAGTGGGGTGCTCTATAGCGAGTACAATCCTTCTAGGGTTTGCTATTTGTATCCTCATTCTTGCTAGTGCAACCCTCCTTCTTCTTTTTAAACTTTCACAGTCTTCTGTTCTCGGCTCCAGTTGTGAGGCTGAGATCTACGCCGGGGCCATGGCTGCACAGGAGCTTCGCTGGCTCACCTACCTGCTCACTGACCTCGGAGAGCCGCCTCGTTCTCCTCCAGTGCTGTACGTAGACAACAAGGCCATGCTGGCCTTGTGTCGAGAGCAGAGACTGGAGCACAGAACGAAGCACATTGCTCTCCGCTACTTCCTTGCTCGTGAGCTACAGCAGCGTGGTCAGCTACGGCTTGCGTACGTGGCCTCTGAGGCCAACACTGCTGATATCTTCACCAAGGCACTTCCGCCTTGTGATCATCAGCGCTTCTGTACTCAGCTGGGTCTTGTGCCTACCTTGCCTCACTTGCTCACCCCTTGACCTTGCTTGTACTGTTGCATATATATATATACTCCTGCTCTTGCTTGTCTAGCCTTATATATATATATGCAATCCTGCATGTGAACTGGCCTTGTGGCCTTGAACTTGTGCTCGGAATGTGTGGTGACTTTGTGATCCACCCTGAGCTTGTTCTGCTTTGCTTGACTGGTCTTGTGACCCCTTGTTCTCCCCCACTTTGCCTATGGGGGTGTGTCAGATTTATATGACATAGCTACTGTAGGCTATAGTGGGGTAGCACATATGGGGTACAGTTTTCTAGGGTTTGCTTTTGTACCCAACTTTCCTTTAGTCATTCCATTCCTCGTTTCTTCTCAACAACACCTTTACAGGTGCTGCACCTGTTAACCCTATAATAAAATTATATAAGCTAACGTTTTTTTACGTACAAACACGGATCACACCAGCCTAGCTTGCACAACCTTGCCAAAGTATGCAGCCCGAAGTCTCACGCGTGTTAATACTTCTATATGAACGACTGTATTGGGAGAGAACAGAGGGGTGAGGAGGGTGTGGGGGAAACCGTAAGCACAAGGTGGAAAAAAAACTTGGGGGTAGTCGGGAGGATGGGAGAGAAAACCAGAGATGGTGCAGTCAGACTCGGTAGCAGTGCGCTAGCACCAAGAAGCGAGGCATGTTTTCTGGGGGGGCGGCATATAATAACATGGAAAGACGAACTTACCGTCAAAGCCACTCCCAGCGGCAGATCCGCATCTCTCGCCGCCACTATCGGCGGCAGAGCTAAGGCAGGAGAGCATCGTCTGCATGCATTTCCGACGATGACCGGTATAACCGTGGCGACGCTCTCTGATTAGACAAGCAGGAAAAATGGGGACGTTGGAAAGGGAACGCGAAGAAGGGGAAACGAAAAACAGAGTGAGAATAGGTTCAGCCGGAAACAACAAAAGCTATCAGAAACTTCGTAAAGAAGCACAAAACGAAGCTGAAAATACAGGTCGAAGCGTTGAACAGGCACGTAGCATAATACAGCAAGACACAGAGCAATAAAAGGACTATTAGGAACGGCAAGAATGATTGATATGTAAAATTCAAACAAATATGAAATAACAAGTCATCTTAGCAGCGCACCTCTCAGCGAGCTTCACTGAATCATCTGCAAACACCCTCGCATCTGCTCACACACTATCGTTGTCGCGCACGAACACATCTGCCGACAAGGAAAAAAAAAACGCCGAAGGGCGATATCATAGGAGCAGGAGACTGATGACCTAACAGCTATCGAGCAAAAAAAAGCAAGCTGACTGCAAATCGAGGGGAAGAGGAGGGAATACAAGATGGCTGTGCCTTGGGGCAGTTGAGCGCAATGCCTTGCGCCGCTGTCGTTTTGTCGTTTCGCGTTTTGTTCCTCGTTCAAATTTTTTTTTTTTTTCACAACTGTACTAAGGAGAAACAGTTACTGATTTCAAGAAAAGCAGAGGTGCAACGCAGTACAATACAATTAGGTGGGGTTAAAACGTTTTCAAAGCTCCAGTAAACAGTCGCGCGTGCAGCAAAACGTTGAAAAGCGACAAACGATCCCATCAGTAGCAGCTTTCGCGCAGGTTCCTCCAGAATCGAGCAGCATTGCCAAAGTACAGGTTGCAGCAACTATGCAGCAAGCGACAAGAGACGCGCATGTCACATGCTGAAATCACCAAACCCCAAATTACCTTCTATCTGCCCGTAACGTTGTTCATATGAGTACAGATTGTCATATCAGACGGCTACGGAAACAGCACACACTATTTTCAAAACATTCTCCCTAGACTGCCCGCACAGTTGCAATTATGTGGAACAACAAAAAAATGTGACTCGTCACCGCTGCTGAATACTGTGCAGTCCCACACATGTCGTTGCTAGAAGCCAGCCGTTCATCTGCCGCACTGAAAACCGAAGACCGGTCGCATAGGGACAGTATTGTCAAAATAGTTTCTATGTTGTGTAGGCTCTAGTGGGGTAGCCTATACTGGGTACAACACATTAGGGTTAGCACTACTTGTACTTCACATTCATGCTAATGCATCCAATCCTGCCTCATGATTGTGACATGGTTTCAGAGCATGTAGGTATCTAGGACCGTATTTTTAAGGGCCACCGTTCGTTCTGCCCTGCCCGTTTTTATGTCAGCCCTGCCCCTAATGATCGCGACCCGGCCGCCCACTAGAGCCGCCCTGCCCCAAGCGTTCGAGTCTGCCCTGCCTCGTGCACTGCCTTGACCGCGCTGGCCTGCAGCCCGTGCGCCCTGCAGCCTGCGCTCCTACGCGCCATGCCCGCGCGCCCTGCCGCTCGCGCTGCCCTGCAGCCCCCTGCGCCTCCGCTGCCCGCGCCCCACACGCCCTGCCACGCCCCGCGCACCCTGCTGCCCGCGCCCCGCGCGCCCTGCAGCTCGCGCTCTACCCTGCCCGAGCTGCCTTGCAGCCAGTGCGCCCTGCCCCCGCGCCCTGCAGCCTCCGCTGCCCTGCAGCCCGCGTGCATGCGCTGCCCGCGCCCCGCGCGCCCTGCCGCGCTCCGCACGACCTGCTGCATGCGCCCCACGCGCCCTGCTGCCCGCGCGCTACCCTACCCGCGCTGCCCTGCAGCTCGTGTGTCCTGCAGCCCGCGCGCCTGCACGCCCTGCCTGCGCGTCCTGCAGCCCGCGCGCCTTCGCTGCCCGCGCCCCGCGCGCCCTGCTTCCCCCGCCCCGCGCGCCCTGCAGAGCGCGCGCTGCCCTGCCTGCGCGCCCTGCAGCCCGCGCTGCCCTGCAGGCCGCACGCCTGCGCTGCCCGCGCCCCGCGCGCCCCGCTGCGCCCCGCGCGCCCTGCTGCCCGCGCCCCGCGCGCCCTACTGCTCCTGCGCCCTGCAGCCCGCGTGCGCATACTGCCCCGCGCGCCCTGCTGCCCCGCGCCCCGCGCGCCTTGCAGCTCCTGCGCCCGCGCCCTGCCCTAGCCACTACGGCTGCCACAGTCGCAGCACCTCCCACTACAACAGCTGCCGCCATCTCTGCTGCTGACTGTCACTGCCCGTCATGGCCACGCCACTAGTCTTAGCGGTTGACGCCGACGGACGGCCGTACAGGTTAGGCTTGTGGCTTATGTGCCTGCGCGTGCATCTCCGGCGATAGCGTCTCCCTACTCGAGCACACGTCGGGATCCCTTCCGGCCCCGACGACTCCCACTGAGCCTGCTGCTGGTGCTGGCGAGGACGTGCAGAGGCGGTACCGGGCAGACAGCCTTGCCTACAGACAGTAGACGGAGTGCGACGCTGTCGCTCAGCGTGCCGTCCGATCTCTCCTGTCAGTCGACCAGAGGGATCACTTTCGACAGGTGACATCGACCCAGACTTTATTCGACGCTGTTGTTAGACACTACTCCTCCCTCTTGCCTGCCACCCGGCCACTACAGCAGAGCCGTCCGTTGTTTGAGGAGGCCAGTGTAGGTAACTGTACGTCTGCTCCTGCAGGTGGTGCCACTAGTGGAGGCGGTGGTTCTGGGGGTGGTCAGCAGCGTCAGCAGGAGACCCTCTCGCCGCAGCAGCTTTGGGAGTGGGTTTCTCAGCGACGCGTCCCTGGTAGTGTAGAGGCTACCAGTCTAGGTGCCTGTGAGCCTACTAGCACAGGTGCAGCTCTGGTGGAGGCTTTGCACACCTTCACGCTTGACTCAGGCGCGACTCGCTGCTTCTTCCGCGACTCCACCACAGTCACACCACTCACTGCACCTGTCCCGGTAACTCTGGCTGACCCCTCTGGGGGCCCAGTCATAGCACGTGCCTCCACCGTTCTCCCGTGTCCGGCCGCCCCTTCCGGCTCGCTTGCAGGCCTCCACCTCCCCTTGTTTACTACGAACTTTGTGAGTAACGCTGTCCTCCAGGACCAGTTTGTCACTATGACTACTCCTCGGGTTGAGCTTGTGGCGATCTGTACGGACTAACGGACTGGCGCCCACCTCGCCACGATCACTCGGAGACCCGGGTCTTGCCTGTACACACTGACCACTGAGTCTGCACAGACTGGAGCACAGAACGAAGCACATTTCTCTGCGCTACTTCCTTGCTCGAGAGTTGCAGCAGCGTGGTCAGCTTCGTCTTGCTTACGTGGCCACTCGGGCCAACACTGCTGATGTGTTCACCAAGGCGCTTCAGCCTTGTGATCATCAGCGTTTCTGTACTGTTCTAGGCCTTCTGCCTACTGTGCCTCACTTGCTTACTTCCTGACTCTGCTTGTACTGTTATCCTTATATATGTCTACTTGCATGTTTACACTTGCTAGGTTGTGATCACTGTATTTCTTGTTGTATTATAAAACTGCATGTGAACTGGTCTTGTGACCGCTTGCTTGTGCTCGGAATTTGTGTGGTATCCTTGAGATCCACCCTGAGCTGTGCTTTGCTTTGCTTTGTTCTCTCCTTTGGCACCACTGCTTTGGTCACCCCTCCCTGTCGGGCCTGCGTGGCATGCACTCTCGTCTCCTTATCTCTGGCCTCCCCAGGTCCCTGCCCCCGCCCCCGCGCTCGCTTGCACCGCCGTGCCTTCCCTGCGTCGAGGGGCGGCAGCGCGCCGCTCCTCACTCCTCCTCGTTTCCTCCGACCACTGCTCCTCTACAGACTCTCCACATGGACGTGTGGGGCCCCGCCCGCATCCGTGGACAGGACCACGAGCGCTACTTTCTGCTGGTTGTTGACGACTACACGCGCTACACCACGGTCTTCCCCTTGTAGAGGAAGGCGGATGTCTGGTGTTTTGATCCCCTGGATCCGCACTGTTCGTCACCAGCTGAGCTCGCGGTTTCAGCAGGACCTTCAGGTCATGCGACTGCACTCTGACAGAGGCGGTGAGTTTTCCTCCCGCCTCCTTGAGTACCTTTTTCGTGAGGAGGGCACCGCCAAGTCGTTCACGCTTCCGGCCTCTCCACAGCAGAATGGGATTGCGAGGCTGCTCGCACCTCCATGATCCATGCGGCTGCCCCCCATTTTCTGTGGTCGTTTGCGGTCCGATATGCCGCGCATCAGCTCAACCTCTGGCCACGTCTCTCTGTGCCAGAGACCTCGCCTACACTGCGTTGGACGGGGGAGGTTGGCGATGCGTCACCGTTTCGGGTCTGGGGCGCGCTCTCCCTTGTCCGCGATACCACCGCGGGCAAGCTCTCTCTTCGCACTCTCCGCTGCGTCTTCCTTGGCTTCCCCACCGACGCCCCGCCTTGGCAGTTTTACCACCCTGCCTCGCGCCGCGTCCTGTCTTCCCAGGACGTCACCTTTGACGAGTCGGTCTGCTTCTACCGTCTCCACCCGCACGCGTCTTCTCCAGTCCCCCCTCCGCCCCTCTTCCTGGTTCCAGGTCCCCCCCTGGTAGACCCCCTACCCCCACATGGTCTTGCTCCCTCAGGGGTGTCCCAGGTCGACCCACCCCCCTTGGTTGAGCCTTTGGAGGTCTCCTCTGACACCTCTGGCCCAGCTGAGGGGGGTGACCCCGCTGCTGACGACACATCGGCCACTCGCCGCTCCCCACGCTTGGAGACCCCTCCTGGTTTTCAGCCTCGGCCGTCTTCGCCACCTCCGCAGCCTGTCGCTATGGACTCTGGTGCTGCTGGGGGTGGTGACACTGGGGGTGAGGACTTTGGAGGTGCTGATCCTGCGGGTGCTGACTCTAGGGGTGCTGAGTCTGGGGGTGTTGGTTCTGGGGGTGCTGACTCTGGGGGTGCTGCGAGTCCTAGTGGTGGTGGGGTCGTGGGTGCTCCTGCTTGAGGTTCTGGCGTTGGACAGCAGCTGCAGTCTCGTCGACAGGAGACTCTCTCGCCGCACCAGCTTTGCGAGTGCCGCTCTGGTGCTGGAGCTTGGGGTACTTGTGCTGGAGGTGCTGGAGCTGCTGGTACTGGAGGTACTGAAGCTTCAGGTACTGGAGCTACTGGTGCTGGAGGTGCTAGAGCTGCTGGTACTAGAGGTGCTGGTGCTGCAGGTACTGGAGCTGGAGGTACTGGAGCTACTGGTGCTGGAGGTGCTGGAGCTGGAGGCACTGGAGGTGCTGTAGCTGGAGGTACTGGAGGTACTGGAGCTACTGGTGATGGAGGTACTGGAGCTGGAGGTACTGGATGTTCTGGCGTTGGACAGCAGCTGCAGTCTCGTCGACAAGAGACTCTCTCGCCGCAGCAGCTTTGCGAGTGGGTTATTCGGCGAGGTCGCTCTGGTGCTGGAGCTTGGGGTACTGGTGCTGGAGGTGCTGGAGCTGCTGGTACTGGAGGTACTGGAGCTTGAGGTACTGGAGCTGCTGGAGCTGGAGGTACTAGAGCTGGAGTTCTGGAGGTGCTAAAGCTGGAGGTACTGGAGCTACTGGTACTCGAGGTGTTGAAGCTGGAGGTGCTGGAGGTGCTGGAGCTGGAGGTGCTGGAGCTACTGGCGGTACAGGTACTGGTGGTGGAGGTGCTGGAGGTGCTGGAGCTGCAGGTGCTGGAGCTACTGGCGGTACAGGTACAGGAGGTGCTGGTGCTGGAGGTACTGGAGCTGGAGGCTCCGGTACTGTGGGTGCTGCGCCGCGGCGACCGTTTTTCTTCCCGCAGCCGCAGTCGTCACTGCCACCACCTGCCACCACCATCTTCCACTGGCCTTACTCCACCTCTCCTGTGCCCTCCGCCTGACCAGTCACAGCCACCGTTACCGCGTGGCTCCCCACTGCCTGCTCGTAGACTTTGCTGCCACCTGTCGTCTCGACTACGTCGCGAGTCTTGTTACTGAGTCTGAGTCTGGCTGTCCTCCGTCTGTCGGGGGTGAGCTTGCCCTTGGCAGTGACGTCCTTGAGGACAGGCAGTTTGAGCTTGAGTGCCTCACAGCTGTTGTACCTCATCTCGCGTCCATGCTGCTTTGCCCTGAGGGAGACCCGGATGCACTAGACATCCCGACCCCGCGCACTCACGCAGAGGCGATAACGGGTGAGTACTCCTCTCAGTGGCAGACAGCCATGGATGCAGAGATGGCTTTCTGGAAGTCCAGAGACACCTATGTTGACGAGGTCCCCCCTCCTGGGGCGAACATAGTCGATGTCATGTGGATTTTCAGAGTGAAGCGGTCACCAGGTTCTCCGCCTGCCTTCAAGGCGCGTTACTTTGCTCGAGGATTCAGTCAACGACAGGGGGTCGACTTCTTCCATACCTTCTCCTCGACCACGAAGATGACTACTCTTCGGGTGTTACTGCACGTTGCAGCCCAGCGTGACTATGAGCTACACTCCCTCGGCTTCTCCAGAGCTTTCTTGGAGGGCAGCCTTCACGAGGAGATCTGGCTGCTCTGCCCACCTAGCTTCACTGGGTCGTTTCTTGATGATACCCAGTGGAGCCTCCGGCGGCCAGTCTACGGTCTCCGCCAGGCGCCCCGCAAGTGGCACGACACACTGAGGATGAGACTTGCGGCTCTTGGGTTTACTCCTTCGGCTGCTGACCCGTTGCTGTTTTTGCGCACCGACCCTTCTCTGCCGCCGCTCTACATCCTCGTGTACGTTGACGACTTGGTCTTTGCTACTGCCGACATTGAGGCGATGACCCTTGTGAAGGCGGAGCTGCAGAAGAGACACACATGCACTGACCTGGGTGAGATGCGCAGCTATCTTGGCTTGCAGATCACCCAGGACAGAGCACGGCGCACCATCACTCTGACTCAGTCACACATGGTGCACCAGGTCCTACAGCGCTTCTGCTTCCAGTTCTCCTCGCCACAGTCCACTCCTCTGCCTACAGGCCACTCGCTCTCAGCTCCACCTTCGGACGAGTCCGTAGAACCGAGTGGTCAGTATCCAGAGCTTGTGGGCTGCCTCATGTACCTGATGACTTGCACTCGACCTGACCTCGCGTACCCTCTAAGCATCCTGGCGCACAGAACGAAGCACATTGCTCTTCGCTACTTTCTCGCTCGAGAGTTGCAGCAGCGTGGTCAGCTTCTCCTTGCGTACGTGGCCTCTCGGGCCAACACTGCTGATGCCTTCACCAAGGCCCTTGGGTCTGGTGATCATCAGCGTTTCTGCACTGCTCTAGGCCTTGTGCCTACTCTGCCTCACTTGCTTGTCGCTTGACTTTGCCTTGTATTGTTTTCTATATATCTGTACCTGCATGCTTACCCTTGCTAGGTTGTGATCACTGTACTGTTTGTGCTTTTATAACTCTGCATGTGAACTGGCCTTGTGGCCGCTTGCTTGTGCTCAGACTACGTGGTGATCTTGAGATCCACCCTGACCTTTGCTTTGCTTTGTTCTTTTGCTTGACTGGACTTGTGACCGCTTGTTGTGTTTGCTATCCCCCACTTCGCCTAAAGGGGTGTGTCAAAATAGTTTCTATGTTGTGTAGGCTCTAGTGGGGTAGCCTTTTCTCAGTACAACTTATTAGGGTTAGCACTACTTGTACTTCACATTCATGCTAGTGCATTCATTCATGCCTCATGATTCTGACAAGTATTTCCCACTTGTCAACCACCTGCGCGTCGCTGTTCCCCCTCCCCAGAATAGGAAGAGAAGAAACATTGACTCGTGACTGTTGCGGGAGTGTCGTATGCAGTTGGAAACACTAAATTTCATACAAATTGGTTGCTTATGACTATTACATTACATAATCTCGTGCAAATAGGTGTCAAAAATGGTAACCAAATATTTGGCCAAGTATTGCCAATTTTGAATATTTGCTTTGTTTAAACACCTATATATATGTTCAGAATACGTGAATATATCTGCATGAATGCTGAAACACTCTACTTGGGTTGGTTTTTCCCCAAATGCACGTAAAAGGGCTCGTAACCACCATGTTTGTTGTAAAAACCGTTTTCCAACCTCCCCTGGGGTTACTCATGTCAAACATATATGACATAGTCTGTGTAGGCTGTAGTGGGGTAGTCAATATAGGGTACAACACTTTTAGGTTTCCTACTTGTACCCACCTCCTTGCTAGTTCAGTCATTCCTTCCTTCTCTATTCTGACATGGTATTCTGAGCAGGTTCCCTCGTGGGAACGTTTTTTTTAGGGCCCACCACGATTAAAACTTTTTCCTGCCCTGCCCGAAGCGCGCCTCGCGCCTGCCTCACCTGCGCCGTCGCGCGCCCTGCCCTAGTGCCGCCCGTCGCGGCCCTGCCTTCTCGTCCCGTCGCGGCCCTGCCCTAACAACCCGTCGCGGCCCCCTGCCTTCTCGGCCCGTCGCGGCCTTGCCCTGCCGCCGCCTCGTCGCGGCCCCGACCTAGCCGCCTAGTCGCGGCCCTGCCCTGCCGCCACCCGCGGCCCTGCCTTGCCGCCCGTCGCGGCCTACCCTAGCCGCCCTGTCGCGGCCCTACCCTGTCGCCCCTCGTCGCGGCCCCGACCTTGCCGCCCGCCGCGGCCTCTGCCCTCCCGCTGCTCGTCGCGGACCTGCTCTACTGTCGCCCCGCCGCGGCCTCTGCCCTGCTGCCGCCCTGTCGCGGCCCTGCTCTGCCGCCGAATCGTCGCGGCCCTGCCCTTCAGCCGCCCCAGTCGCGGCCCTGCTCTACCGCCGCCAAGTCGCGGCCCTGCCCTGCTGCCGCCCCAGTCGCGGCCCTGACCTAACCGCCAGCTGCGGCCATGCCCTGCACCCGCCCCTGGTAAGCACCCGCGCCGCCCAGCCGAGCCGCGCCGCTCCTCCGAGCCGCGCCGCCCTGCCAAGCCGCGCCGCCCAGCCGAGCCGCGCCGCCCTACCGAGCCGCGCCGCCCTGCTGAGCCGCGCCGCCCTACTGAGCCGCACTGCCCTGCCCGCGCTGCTCCTACTGTTACTGCTGTTTCTGCTGCAACTGCTGCTACTGCCGCTATGGCTAGCCCTAATGCTCTTACCTTTGATGCTGAGGGGCGTGCGGTTGACTTTGACGTGAGGGTTGACGACCTGCAGCTCTTCCTTCAGTGTGACTCTAAGGACGGAGTATCCCTTTTCGATCACACGTCCGGTGCCTCTCCTGCACCTGCTGCCACTGCTGACAGTACGGTTTGCTCGCAGTGGACCACTCGTGACGCTGTTGCTCGCCTTGCTGTTCGTAGTCACCTGCCGTCTGCTGAGCGCGCGCACTTTGGTCAGTACGAGACTGCTAAGTCTTTGTATGACGCTTTCGTAGCGCGCTACTCCTCCCCTGCCACTGCTGCCCTCAGCCGCCTCATGCTGCCGTACCTGTTCCCTGACCTTGCCGCCTTTGCCACTGTCGCTGACCTCATTACCCACCTCCGCACTAGTGACGCCCGCTACCGCGCTGCGCTTCCCACTGAGTTCTGTGCCAAGAATCCCCCTCCCATGTACATCACCCTCTACTACCTTGTCACCCGTCTCCCTGACTCCCTTTCCTCAGTCAGGGACCACTTTCTCTCCCTTTGCCCCACCGAGCTCACTGTCGACCTGCTAGAGGAGCGCCTTACTGCAGCTGAGAAGAGTATCGTTGCTGTAGGTGCTTCTCGCGGCGACCCTCGCGCCCCTTTCTTTGAGGGGTGTTCCCCAGTCCCCCTTCTCCCCTCTGTTGCTTCTGCTGCTGCTGTCGACCTCGTTGGCACTGAGGAGGTCGGGGCTGCGTCTGCTCCTAGTGGGAGGCGCTGCAACAGCAAGGGCAAGGGGGGCAAGGGTGGTGGAGGGGACGGAGGGGGAGGCGGTGGAGGCGGTGGAGGAGGCGGAGGGGTTGGCGGTGGAGGTGGGGGTGGTGGCGGGAGTGGGGGTGGCGGTGGAGGTGGTGGAGGCAGCAGCAGCGGCGGTGGAGGCAGCGACAGCGGCGGTGGAGGTGGAGGCGGCGGTGGTGCTGGCCGAGGTGGAGCCGCACAGCGTGGAGGCTTTGGCGGTAGCCAGCACCAGCAGCAGCCGCGTTCCCGTGAGACCCTTTCGCCCCAGCAGCTTCGTGAGTGGTACGCTGGGCGTGGGAGGGCTGGGGGTGCTGGTCCCTGTACTTACGTTCTTCGCACCGGCGGGCGCCGTGGGGAGACATGCGGGCTGCCGCACACTTCGCAGCGCTGCTTCGGTCGCCTGACTTACGCCTGGCGTGCCCAGTTTCCTGACGGCGCTGAGCTCCCTCGCTGGGGTGATCTGCTTAAGCAGAATGTTGCTATCTTTGATCTTGATTTCGATGCTATCCTTGCTGCCATGTATGCTGTGACTGATAGTGCTGAGGGTGACTGTTACCTGTGTGTTCCGCCCGACCCGGGCATTGAGGCTGCTGCTCTAGGTGCTAGTGAGTCTGCTGCTCCAGGTACTGTTGAGTCTGCTCTCTCTTGTACTGCACCTACTGAGGCCTTGCACACCTTCACACTTGACTCAGGTGCTTCACGCTCCTTCTTTCGTGACAGCACCACACTCACGCCACTCAGTCGGCCGGTTGCAGTCTCTCTGGCTGACCCCTCTGGGGGCCCAGTCCTTGCACACTCCTCCACGGTTCTACCGTGTCCTGCGGCCCCGTCGGGCTTACTGTCGGGGCTCCACCTCCCCTCGTTCTCTACGAACTTGGTGAGTGGAGCTGACCTCCAGGACGCGTGGGTTGACCAGTTCACCCCGGGAGGTCAGCGTGTGACCCACTGTACTTGCTCTCGGACGGGCCGTCACCTGGCCACGTTCACCCGTCGGCCTGGGTCGAGCCTGTACACACTGACTACTGCGTCTCCTCCTGTTCCTGCGTCCGGTCAGGTAGCCGCGTCTGGTCAGGTGTTTGCTGCCGCGCCCACGTCTAGTCCGGCGTCTGCCCCCTGCTCGTGTCGCCCTCTGTCACACAAGACTCTCCTTTGGCACCACCGCCTTGGTCACCCCTCCCTGCCTCGTCTTCGAGGTGTGGCCTCCCGTTTCCTTGTCTCAGGTCTCCCTCGGTCCCTCCCTCCCCTTCCTCCGGGGCCTGCCCCTACCTGTGTTCCTTGTGTTGAGGGCCGGCAGCGCGCCGCTCCTCACTCCTCCGAGTTTCCTCCGACAGAGGCTCCTCTGCAGACTCTCCACATGGACGTGTGGGGCCCAGACCGCGTCCGTGGACAGGGTCACGAGCGTTACTTCCTGCTGGTCGTTGACGACTACTCGCGTTACACCACAATCTTCCCCTTGCGCCGCAAGGGTGAGGTCACTGAGGTGTTGATCGACTGGATCCGCGCTGCTCGTCTCCAGCTCAGAGAGAGTTTCGGCTCGGACTTTCCTGTTCTGCGTCTGCACTCAGACAGAGGTGGTGAGTTCTCCTCCGACCTTCTGAGGGCTTTCTGTCGTGCGGAGGGCATCCGCCAGACGTTCACGCTTCCGGCCTCCCCACAGCAAAATGGGATTGCTGAGCGCCGCATTGGCATGGTCATGAACGTCGCTCGTACGTCCATGATCCATGCGGCTGCTCCCCATTTTCTGTGGCCGTTCGCGGTTCAGTACGCTGCGCATCAGATCAACCTTCAGCCTCGTGTCTCCTTGCCGGAGACCACACCTACACTGCGGTGGACGGGGAAGGTTGGCGATGCGTCTGTGTATTGTGTCTGGGGATCTCGAGCTTTTGTCCGCGATACTTCCGCGGACAAGCTGTCCTCTCGTGCTGTTCCCTGCGTTTTCCTTGGCTTCCCCCCTGACGCGCCTGGGTGGCAGTTTTACCACCCCACCTCGCGCCGTGTTCTGTCCTCTCAGGACGTCACGTTTGATGAGTCGGTATCTTACTACCGTCTCTTTCCCTACCGCACTGCCCCTCTCCCCCCCCCCCGACGCTCTTCCTAGCGCCAGGTGCTCCTCCGGTAGACCCCCTCCCTCCTCAGGGTCCTGCACCCTCAGGTGTGTCCCAGGTAGACCCTGTCGAGCCTGTCGAGGTAGCTGTCGACTCTGGTGCTGCTAGGGGTGCTGAGCCTGCGGGTGCGGGGTCTGGGGGTGCTGAGCCTGGGGTTGCTGAGTGTGAGGGTGCGGAGTCTGGGGGTGCTGAGCCTGACCGTGCTGAGTCTGGAGGTCCTCCGGGTGTCCCGCCACGGCGGGAGCCCCTCTCTCCACAGCGGCTGCGTGAGTGGTACGCTCGGCGCTGTAGCCGTGCTGCTGGAGCTGGGGGGCCTGCTGCTGGAGGTGCTGCTGATGCTGGAGCTGCTGGAGCCACTGGTCCTGGAGGTGCTCGTACTGGAGGTACTGGCGCTGCTGGAGGTCCTGCTGGTAATGGAGCTGCTGGAGCTGCTGGAGCCGCTGGTCCTGGAGGTGCTCGTGCTGGAGGTACTGGCGCTGCTGGAGGTCCTGCTCGTGTTGGAGGTGCTGGAGCCGCTGGTCCCGGAGGTGCTCGTACTGGAGGTACTGGAGCTGCTGGGGCTGGTGGTGCTGCAGGAGTTGGAGCTGGAGGTGCTGGAGCTGGAGCTGCTGGAGGTGCTGGAGCTGGTGGTGCTGCGGGAGTGGCAGCTGGAGACCCTGGAGCTGAGGGTACTGGTGCTGCGCGGCCGCGGCCGTACTACGTTCCGCTCCTTCAGCAGGTTCTTGGCCTCCCGCCTTCTACTGGTCCTACTCCTCCCTTACTGAGTCCACCGCCTGTCCAGTCGCAGTCGCAGTTACAGCCAGCCTCTCCACTGCCTTGTCCCCCTCCTTACTCTAGGCCGACTAGAGGTCTTACGGAGCGTCGTGAGCCTGAGTCTCGTCCTGCGTCGCCTGAGTCTCGTCCTGTATCGCCTGAGTCTCGTCCTGAGTCGCCTGCTCGCGTCGTCCGCACAGGTCGTCGTGTTCTGCGTCAGCGACCTCCTCCAGTCCCCGGCACTCACTATATGACACTTCGTCCTTCCACTCCTCCACAGCGTGTCCCTCTGCCGTCTCCTCCTGCGTCCTCTGTTCCTGATGGTCCAGACCCGGAGTCAGACTCCCTTCGTGCTGCTAGTCCTACTGTCACGCGTTTCCTGGCCACTGTTGTCACTGACCCCTCGTTTGAGTCCACTGCTGCGTCTGCTCTAGTTGCTGAGCTTGTTGACTTTGCTGCCGCCTGTCGTCTAGACTACGCCGCTAGTCTTGTTGCTGAGTCTGAGTCTGTCTGTCCTCCGTCCGTCGGGGGTGAGTGTGCTCTTGGCACGGACGTCCTTGAGGACAGACAGGAGGAGTTTGAGTGCTTTGCCGCTGCTTTGCCTCGTGTCCATGCTGATTGCCCCTGAGGGAGACCCGGATGCACCAGACATCCCGACCCCGCGCTCTTACGCAGAGGCGATAGAGGGTCCCTACTCCTCTCAGTGGCAGACAGCCATGGACACAGAGATGGCTTCCTGGAAGTCCACAGGCACCTACGTCGACGAGGTCCCGCCTGGGGCGAACATCGTCAGTGGCATGTGGATTTTCAGGGTGAAGCGGCCGTCAGGTTCTCCGCCTGTCTTCAAGGCGCGTTATGTTGCACGAGGCTTCAGTCAGCGAGAGGGAGTTGACTTCTTCCAGACCTTCTCCCCTACCCCGAAGATGACCACTCTTCGGGTTCTGCTGCACGTCGCCGCTCAGCGTGACTACGAGCTCCACTCTCTTGACTTCAGCAGTGCTTTCCTACAGGGCAGCCTGCACAAGGAGATCTGGCTGCGCCGCCCACCTGGCTTTACTGTGTCGTTTCCTGCAGGTACCCAGTGGAGCCTCCGGCGGCCAGTCTACGGTCTCCGCCAGGCACCCCGTGAGTGGCACAACACACTGAGGATGACTCTTGCTGCTCTTGGGTTTGCTCCTTCTACTGCTGACCCGTCGCTGTTTCTACGCACCGACACCTCTCTGCCGCCGTTCTTCGTTCTCATGTACGTAGATGACTTGGTCTTTGCTACTGCTGACACTGAGGGACTAGCCCACGTGAAGTCAGAGCTGCAGAAGAGACACACATGCACAGACCTGGGTGAGCTGACAAGCTATCTTGGCTTGCGGATCACCCGGGACAGAGCACAGCGCACCATTACCTTGACTCAGTCACACATGGTGCAGCAGTTCCTTCAGCGCTTCCGCTTCACGTACTCCTCGCCACAGTCCACTCCTCTGCCTACCGGTCACTCGCTCTCAGCTCCACCTTCGGACGAGTCCGTAGAGCCGAGTGGCCTGTATCCAGAGCTTGTGGGCTGCCTCATGTACCTGATGACCTGCACTCGACCTGGCCTTGCCTACCCTCTTAGCATTCTAGCACGCTATGTCGCTCCTGGCAGACACAGGAAGTAGCACATGGATGCTGCTAAGAGGGTGTTGCGCTACTTGTGCAGTACGTCGGGCATGGGGCTCGTGCTTGGAGGACGGGCTCGAGTTGTCCTCACTGGTCACGCAGACGCTTCCTGGGCTGACGACCTGGCTACGCAGCGGTCGTCACAGGGTTACACCTTCAGCCTTGGCTCCGGCTCTGTTTCTTGGCGGTCTACCCGCTCGTCTTCTGTTCTCAGCTCCAGCTGTGAGGCTGAGATCTACGCCGGGGCCATGGCTGCACAGGAGTTACGCTGGCTCACCTACCTGCTGACCGACCTGGGAGAGCCGCCTCGTTCTCCTCCAGTGCTGTACGTCGACAACAAGGCCATGATTGCCTTGTGTCAGGAGCACAGACTGGAGCACAGAACGAAGCACATCGCTCTGCGCTACTTCCTTGCTCGAGAGTTGCAGCAGCGTGGTCAGCTTCGTCTTGCTTACGTGGCCACTCGGGCCAACACTGCTGATGTCTTCACCAAGGCACTTCAGCCTTGTGATCATCAGCGTTTCTGTACTGTTCTAGGCCTTGTGCCTACTGTGCCTCACTTGCTTACTTCTTGACTCTGCTTGTACTGTGATCTCTATACATATACCTGCATGCTTACACTTGTTAGGTTGTGATCACTGTATTGCTTGTTCTCCTTTATATAACTCTGCATGTGAACCGGCCTTGTGGCCATTTGCTTGTGCTCAGAATGCGTGGTGACGTCGTGATCCACCCTGAGCTTGCTTTGCCTTTCTTGACCGGTCTTGTGACCTCTTGTTCTCCCCCACTTTGCCTATGGGGGTGTGTCAAACATATATAACATAGTCTGTGTAGGCTGTAGTGGGGTAGTCAATATAGGATACAACACTTTTAGGTTTCCTAGTTGTACCCACCTCCTTGCTAGTTCAGTCATTCCTTCCTTCTCTATTCTGACAACTCAACATAATAGAAAGAAAAAAAACAATTTGCAATTTTTAAAATATAACACGAAACGGCATCATGCGACATTTATGTCTATACTCAAACGATTTTCCATCATTTGAGGTTCAAAACAGCGTCACCCGTACTCGCGACATGCGAATGACACCAAAATGGGCTGACACGCTTCTTATATCATAAATAACTCAGTGGTGTGAAGAAACATTGCAAAACAAAGCTATACATCGTTGAAACGACATCGTCTGCCGTCTTGCGTTGGGATCGACGTTTAATTAGGTTCGCACCCTTCTGGTATCAATCATGACTTAGTGGTGCAAATAAACCTTGCAAGACAAATAAACATGGCGTCGATACGACATATTGCGCAAGCATTTTCTGCAATTAGTTATCGGAAAATTGGCAGAAAGGGGGAAACAAAATCAAAAGAAGATTCAAAGGAACCATCCCTCCCTCCCTCCCTCCCTCCCATCCCCCCTCCCTCCCCTCCCCCCCTCCCTCCCTCCCCCCCCCCCCCCCTCCCTCGCTCGCCCCCGCGCTCCCTCCCTTCCTCGCCCCCTCCCTCGCTCCGTCCCTCGCTCGCTCCCTCCCTCCCTCGCTCGCTCCCTCCAACCCTTGCTCCCTCCCTCGCTCCCTCCCTCCCTCGCTCCCTCCCTCGCTCCCTCCCTCGCTCCCTCCCTCGCTCCCTCCCTCGTGTTGACTCAAAGTACTATGCGGAAGCGATAAAAACAGAACCACGAACTCAAACTTGGCAACACTTAACTTCACTTTAAACCCTCCGAGTGTGACAGCTTGTCACCTCATAGCCAAGGGCTTAAAAAAATAAAGTGAGTAATTATGCCTTGCTTGATTTGTGGAGTGAGTAATCTGGTCGAGCAGCGTTTCGGCGTCACCACGCAATGTTTCTACTCTCGTCAGTACGTAGTAGTAGAATTCAAGGCTTGAAAAGCATAATAGCATGGATGTGATTCAAGCAAATACAAGCACACATTTATATAAAGTCCTACACACACAAAGGAAAACATAAAACGGTTGCTTAACTGGAATCCAGGTCTTCGCATTGCTGTAATAGAAAACGGTTGTGAAATTGCTGAAGAATTTGGCTTAATCTGCCTCATTAGAATTAACTGTAATCCACTTGGGTTGAAGCCAAACTCTTCTGCTGACTCACATCATGAACTTCCGCGAGTTCTCATGAGGAATCATGAGTTCCCGTGCGAGTTTACCGTTTTCCAGTTGTAAAACGGCTTTTACCGTTGTTAAACGGTATTCACCGTTTTGTACCTGCGTTGAAATGATTACGCTAGGCAGCGTGACTTTCGTGCGAAGTCGGCTGTTTCCAAGTCAGCGCGGGATACGGTTGGTCAACCGTAATCCCGAAGCACCCTCGGTCAAGCAGAAAAAGCCGATCGCTGACGCGATCGTGCTTTGTCCTGCGCGTCACATGGCCATAATGAGCCCTGTCTTGTTGCGATCGTGCAACTGTGCACGGTCGCAACAGTTGCGACACACGCGCAGACCCTGAGGGGCCACACGCGTATGTCAGGACCCCACGCGCGAGTCCTGACTTTCGCGAACTTTTTGACCAGCGCGAAATTGGTCAAAGGGCCCAGTCAAAGACTCGAACCCAGCACCCCCCGACACACTCGAGACTCGCCACGAGTGCTCATGAAAATTCGTGAACTTTCATGAGCTTTCATGACGCTCGTAACTATCATGAACGCTCATGGTTGTTCATTGTTACGAGTGCAATTGAGCGAACGAGTGAGAATTGCACTATTGAAGCAAGAGTACAAACTGAGCGAAAGCATGAGCGAAGGATATATAGCGAAACTATAGTGGTAACGGTAAAGTGGGAAATTGAGGTGCGCTACGGGCCTAGCGCCGAGGTTTGGAGAATTGTCGAGGCGGAGGTCCGGAGCGCGGGTTACCAACCGAACCGTTAGGTTGGGTCGCGTCGTGAACAGTGGCGGGAGTTGTGGTCGAGGCGAGTGTCGTGAACGGGTAACGTGCATGGATGGGTGCTGATGGCGGGAACGGTCATGTACGCGGTAAGCAGGGACGCGTAGTAAGGAAAAGGAATTTTCCTTACACTACCCCCCTCCCCAAGGAGGCCCCTCTTATGAGAGCGCGTGTACATCTCGGAAGTTTCGGCTGCGCAGATACTCAGTGAGGACAGGGTGATTCTCAATTCTATCCAAGGGGACCCAGTTGTCTTCGGTGGGCGTGCGGTCTTTCCAGCGGATCAGGAATTCGATTCTGCGGGCTCCCCGTGGGTCACGTACTCGATGGCTCAGTATTTTCTCAGGCGTGATGATTGGCTCAGTCGGTGGTCGTGTCATGTTGGCGGGGCAATTGCGAGGCAGTTGGCTGGTGGATGGCACGTATGGGCGAAGCAGGCTGACGTGGAATGACGGGCTGACGTACCAGTCAGCAGGGAGGAGGAGATGGGCGGTGACGGGTGTGATCATGTGGCTGATGCGAAGTGGCCCGCACTATCGGGGGCGGAGTTTTGGAGTGATGGGCAGGCGGAGGTTTTGAGTGTCGAGTAGAACTAGGTCGTCCGGCTGGTAAGTGACAGGTCGGCGGTGGCGGTCAGCGTTGCGTTTAGCGATGATGTTTGATTTTTTTATTGCTTCGGCTGCTCGGGTCCGTGCTGCTTGCAGTATTTCTGCGAACTGTTGCGCGCGTGGGACTGGGTTGTCGGGATTCGGGGTCATGGGTACTGTGGGGTCTTGTCCGTAGTTCAGGTAGAACGGTGACTGTTGGGTCGTGGCGGATGGCGAGTTGTTGTACGCGAATTCGATGAGTGGTAGTTGTTGTTCCCACGTGGTCGGGTCGTCGCACGTGGCCCGGATGAGCTGTTCCATGGTCTGATTTGTCCGTTCTGTCTGTCCGTCGGTTTCGGGGTGGTATGATGAAATGAACTGCAGTCGCGTGCCGAATTGCTGCCACAGGTTCCGCCTGAAGTTGCTGGTGAATTTCGTGTCTCTGTCGCTGATGATTGATGCTGGTATCCCGTGCAGTCGAACGATGGTGGAGATGAAGAGGCGGGCTGTTTCTTCGGCTGTGATTGATTTTTTGCATGCTGCGAAGTGTGCCATTTTCGTCAGTCGATCGACGACGACCAGGATCGCGTCATTCCCACTTGCTCCGGCCGGTAACCCCGTGACGAAGTCCATCGTCACCTGCTGCCAAGCACGCTCTGGGGGTGGTATCGGCTGCAACTGTCCTGCCGGCCGCTTCCGTGATGACTTCATCATCTGGCAAGTGGGACACGATGCCACGTGTCGTTGAACGTCGGCCAACATTTCGGGCCAGTAATAATACCGCTGCAGCTGCTGCCGTGTTTTCTCTACCCCGAAATGTCCCGAGGTAACTCCGTCGTGTGCCTCCTGTAACAGTAATTCCCGTAGCAGTGTGTACCCTGGTACCCAGATGCGGTCGGTCCCGGCTTTTACGTAATAGACGCCTTTGGCTGCTGCGAACTGCTGCGAATTTCCTCCTGTGAAGAATGGGTCTGTTTGGTACCCATGGGTAAATAGTCCTGTCAGTAGCGGGCTGGTCTGGGCGAGTAATATCGCGTGGATTTGGGCAGTGGGGCGGGTCAGTGCGTCAGCGATGCTGGATGCTCCCTTTTTGTAGGTGACAGTGTAGTGGAAATTTGACTCGAGGAAATCGAGCCAGCGGATCTGTCGTGGGTTGAGGTGGGGATGTGCGCGGAGGTACTGTAGGGATCGGTGGTCTGTCCGTACTGTCACGTCTGCGCCGGTCAAGTAACAGCGCCAGACTTTGAACGCATGCACGATCGCGAGCATTTCGCGGTCGTGTATCGGGTAATTTTTCTCGGGCGGATGCAGCTTTCGTGATTCGTATGCGATGGGCTGTAGGCCGTTGCCGAAATCCTGTAGCAGTACGGCTCCAATGGCGATGTCGCTTGCGACGGTTACTACTTCGAAGGGGCGGTGTGGGTCAGCGATGCGCAGTACGGGTGGTGAACAGAGAACAGTTTTCAAGGCAGAGAAGGCAGCATGCTCTTTCTCCCCCCACGTAAAAGCGACCCCTTTCCGCAGCAGATCCGTCAGTGGGGCTGTTAACTTCGCCATGTCGGGGACGAACCGACGCACGTAATTCACGAACCCTAAAAAACTCTGCAGCTCCGTGATATTTGTCGGGGGGTGCCATGCTTTGACCGTGTCGAGCTTCTTTGGGTCGATTTCAACCCCAGCCTCCGAAATGACGTGCCCCAAAAATTCTAACCTGTCTTGAAAAAACTCGCACTTGGAACCCTTGGTCAGTAGTCGGTGCTTGTCTAAAACGTTAAACACTGCTTCCAGATCTGCTAAATGCTGCTGCTTATCACGACTGTAGACTAGGATGTCGTCGAGGTAAACTATCACGCATTTATCTAAAAGTGGCCTAAACGCCTCGTTCATGGTCATCTGAAATGTTGCCGGTGCATTGGTCAACCCGAATGGCATCACAGTGTACTCGAATGACCCGTACCTAGTCCTAAATGCTGTCTTGGCGCAGTCTGATGGTTCGACCCGAATCTGATGGTAACCTCCCCGTAAATATATTTTCGAAAAAACCCGTGCTGTTCGCAGTTGATCTATCAGTTCGTCGGCGCGGGGAATGGGGTATCGCGACTTGACTGTTACCCTGTTCAGTGCTCTGTAGTCGATACACAAGCGGAAACCCCCGTCTTTTTTCGGTGTGAACAGTATCGGTGCGGCGAACGGCGACGAGCTCGGTCGGATGATTTTTTTCTCTAACAGGTAATCTAACTGCTTCCTCAGTTCGTCGAGCTCTGGCTGTGTCAGGCGGAATTGTCGCTGTACAGTTGGCTGTGCCCCCGGTTCTAACTCTATGCGGTGGTCATGTGCCCGCTGAGGTGGCAGTCCCTCTGGGAAATCGTCCGGAAAAATCCCCGGGTATCGTTTCAACAGTTCCTGTAGTTCAGGCGGTACTGCTGCCAACAGTTTCTGAAAATCGTTCGGCTGCTCCGCTTCTCCTACCAATGCTATATCCACTGCGTACACGTCAGCTCCAGCGGCGACAGCCCGTTTCATCGTGATGGCGTTGACGTGGACCGTTGAAGACTCGGGCGACTGCCAGCGAGGTAGCACGACCCAGTTACCGCTACTTCGCACAGTGCAGCTACCCGTCGTCCAATCGATTCGCGGGTTATACCGTCGCAGCCAATCACGTCCCAGTAAAATGTCGTGCCCATCCAATGTCGTCGCGAGCATTTCCTGTGTAAACCCAAAAATTCCCCCGCAGCGGACCTTTACTCTCTCCACCTTCTCCCGTATGGCCAGTGGCGTTCCGTCCACTAAGCGTGCATCTATTTCCGGTAAACACCGACTAAGTGTCAGTTGCAGCTTTCGTGCGGTTGCGGTATTAACTAAGCTGTGGCTTGCTCCTCCGTCTATAAAAATCTTCACTGCTGCTCCCTGTATTTTCCCGTGGATCAGTACTGGGCAATCCGTCGCTGTACCCTCCTTATTCATCCGAGCCCGATCGATAGCGTGAATCGGTACTGTGACTCGGTGAGGGTCGGTGTGGTTGGGCGAGCAGGCAGTCTCGTCAGTAGTTGGCCCGATTCCTACTGACTGCTGGCGTTTCCCTGCCTTAGAGACTCCCTCCCCTGCTCTGCTCCGCGGCGCCTCAGCTCCTCTGGGCACTCACTCTTACGATGGCCCGGCCTATTGCAAGCGAAGCAGCGCCCCTTAAACGGCGCGGCAGCTGCGTTCGTCGCAACAGCGTGTACAGTGGCGTGCTCGATTGGTCCCCGAGGGCGATGTCCGTAGTAGGACCCCGGTCTCGGTCGGCGTAATATGTCGATTTTCTCGGCGAGCGCGAGAATCTCGTTGAAATTTGAGAGTCCGCGTAGCATGATTTCGTGCGAGATGTCCGGCTTCAGCCCTCCGACGTAACGGTCCACCCGCTCCGCTTCGTGCATATAGCCGACTTGCTCGCATAATGCGAGAAAACCGCTCGTGTAGTCTTGGACCGATCCGAGCTGCCGCCAAGTACGCAGTTTCTGACGCGCCGAAATAGAAGCCGCGATCGGCTCGAAGCGCACCCGAAGCCCTGCGCACCACGCATCCCACGTGCTGTATTGGGCTGTTTCGCAGAATGAACTCCAGGTGACGGCTGGTCCCGTGGGCCCTTCCTCTTGCGACAGTGGCTCGTAGGCGCGTGGCGACGTCACGATGACTCGCCACCAGTCCATGGCGGGGCCCCTCAGCAGCGAAACAGCATAGCGAATCTTCGCTGCGTCCGACTCGACGTAATTCGCGTCGAAGAAAACGTTCATCGTGAAGACCCACGACTGAACCGTCGGACCTCCACGTTGGCTTGGATCGAAACAGGGCGGGCGCTGCGGCTTGAGTGGCATTGGTGCCATGATATCGTGGTCGCCACTTGTTGCTGCAAACTCCACGTGCCGACGAGCTTCGCGAGGCCCACGCGGGCTTGGCGCGGCCCGATTTCTCTCCATGCCAGGCATCGATTGAGCGCCGCCATCACTGGCTGCGCCTGAGCGCTGTCCCACGCTGTCGTTTTGCGTCGGTGTGCCTGATGAGATGACGATCGGTTCTTCTGATTGCGCAGGTGCATTTGCGGGTGCTTGTGATGGAGCTGGTGCATTCACCGTTGATTGCTGGCGGGCGGAGTCACGTTCCGCCGTGAGTGTCGCAATTTCGAGTGCCGAATCTTCGAGTTGACGTACGAGACGGTCGAGCTGCTCCTGCGTCAATGTCGCAAGATTAATGTCGGCCATGGCGGGGGTGTCGGGCAAACTCAGTGGGAGCCTCTGTCGTGGCCGTGCGTGCTTACGAGAGGGCACTTCGAGCGGCGGTGCTTGTTCGCTGAGAGACGTCTACCCCCCCCAAAAATGGAGATAGTGGGGAAGCGAAGGTGTGGGTGCGGTCCGAGAAGAGATCGTAGGCTCTGAATACCAAGTGTTACGAGTGCAATTGAGCGAACGAGTGAGAATTGCACTATCAAAGCAAGAGTACAAACTGAGCGAAAGCATGAGCGAAGGATATATAGCGAAACTATAGTGGTAACGGTAAAGTGGGAAATTGAGGTGCGCTACGGGCCTAGCGCCGAGGTTTGGAGAATTGTCGAGGCGGAGGTCCGGAGCGCGGGTTACCAACCGGACCGTTAGGTTGGGTCGCGTCGTGAACAGTGGCGGGAGTTGTGGTCGAGGCGAGTATCGTGAACGGGTAACGTGCATGGATGGGTGCTGATGGCGGGAACGGTCATGTACGCGGTAAGCAGGGACGCGTAGTAAGGAAAAGGGATTTTCCTTACATTCATGAAAATTAACGAACGTACATGAGTCATAATGAGAATTCATGACTCGTCATGATCCGTCATGACTCGTCATGAGCCCACAACAAAAACGCATGAAACAGAATGCAAAAACAAATGCGCACAGAACACACATAAAATGCGGGACTTCATGCAGGCGGCTGGTTGACGTGCAAAAGTATTATTTGCACCCAACACCACGCTCCCTCCCTCCCCCCCTCCCTCCCTCCCTCCCTCTCTCCCTCCCTCCCTCCCTCCCTCCCTCCCTCCCTCCCTCCCTCCCTCCCTCCCTCCCTCCCTCCCTCCCTCCCTCCCTCCATCGCTACCTCCCTTCCTCCCTCCCTCCCTCCCTCCCTCCCTCCCTCCCTCCCTCCCTCCCTCCCTCCCTCCCTCCCTCCCTCCCTCCCTCCCTCCCTCCCTCCCCCCCCCCCTCCCTCCCTCCCTCCCTCTCTCCCTCCCTCCCTCCCTCCCTCCCTCCCTCCCTCCCTCCCTCCCTCCCTCCCTCCCTCCCTCCCTCCCTCCCTCCCCCCCCCCCCTCCCTCCCTCCCTCCCTCTCTCCCTCCCTCCCTCCCTCCCTCCCTCCCTCCCTCCCTCCCTCCCTCCCTCCCTCCCTCCCTCCCTCGCTCCCTCCCTCCCTCCCTCCCTCCCTCCCTCCCTCCCTCCCTCCCTCCCTCCCTCCCTCCCTCCCTCCCTCCCTCCCTCCCTCCCTCCATCCCTCCCTCCCTCCCTCCCTCCCTCCCTCCCTCCCTCCCTCCCTCCCTCCCTCCCTCCCTCCCTCCCTCCCGTGAATTTAATGTCTCTTTGATCACAACAGACAATTGCTGCAACTAAACATGGAATTCAAACTAATAGAATAATTGGGTAACAAAGGACCTGAAAAATACATGTCTATTCATTCAGAGCTCTGTTTACAGTTCCAAGGCACATAATTCTGCTTGCACTGTAACGGAAAATATCTTTAGCGGGTCAAGTTGATCTGGGTTTGTGGCATCCCTTCGCAACCCGTGGCTTCTTGGAAGAAGAGTCTCGAAACTCTATTCTTACAGGCGGTGTTCGCCAGCACTCTTAACAACAAAAATGACGGGATTCGGAAGGTCAGACGCAGCATCCTGATCCCGTTCGTTAGGGTTCTTTAGGGTCCGTCAGGCTGGTCAGCCCGCAAAATTCTTGCCGAGGCTATGATTCCGTCCGAACTAAACGAAATCATGTTGGCCTGTCGAACGCCCCCTTTTTTCCTCAATTCAAATAGAACCACGGTAGTAGGAAAGTGGGTTTGCAGCTTCGTCCCCAGGCAACCGTTGGTCCCGTTGCCATCCCAACGCCATTCCACCCTTACACCCAGAAATGCCTTGGAATGGCCATGGGATTGGTTGGCTGTGGATAACCACCAACAGACCCGAAAAAAAGATATTTACGCCCCCACTACACCGATTTTTTTTCTTTGCGGATTTTACCCTCGTCTGTAATTTAGGGCCTCTTGTCAATCGGTCGAAAAACGTGACAGGGGATTGGAAGGTGGGGAGGGTGGTTCCCGTCCCGTTGCCACCCTTCCCCTTTATGGCGCGACATTTCTCAATTTGGCCATCCCCACCAAACCTATTCGGGGGGTTCCTCCTCTGGTTCCTGATTCCATGGCCATCCCGAGGGCTCTCGATTTTTAAACGTGCTGGCGAACACCGCCACAGAGCAGTAAGTTCGAATCGAACGACCAATAGAAATCGCGCGAATAGTTTCAGGAAGTTTCGTGGATGAAGTCGAAATGGTTCGACCAATAAAATCGCTCGGGAGGGTGGCGTCGGAATTTTGATGATGCTGCAACCTACTGATTCCCGAGCTGCGAACCCAGAAAAGCCACCTGCACGTAAGTTCAGGAAAGTTACTCTCTCGAAAGCCCTAAAAAATATCCCCACCCCGACCTCACACATTTTGGGATGTCCACGCCCTCCATTCCTCGCATTCGTCTCCCCTCCCTTCGCCCTTTTTGTCGCGCATCCGTCCCCAGTCTGTCGTCCTCTTCCCCTGTCCCTCGCCCTTGCTTCCTTAGATTGTCACTCGCGTCGCCCCTACCCGTCGCCCTTGCTTCCCTACGTCGCCCTCATTTCCCCTCCACCGCCTTCCTCATCGACCTCGCTTCCAATGGCCGTCGCCCTAATTTTCCCTCCCCGTTCCCCTACCTGTTGCCCTCCCTTCCCCACCCGTCGCCTCTCTTTTTCCCTCGCTTCCCCTCCCATTGCCTTCCCTGTCGTCATTTGCTTCCCCTCCCCGGCCCGGAAATTTCCTCTGCCCGTCGCCCTGTTTCCCTCTCCCTTCGCTTTCCTTTTCCTCTCCTTTCCCTTTCCTTTTCCCCTCCCTTCCCTTTCCCTTCTCCCTCACCACCCTTCCCTCTCCGCCTCTTTCCTCCCTTCCCTCTCTGCCCCTCCCTACCAAATAGTTTCTGCTCTACTCCCCCCTGCTGCTCCCACTTCCCTCCGCGCTGCTTCCCCGCTTCGTCCCCCACTCCCCTTCATGGGGAATTTTGGGGGTCCCGCAATCGTTTGGGAAACCACTAGCTGGCGAGTGGTTTTCGCCTCCAAGCAATTGCCTGGTTTCAGCGAGTGGTTTGCTAGGCTAGTGGCATCTAGCATGCGATTTGTTTTCGGTTGGACCTACGGCTGGCTGCCGAGCCTGCACAAATGCTCTGGAAATCGTGCGCGATACAGTTGCGGACATTTGGGTTGTTTTTATTGGGCGCGGTGTTTCTCTCGATTCGATGTCACGTCAGCAAAACCATCTCGATAAAAACTATGTCGCGAAATATGTTTTAGTGACCTCAGTCAATTGAAGAAATTTCATTCACGGACAAACAAACTTAACTGTATTCTTTTACCGGGAGTGCCCCTACACATTTAATAATGATAAGATTTGAAAGGTCTCAGTGTAGTAGTTTCTAATAGTATCTTATCCATCTTTAGCTGGACGACTAAATCGTATTAATGTGCATTTATCGAGCGTTACTATGGCGAGACCACAATAAGGGTAGTATTACAATTTTACTGTATCCCTTTTTAGACCCTCCCATACATGCTATAATAATAATTCAAAAGCTACACTTTATTGACATAATAACGCATACATCATATTCAAAAACATACATCTAGAACAGCTCCTTCTGCGGCTCATTCGGGTTGTGAACCCTGCGATAACAAGCCCTGGAGGTGAGGTCATCTCGGGTCAAATCACCGAGCTCATCTGCTTCCAGCTCAGCTTCAGAAACTTCTTTCCAGCCAACTATGCAGATGCTCCCAATACCAACACACTCGCCATCTCTCTCAACAAGTCCCTCATTGATCCACCGCTGCACCACCCGTGCCTGCCTGGAGAAGGCTGACGGGTCCCCTGATCGCACGAACTGGGCCTTGCCATGCAGGTAACGTAGCTTGAAGCGCACCTGAAATGAGTGAATCAGAAACATTAGAAAGAATGATACGATTAACCAAAATCTGCAATTAACGTAGATTACTTACAGCTGCAAGGATAACCAGCTGCTGCGCAGGAAACAACGCAATGGGAAGGACACAGTCGAATTCCGGTTCCCACAGGGTAGCGCACTTAACAAACGCTGGGCTAGAAAAGGGTGTCCCCTCCCACACATGCCAGTAGATCCCCAGCATCACTGACAAGTAGTTAAAGCAGCGGTTAGATCAAAGGCGAAACGAAATACAAAAGAGCAGACGATGCCAAAACATCACTTACGGTCGGATTTGTTCTTCACGTAGACCGCGCACAACTTAGCAAAGTCATCGAGCTCAGAGAATGTGAGCTCGCTCTTCAAGGTGCGCTTCTCTCTCATGAAGACACACGGCTCTCTGCTCAGCGCAAAAACGCGGCAGAAGCGGTACATCTTCCCAATGCGATCATCGGCATGAGCGTCGAGTAGCGGTTGAGAAAGGTTTGGTGCAGACTGCACCCCTGCTGCGGGTGCAGGCTTGGTTTTCCCAGCGGCAGGGCCCTTGTTGACGTCATCGAGGCTCCGCCTCGCTTGTTTGGACCGTTGGCCGGTGCGATGGCGGCCCGGCGCTTGCTCGTCGGCCGATTCATCTTGACTTGCATCTGCGACAGCACATGAACCATGTTAAGATGTAGGATATGACTTTGAAAATAAAAACCAGACGACGCAATATAATACAAGCGTGAACTTACCAGCGGTAGAAGCTGTCCCAATATACTTGTGATTATCCTTGATCTTCCGTGCCGGAAGCTGTCAAGTCTGCATCGAACGCATAGATTCCGGGACAAGGTTTCGGGCATTACCGCGTGCCATGACTGAAAGATTGTAAACTAAACCAACTGAAAGCGTATAGCCAGCTAGATGCCAACCTACCTTTTTATATTAAGGCGTCCATGTGACAAAAAAGCGGGATAACACAAAAGCGAATGAAGTAAAATGAAAGAGCTATCTCGAGGGTTAAGGAACCGCACCATGATTGGCTGGCCCCCGATTCAATACCAAACCTGTGACCAAAGTCGCCTCGCATGGAGGCTCGGCACGGGTCGCGCGAAGAGCGAATGAGAAAGGTGCTCGGAGGATCGAGCAAGGTAAAAGTGAAGTTTGAAATTTCAAACTTCGAATTCCTCCTGTCCCCGGCACGCACCAGATGGCACTTCGTCCTTCCTCTGTTCCACTGCATGTCCCTCTGCCGTCTCCTCCTGCGTCCTCTCTTCCTGATGTCCCTGACCCGCCGTCATACCTTGCTCGTGCTGCCAGTCCTACTGTCACACGTCTTCTAGCTACTGGTGTCACTGACCCTTCGTTTGAGTCCACTGCTGCGTCTGCCCTAGTTGCTGAGCTTGTTGACTTTGCTGCTGCATGTCGCCTCGACTACGCCGCTAGTCTTATTGCTGAGTCTGAGTGTGTCTGTCCCCCGTCCGTCGGGGGTGAGTGTGCTCTTGGCACGGACGTCCTTGAGGACAGGCAGGAGGACTTTGAGTGATTTGCAGCTGCTGTACCTCATCTCGTGTCCATGCTGATTGCACCTAAGGGAGACCTGGATGCCCCAGACATCTCGACCCCGCGCTCTTACGCAGAGGCGATTGAGGGTCCCTACTCCTCTCGGTGGCAGACAGCCATGGACGCAGAGATGGCATCCTGGAAGTCTACAGGCACTTACGTCGACGAGGTTCCCCCACCTGGGGCGAACGTCGTCAGTGGCATGTGGATTTTCAGGGTGAAGCGGCCGCCGGGTTCTCCGCCTGTCTTCAAGGCGCGTTACGTTGCACGAGGCTTCAGTCAACGACAGGGAGTTGACTTCTTCCAGACCTTCTTCCCTACCCCGAAGATGACCACTCTTCGGGTTCTGCTGCACGTCGCCGCTCAGCGTGACTACAAGCTTCACTCTCTTGACTTCAGCACAGCTTTCCTACAGGGCAGCCTGCACGAGGAGATCTGGCTGCGCCGCCCACCTGTCTTCACTGGGTCGTTTCCTGCATGTACCCAGTGGAGCCTCCGGCGGCCAGTCTATGGTCTCCGCCAGGCGCCTCGCGAGTGGCACGACACACTGAGGACGGCGCTTGCGGCTCTTGGGTTTGCTCCTTCGACTGCTGCCCCGTCGCTGTTTCTACGCACCGACACCTCGCTGCCGCCGTTCTACATCCTCGTGTACGTCCACGACTTGGTCTTTGCCACTGCTGACACTGAGGGACTGGCCCACGTGAAGTCGGAGCTGCAGAAGAGACACACGTGCACAGACCTGGGTGAGCTGCGCAGCTATCTTGGCTTGCAGATCACCCGGGACAGAGCACGGCGCACAATTACCTTGACTCAGTCACACATGGTGCAGCAGGTCCTTCAGCGCTTCCGCTTCACGTACTCCTCGCCACAGTCCACTCCTCTGCCTACCGGTCACTCGCTCTCAGATCTGCCTTCGGATGAGTCCGTAGAGCCGAGTGGCCCGTATCCAGAGCTTGTGGGCTGCCTCGTTTACCTGATGACCTGCACTCGACCTGACCTTGCTTACCCTCTTAGCATCCTGGCACGCTACGTTGCGCCCGGGAGACACCGACCAGAGCACTGGGAGGCCGCTAAGAGGGTGATGCGCTACTTGTGCAGTACGTCGGGCATGGGGCTCGTGCTTGGAGGACGGGCTCGAGTTGTCCTCACTGGTCACGCAGACGCTTCTTGGGTTGACGACTTGGCTACGCAGCGGTCGTCACAGGGTTACACCTTCAGCCTTGGCTCCGGCTCTGTTTCTTGGCGGTCTACCCGCTCGTCTTCTGTTCTCAGTTCCAGTTGGAGCACAGACTGGAGCACAGGACGAAGCACATCGCTCTGCGTTACTTCCTTGCTCGAGAGTTGCAGCAGCGTGGACAGCTTCGTCTTGCTTACGTGGCCTCTCGGGCCAACACTGCTGATATCTTCACCAAGGCACTTCAGCCTTGTGATCATCAGCGTTTCTGTACTGTTCTAGGCCTTGTGCCTACTTGGCCTCACTTGCTCACTTCTTGAATTTGCTTGTACTGTGATCTATATGCTTATACCTGCATGCTTACACTTGCTAGGTTTTGATCACTGTACTACTTGTTCTGCTTTATATAACTCTGCATGTGAACTGGCCTTGTGGCCATTTGCTTGTGCTCAGAATGTGTGGTGACTTCGTGATCCACCCTGAGCTTGCTTTGCTTTTCTTGACTGGTCTTGTGACCTCTTGTTCTCCCCCACTTTGCCTATGGGGGTGTGTCAAACTTATATGCTGCTTATTGTGTAGGCTATAGTGGGGTAGCCCATATGGGGTACAACCCAATTAGGGTAAGTACTTGTACCCATCTGCTTTCTAGTTCATTCATTCTCGTTCGTACTTCTGACACTGACGTGTAGGTACAGCTCTGTAATCGCATGACATAAGGAACATGGAAAACGATGACATGAGCCATTTGCCCAATTGAGACCACAAAATTAATGCGCACGCAAGCGACAAATGACGAAGCACGCACGCGCATTTGTTTTTGTCACGACATTTAGGGTGTGCTCGAGAATTTGAATGGGGTGCAAAAACGATTCGTTACGTTGTACTGCGGTGAAATCATATTTCATTGTGGTTGAAATGGGTTTTGACTAACGTACTAGTGAGTTCGCGCACGCGGTTAACATTGTACAGTTTCCAAAACATACAAACATCACTTTAGTAATAAAACAAACAGGCGCATTTCTGCTAGATGGACCGTTCGGAGCACGAAGAGGACAAATTTAGGGACTGCAACAGAAACGCAATTTATGTTGGTTTTGATTTTATTTGTGCAATGATCACAACAAAGAATCGAAATTAATAGAAAACATATGCAAACAAAATGCACTGTAATATATACATGCATACAGAACAATATATACAAAGGCAGCTACTACCATCTAAAATGATTCAGCAAGAACGTTGCCCTGGGATGCGACGGGTCAACTGTTTTGGGAACGACATGGCGCACACGCAAAATGCTCTCCACTGGCAACACCCCATACCCACTGCGAGAACCCCACCAGTTCAAGGTCTTCATGTCCATCGTCGCAGACTGTTCGAGGGATCCGTAATAACGACAAAATGCAAGCTGCTCCGAAAACTGCTCCTCACTATCTTCCTCGTCCCCGACGCCCGCAGTACATACAGTTCATCGCAGAGTGAATATAAGGAAAATCTTCGCATGCCATACCACCTTCTTTTTGTTGTCATCCTCCCACTCAATATCCACATCCGAAAACCAAGGTCCACCATGGAATCCGGGACTCGCTCGTGCATACTATGGATACCTGTTGTACCTTGTAAAATCGTCGTCGGGTGGTACCGCAACACCTGCATGCACCTCTATCATCCGAGCATAGTGTACCTCGGCGTCGCCGTGCTCCTCTTTGAGGTAGGACACAATGCTATCCTCCGAAAGGTCAAACTCTCCAGGGACGCTCCTCACGTACGCCATGTAGTTTCTGTTACGCTCGTCGCCTAATTGAAACTTTGTTGTCGTCCCTGTGACAGTAGCAACTCCCGTCTCTATGGCCTGCAATTATTATTTCAATGAGGGTTTTTGGATGGAAAGAACAACACATATTAGGTATTGGGATGGAGACGCAATTGAGACCACCGTGCGGCCGGAGTAAACGCAGCACTAGTAAACCTAAAACAAGCTCCTTGTTTGGCGGAATAGTAATACTTTCAAATAATGCAATGAAAAGGAATAACACACCTGCTGAAGGGCGGCTGAACGTGCGTGAGCATCATCCACTCGACCAGCTCTGAAGTAAGGCAACGCCTGGTGATCAATGCTGGGGCGTTCCTCTTGTTAGAAGCTCGGTATGGTCTCTTCATCACCGCCACGTGCACGTGCTCGTAGAAATCGGTGCAGTAGTGAATCGGAACGCCCCGACGCCTGGTGTCGTCACTGACGTGCAGCATCGCGTGGATCTTGGGTACGTTGAAGTTCGATGCTTGATCGTCCACCGTGAACTCATCCATCAGCATCGGAACAAGCCTGCACATAACGCAAAGCAACGGTTCAAAAACAGTGTAGAAGGAAGATTGCAAACGTGGATGAGGAAGAACAAAGCGAGCGAATATGGCATGCAATTAGATGCGTGTAATTCTTATACAAACTCACGTGCTCGCGATCTGTTCAAGGTTCGCCAGGGAGGAGTCGGTGTGGTACGTGCGATGCCATGCCTCCCTGTGCCACGTGTCAGAATATAATGCTTGTCTAGCCTGCAGTGGGGTACTCTATAGTGAGTACGGCCCCTTAGGGTTTCCTATTTGTATCCCAACTGTTGCTAGTCCAATCCTTTTTTGCCTATCTCTCTCTTGCCTAGCTAGGTAAACCCTAGCTATGGCTCCTTGTTCTAGCTACTATTCTAACACCACGTGCAGTACAGCTCCACTGCTTGAATTGTCGTCTCGTCCACCTTCGCCATCACCAGGAGCGCTGGCAGCACCTGCATCGCTGCCTGATGGTGGAAGGCCTTGAAGGTGTTGTGGCCGCTGAAGTGGCCAGCAGTGTGAGCAGGAATCCGAAAGAACGATTGCCTGCTGTACTGTGTGATCCGCTCGAGAGAAGCGTCGAGCTCCCGCAGGGTGGACTCACTGAGCTTCGACTTGAGGCCCTCCAGGATGTGCTTGTATACGCCGAGGAGGGACATGTGCATGATGTCGGACGTGAGTTGTCGGTACGGGTTGCCGAAATCCGTGTCGCCAAAGCGTTGTCCCCATAGGGCACTCTGTGATACACACACACACACACACAGACGGACACACACACATACACACGCATGCACACACACCCATATACATACGCATACATACTCACACACACGCACACACACATATACCCATACATACACACACACACACCTACACACCCACACGTACGCACACCCACATGCACACACTCACACCCACACACACACCCACACACACACACATACCCACACGCACACACATCCACACCCACACGCACACACCCATATACACACACCCACACACACACACACACACACACGCACACACACACACACACCTATACGCGCACACACACGCACATATACACACACATACACACACACACATACACGCACGCACACACACCCATACACATACGCACACACACCCATACACATACGCACACACACGCGCACACACCCATACACACACACACACACACACGCATACACATACACACACATACACATACGCACACATACACACACACACACACATATACCCATACACACACAGACACACACACATATACACACACATACGCACACACATCCACACGCACACACACCCACACGCACACACCCATATACACACCCACACACATACACACACCCACACACACACAAGCACACACACCCACATGCGCACACACACGCACATACACATACCCATACACACACACACATATACACACACACACACACATGCACACATACCCATACACATACGCACACACACCCATACACATACGCGCGCACACGCGCACACATCTATACACGTACGCACACACACGCGCACACACCCATACACACACACACACAAACATACACACACACATACACACACATACACATACGTACAGACACGCACACACACATACACACATAAACACACACACACACACACACATCCATATACACACATACACGCACACACACATACGCACACACATACACACACACACGCACACACACATACGCACACACATATACACACAGACGCACATCTGTTAGGGTCCCGACCTACTGAAATGAAAACAAGTATGACTTATCGTTTACGATTGCTTGAATAAAACAAAAATATCAATTACCTTAACGAAGTGTGTACTGTAGAGTTTTGTTAAGTCGTTGCGTGCCGTAACCCTCGTCTCGCGTTCCATCTCCATGACACGCTCCTTTTGTAATGCCTCTGTGCGATACACCAGCGGGTACGCCATGTTGTTCAACTCCTCCTTCGGAACGGAGCACCTAGGGCAAGGAAAACGAGTCTTGATGCCGGACTTGGTGCCCGCGACTTTGCAATGCTCCGGGTAGTCGCCAATATACGCGTAGGTGATCGGAAAGACCGTACGGCGAATGCCGTATGGGTCCGTCAGATCTACGCCACTGCATGCATGACAACACCGATTCGGTCAATGAATGTGAATCATCTTAAACAATGAACAAATGAGGACCAAACAATTAAAGGACAAACGTTTAATGACTTACTCGTTCTGGGCCTTCTTCAATTCCGCCATGATAAGATCCACCGCTTCTTGAAACACCTCAAGCCGCCGCCGTTCTTTGTCCGCATGCGTGAAGAAACTCCCGTCATCATCGGGTAGGAGAGCACAGATTCGATGGCCGTGGGGTCTCCACCGATTCCCCGGTGCGATGTTGGCTAGTGAGATGTACACCGGCCAACCCTTGAGTCCGCTATCAGTCGTCAAAGTCATCTCGTCCGAATAGATGATCACCGCGGCGACGACCTTGCCTGGATCAGTAGCTGGCAGCTCACGCAGAACCTCCCGCCACCAACTCCCCGTCTCAGGACCCTTGTAGATCCGTTTCGCCGGGTTGAAGTTTTTGGGAGGGCGCACAACGAAACCCTGCACGTTCGCCACGTTCTCGTACAAGCTTGTAACGCACGTAAGCGCCGAACGCCGCCATAAGATCACGTCCTTCAAATCTCCCGCCTTTGTGAGGTCGACCTGCTCAAACGGTTCGATATTGGCCCCGGCTAATTGCGCCTCTTCGTACTTGTCGAATTCTGCCAGCGACTTGAGCGTTAGCCGTCCTGGATTGCGTATCACTTCGACGAGAATGGATATTAGTTCCGTGATATCTACACGCGAAAGGCCGGATCCTCCAGCTTCTGTGCGAATGAAACGGTAGGCACGAGCATTAATGTCAACCGAAGTTGCATCACACTCTGGGGCAAACACAGCTGCGTCGGGCTGCTCGTCAAAGCGGCTCGGCCCAGGCTGCGTTTCAGAGTGTGCGCGCTTGGTGCCTCGTGAGAGAAGACGGTCAGCAGCTGCTCGTAACCTTTCTATACCTCCTCCTTGGCTGGAGTCATCGCGCAACCCCTCTGATGCTGCTTCTTCCACTATGTTCTTGTGCTGTCCTCTCCTCATATGCCGTGCTTTCTCATGTGCATGCCTGAACTTAGCTACACATTGGGGGTAGAGGTCACACTTGAACGGTCTGCTGTCATCCTCCATACTGCACAAGATACCAGCAGCGTTGCAGGGTATTTGCTCAAACAACTTCTGTATTACAGAAAATTCGTACAGAACACCAACTCCAAGCTGCTATCAATCACTCCAACTACAGCCCCTACATGCAGATTCGGCCTGGTAGAGGGGACCCTTTTCAGCAACCTTCTGCATATCTGCAGGAACACAAACAATGTTCAAACCGGATTCCAGATTAAGCGTGCAGCCATCAAACAAGTCCTCACCAGGCAAAATGAGTACGACTAGATGTTTGGAGAACAGCGGACCTCTTCGAAAGCAAACCTGCAGACGTATATACATGCAGAGACAGCTCAGTCAAAGGGTGCAGCTGAACATAATTTACGAATTTCCAGAGACGTGGATTGAAATGACCAGCAAGCTAAAGAGGTGATGCGCAATAAAACAATGTTTCTCTCGATTTAAAAAACAGAGAACACAAAAAAGCATCACAGGGTTGTGAAAGGAGAAAATACAAGAAACAGATGCATAATTCCACCCGCGCCCGTCACATACCTGGAGACTAACATATCGATCGTTGCAGGATAGGACACATCAGCGGGCCAAGAAAAATATCAAGGGAAGTTGGGAGGGAATCTGCCGATCGAGAGAGTAAACTGGGAGACAAATTTCCAGAATGGGAGAATGGCCAGTCGAAGAAGAGTACCCCTTGACTGGTTGATTGGGGAAAGGGTGAGGGAGGGGATGGGGGTAAGGGAAATGGGACCAAACATTATTGATTTGAACCCAACCAAACTGTTGAGAGTAGTTCTCAATGCATTTCAAAACATGATAAACCGCACCACACCGCACAGTTCTGAAAGCACACACGAAGAGATATGGGCGAGGTCGACCAAGGGTAGCAGTCTTGTTCCCATTGGTCCAAAACCGAATGCGGAGACATTTGCCATACGTCAACCAATCCTGCCCTTATGCACTAGCAAGGGTCGTCGTCGCTCTCACTAGCGACGGGTTGACGGACGGGGCTACTCGCCAGCTGGAACTTGTCGTGACCTTAGCCACGTCAGCCATGCCCGCCCCACCTGTACAGGTGGGGTGTACACCCCACCCAACCCAGGGTTCCGCGTCGTCTCCGCTAAAAATTACAATAGCGCCTCGGCGAACAAATGCGCGAAATGGAGGCATCGTGCGGAAACACCTGACACGCCCTTTTGTCATCGAATTACAGGTCGCGAACCCACCTGTTCTGTTTCGCGCAGGCAAACTTTGCGTCACCTGCAACAATTACACGCAACCTCCGTGTATGCACCAGGACAAACCTTGACCGACCACAGTTGCTCGTTGCGTTGGTGCCAGGGTCCACGCGCAACCAATCAGCGTGTCAGCGCCTGGCAGGTGGCTGTCAGGTGTGGGAGGGTCCATACAGATTAGATTAAACGGCCAGGATCAACCGATCATGATCCTTCCTCTACATGTACCGTAGATTCTCAGGCACTTCCAGCAGAAGTGCCAACCGCCCTCGAAAGGCAACGCCCTTGTGAGTAAGCTCACTCGAGTGTTTCGTTTGGGTTTACCATACACAGCACGATTGTCGCGTGGCTTATAAGTTATACATTACGCAGTGCTGCAAGTTTTTTTTTTTTTTTTTTTTTTTTTCATGCAATACCTGCAACAATGTTCGCCACTAATAAATTCCACTACCACATCATATCACTAGTAATTGGTAAATATAAAATTATACAAACCAATCGTCATGCATTTTAACAACAAAATAATACATACGACATTACCATTCACGCTACACAATATACCACTTCATATACACAAAGCTATGTCAGCTTGCACCGAAATGTACACGTCGGGTCCACTTATCGAAGATAAAAGGCCTATCGAACCACCGTGGATGTGACCAATTTCGACCAACCATATCGTGCAAGCGTGGAGCTGCTTGATTGGCCGAAATATTCTCTGGCACTTCCAAACCTGGGCCAGACTTATTTCTCGCCACCCATGCGTCGGAAACATGTACGACGCCTGCCAAACGTCGCACTTGCGCTCGGCAACACGCAAGTAACACGCCCACGAACCTTCGCAACACGCAAGTAACCCTGTTCGATAGGCAGGCAAGCCCTTCCGTGGAATCGTCGTGGCTGTTTCGACTTTGGGTTTTTTTCCACGGTCTGCCCGAACGCTACGTTAACCCCTCAACTTCATCCCTCCCGAAAGCTCCAAGTACCTTCTCACACGCGCAGGTTTTAGCCTAGCTCCAGCCCAGCCCTCGCACCGCTAAAATGGGGGTCTGCCAAAGGATAGGCTAGGGTTCCATATTGGAGGGGATACCCATTCCATACCCCACGAAAGTTTTCGTGGCGTGGCCCATGCTCCAACCTCACCCATCTCTGCCCTGAAAAAGTCCCCCTCCTCCCACAACCAAACCATGTATGGGTTTTTTTTCACCCCTGATTTACCCTGGTTCACGTGGGGAGCGGCGTAAAAATGTTTACCCTGCCCACGATGACGACGGTGGAAGGAGGGGTTGCAACATCGTCGAGACGACCCCCTCCTTCCGATCTCGCGCTGAGCTGCTTCCGACCTCGGGAGGGGGGGGGTAGCCCTTCAGTGATTTCCCCGAACCCTCCTCCAAACGCTAGCCTAATGCTAGCCCTGCAAGGAGGTGTCTGCCTATCGAACAGGGTGGTTTGCAAGCTGAAGCGAGTGTTTTTACCCAACTAGATGCTGGCGAGTAGCTTTCGAAACGATAGCGCGACAAGCCAGTTTGGCGATGTTTCCGTTTCCCCCATGCCCATTTCCCTTCTGTTCAAGTTCAGTATTTTTTAGAATCTGCCATTCTAGGCGCGGGCTTTAGGAGTGCATGCTCCCTAAGTCGCTAACGCCTGGTTTGCTGGACACTCAACTCAGACCACGTTTTTACCCTCCGTTGTCTCCTTATAGCGAGGACAAGTAATGTCGTGTCTGCAACTCGTTTCCTCTAGCCCCTCTCTACTCGCCCGCTTGTCACGTGTATCCAGCCAATCCTCCGCGCCTCGACTGACCTCGAAATTCTTCCCTTCACTTAGATCCGGCAGATTCCTTTCTGCTTGCTCTGTCCGAAATTCTGGCAGCGAGAATTCATTTCCTCCTATCGGAAATATCACACTCGCTAGCAGGAGGGTTGAACGCGGTGTGGTATCAGCGGAAAGCGGAGCGGGCGGAAGCCGCGGACCGAGGCCCGCGCAGCAGGGGGGTGGGGAGAAGCGCGGACCAAGGGGAGGCGGATTGCAGGGAGGGGAAAGTCGGGAGGTGAGGGGGACGGAGAAGTTACCGGAGGGTTCGCAGGAATTGCGGAATGAGCGCGGGCGCGACAGGAGAGACGCGCAGGGGGAGGCGCAAGGGTGGGTGCGCATAGGGGGGTCTAAAGCGGAAGCCTTGCGCGTGCGCGTGGGGCGGAGATGGGCGGAAGACGAGGCGAACGCGGAGGCGGAAGCGGAGGGGGCGCTGGGGGAAACGCTGGTGCAGAAGAGGCGGAGGTTTGGGCACGCTGTGGAGAGGATGAAGGGGGACGCGGCGCGCAGGCGGAAACTGGCGGAGAAGGGGCTTCCGCCGCCCCCCCTTGGCGCGCCGGACAACGGGCTGCTGGTCCCCCGCCTGGTGCGCGTGGCGCACTCCACCCTCTCGCTCTGGCTGTCCCTCCAGGCGAAGCTCCCAAGGCTGCTGGAGGCCGTGCCGGCGCATGCCTGCAGGTAGGGCCACTGCTGCTGCTGTTGGTGTCCCGCTGTCACAGAGGCCGTTCCGATGCTGCTGCAGGCCGTGCCCGCGCATGCATGCAGGTAGGGCGCTGTGCCCAATGCTCCGCTGCTGTTGCTCCTCTCCCCTCTCCGCTCTCCGCTCTCTGCTCTCCCCTCTCCGCTCTCCACTCTCTGCTCTCCGCTCTCCGCTCTCTGCTCTCCGCTCTCCGCTCTTCGCTCTCCGCTCTCCGCTCTCTGCTCTCTGCTCTCTGCTCTCTGCTCTCTGCTCTCTGCTCTCCGCTCTCCGCTCTCCGCTCTCCGCTCTCTGCTCTCCGCTCTCCGCTCTCTGCTCTCTGCTCTCTGCTCTCTGCTCTCTGCTCTCTGCTCTCTGCTCTCTGCTCACTGCTCTCTGCTCTCCGCTCTCCGCTCTCCGCTCTCCGCTCTCTGCTCTCTGCTCTCTGCTCTCTGCTCTCTGCTCTCTGCTCTCTGCTCTCTGCTCTCTGCTCTCTGCTGTCCCGTCTCCAGCCTCCCCACGACCACCCCAAGCTCTCTGCTCTGTGCGCAGGGGCTCTCCATCGCCCGCCATCCCAATACCATCTGCATTTCTAAGGCCTCCTGGAACCACTCTAACCGCCCCTTTCCCTCCAACCCCGCCCCCCCCCCTCCCCTCCCACACCTGAGCCTCCTTGCCTCGTCTCCCGTCTCTCCCCCTCCCCCATCCCCCCAGGCTATGTCTAGGGGTCTCCATTGCTCGCCACCCCTGCGCGATCCGCACCCGGCTTTTGAGAATTCTCAAAAGGCACCTGCAATGCAAGGCCTTTACCACTTCTACAGGGGCCAATCTGGTCTCCCCTCTCCCTCCACCATCCCCAGCCTCTCGCAGATCCCATTCCCTCCACTACCCCTCCCCCATCCCCCCAGGCTGTGCCCGCAGGTCTCCACTGCCCATCACACACACACCATCCACGGCTGTATGGCCTGTGGAAACCACTCTCACCACCCCTCTACCTCCACACCCCTCCACCCACCTTCTTCCCGTTGCCCTCTCTCGTGGCTCTCCCCTTCCCCCGCCCCTCAGGCTGTGTGCGGAGGTCTCCATTGCACGCCACCCGCACGCCATCCGCAACTGCAAAGGTCCAAAGCGGCACAGTCGGTCGGGCAGTATGGGCAGCCATGAATGGGCTCCTGCCACTCCCTCTGACATCCTCCCGGTCATCGAAAGTTTTCACCTGCCCGATCGTCTGCGTCCCCGTGTGCCGCATGAGGCGAGATTCGATGTGGAGAGGATCGCAGCTGTCATAGAGCTGTGCGTTCAGGTGATTATTCAGGTTCGACAAATTCCATGTTCAGGCAATTCTTCAGGCTCAACAACGTTGGTCACTTAAGTCTTCAAGTTTGGGTAAGTTTTCAGGTGAGTTTTCAGGCGAGTTTTCAAGTCTCCCATCCCTCCCGCCCTGCCCCCCTGCAGACGGGGTGCAGGTGGGTCTCCCACCAACCTGCATGCCCCCCCCCCTAATCGCACATTCGCACGAGACTATCCCTTCTAGCGCGCTTCCCCACGCGCTGCTGTGTGTGAAGCACCTTGCAAGAATCAGGCGAGACACGCACCGCACAAGTCTGCTGTGGCGCTGTGCGCTCAACACACCAGCATCCACCACCACCCATCCCGTCGCTGCTGCTAGCATGAGCACACACACGCACCGCACAAGTCTGCTGAGCGCCCAACACACAAGCGTCCACCACCCATCCACTCTCCTCCACCACCCATTTCTGCTGCTCCCTCCCTTCCACTTCCCCTCCCCTCAGGCGGGTGTAGACCTGCCAGGCCTTCGCACCGTGCGCCGAACCGAACCTGTGCAAACCACCAGGCTCGGCACCGGCCGGGCCTGGGTGGCAGGCTTGGAGAGCGAATCGGCATCGGGAGTGTCTAGCAGGGGAGTTTATAAGAAGGACGAGGGAGATGTGGTGAAGGCGATTCTAGAGATGGCCGAGATGGAAGCAGTGGGGGCGGAAGTGGTGTGGGATGCGGGGTCTCAGGGTAAGATGAGGCGGGGGGAGGGGGGGTGGAGGGGGTTAATGGAGGAGGGTAGGAGAGGGAGGGAGGAGGAGGAGGGCGATCGGGACAGAGTTGAGAGAGCGTTTGAGAGGAGAAGCGACACAGAGGCGGATAGGGAGGAGAAAGGGAAGGTAGATGAGGAGGAGGAGGAGGAAGAGGGGGGAGAAGATGGGGAAGAAGGTACAGAGGGGGAGGGGAGTGTGAGGGAGATGGCAGAGGAGGCGTTGAGGGAGTGGGAGGGGCTGAGGGAGGGAGTGGAGAGGGTGATGGGAAAGTACCCTGTGATGGTGTGCGGGTACTGCCCTGAGGTGCACGTGGGTGCGGCTGGGCACAAGGTGAGAGCATTCGGTGCTAGAAGGGCGAAGGGCGAATGGCTAAGGGGGGGGGCGAATGGGGAAGGGCAAAGGGGTAAGGGCGAAGGGGGAAGGGGAAAGGGCATAGGGGGAGTGTAATTTCATCAGGATCTGCCCACCCTATCTGCCTCATCTGATCTGTCATTTGTTGCCTCACTCACCAACATACTCTCACGCTGCTCTCATGCATTTTTTCAGGTGCCCTATTGGAAGCAACCTTGCTTACCTTAACCCACGAGTTGACGAAATTCTACAACTCAACTCACATCCCCCTTCTCTCTGTCCTCCCTGCTCCCAGGTGCGCCTGTGCAATGCGTCCAAGCAGCAGTGGCGCCACGGCCAGCACGGGTGGCAGCCGGCAGTGCTGGCCGACCTGCTCCCCCCCGTGCCTGTCTACCACACACGCCACCCCTCTGGACCTCCGCTGCTGCACGAGCTGAGGCCGTTCTACGGCCGAGTGCCAGCGCTGCTGGAGCTCTGTGTGCAGGCCGGGGCGCCTGTTCCGGCGAGTTGGCGGAGCTACTTTAGGCTCGATGTCGCGATCCCTGATGTCAACGACGTGGATAATGCGGTGTAAGAAAGTACTCGGATTGTGACTCTAAATATGGTAGCAATTAGGATAGCAGCTTGTATGTACCACCCCTCTGGCCCTCCGCTGCTGTACGAGCTGAGGGTGTTCTACGGCCGAGTGTCGGCACTGGTGGAGCTCTGTGCACAGGCCGGGCCGGGGCGCCTGTTTGGGCTAAAGTGAAGCTTCAGGCTCGACGCCGCGATCCCTGGCGTTGACAATGTTAATAGAGTATGAAGTGTGAAGTGGCATTGTTACTTTTTAGTACGAGGTAGTAAGAGCGTGTTCCTACGGCCTCTAGCAGGCCCTCAGATTGGTTTGAGGGTAGCTGATGGATCAGCGTGCCCCGGCCAACGAGGTGTCCAAATCAGCGTTCACAGCTTTTTTATACTGATTTTGCCAGTGTAAAAATCATACCGTAATCCCCCGCATAGTACACCCTAGGGTGTACTGATAAATACCTCTCTTCAAGGGGGTGTTTAATTATGGGGGGGGTGTAAGCCTGCACCCATGGGTGTTATGTAATGGCATTATTTTAACTGAGAAAACACACGTTTTCTGTTTTAACCCTCACATTCAATTATCGAATCGAACTGAAAGAGACTTTGCACTGCGCATGGTGTGTGAGCCACGTCATGCAGGCTCTAGCAGGGCTCTCGCACGCGGCTAGAAATAGCATCTCGTTTTACGTTTAAATCAGGTGGCGGGTGTACTCAAAATTTCAGAAACAATGGGGGGTGTTATAACTGGTGTATTTATGAGTACACCCACCGTAATTGAACACCCATGGGTGTTCAATTTTGGGGGTTGTAATATGCGGGGGATTACGGGTAAGTAAACTGAACCAACAGCGTAAAAAAAACAAAACAATAGCTGAAACACCAGTACAAGGTGTGTGGTGTTGTTGCTGTGATAGGTTCCAGCGAGGCTAAACACTTCGGCCCGCACGTGATATCTTGTGCAGTGCATGCGAAAAAATCCTAGTGTGTGGGTGGGGTTTCGTGAATCACGGAAAGGTACAGACTGTACACGCGTACCCTATCCTCCCCCTTCCCCCCCCTCCCCCCCCCCCACGCGATCAAGTCCGTTTCAGTGTGACTCACGTCACTATACTGATTCGTCAGTGTTACTTGTACAGCAACACACAAAATGGTCAGTGTGGCAAGGTACGGTAGGTTATACTGAAATTTCAGTGCAAAATTGAAGCATATGCTGAATTTTCAGGGAAAACGAAAATCACAGCTACAAAATCAGCCTAATCAGCGTGTTTTACGCTGATATCTGAGGGCCTGGCCTCTAGTCAGGCTGGCCTCTTGTCAGACTTGGTCATTCGAGCGAATTCGCTATTAACACCATTTTCAGACTTCAAAACAAACAGTGCTGCGCGATGAATTGGTCGCGCGAAACCTGTCACACGTGCTGTTTCGGCGAACCAGGGTCAGTCAATCGTGTTGGGCTGAGAAAAAGCCCTTAGGATCTTTTACAGATTAGTCCTTAAATAGTATTGCAGCGGAAGACTGTGAATTCTTGTACTGGTTGAATGTGAGAACAAGAATTGACAATAAAGGAACAGTACAAGAGATTTATAGTCTAGCAAAGTATTATTCCGTAATGTACCTATTGTCAAGAATGAGAAGTGGTTGGACTAGAAAGAATCGAGAGTACAAGTACAAAACACTAGAGCTATGTACCCCCTAGAGGCTAACCCAACTGTAGCCTACAAACTATAACACATATAATGTTTGACACACCCCCATAGGCAAAGTGGGGGAGAGCTAGGGGTCACAAGACCAGTCAAAGCAAAACAAAGCAAAGCAAGCTCAGGGTGGATCTCAAGGATACCACACAAATTCCGAGCACAAGCAAGCGGTCACAAGACCAGTTCACATGCAGTTTGACAATAGAACAAGAGGTACAGTGATCACAACCTAGCAAGTGTAAGCATGCAGGTATATATATAGAGATCACAGTACAAACAGAGTCAAGAAGTCAGCAAGTGAGGGACAGTAGGCACAAGGCCTAGAACAGTACAGAAACGCTGATGATCAAAAGGCTGAAGCGCCTTGGTGAACACATCAGCAGTGTTGGCCCGAGTGGCCACGTAAGCAAGACGAAGCTGACCACGCTGCTGCAACTCTCGAGCAAGGAAGTAGCGCAGAGAAATGTGCTTCGTTCTGTGCTCCAGTCTGTGCTCCTGACACAAGGCAATGGCGGCCTTGTTGTCGACGTACAGCACTGGAGGAGAACGAGGCCGCTCTCCCAGGTCGGTCAGCAGGTAGGTGAGCCAGCGTAACTCCTGTGCAGCCATGGCTGTGGCGTAGATCTCAGCCTCACAACTGGAGCTGAGAACTGAAGACGAGCGTGTAGAACGCCAAGAGACTGAACCAGAGCCAAGACTGAAGGTGTACCCCTGAGACGACCGCTGAGTAGCCTGGTCGTCAGCCCAAGAGGCGTCTGAGTGCCCTGTGAGGACAACCCGAGTCCGTCCTCCAAGCACAAGCCCCATGCCCGACGTACTGCACAAGTAGCGCAACACCCTCTTAGCGGCATCCATGTGCTCCTTCCGGTGACGGCCAGGAGCGACATAGCGTGCTAGGATGCTAAGAGGGTATGCAAGGTCAGGTCGAGTGCAGGTCATCAGGTACATGAGGCAGCCCACAAGCTCTGGATACGGGCCACTCGGCTCTACGGACTCATCCGAAGGCAGAGCTGAGAGCGAGTGACCGGTAGGCAGAGGAGTGGGCTGAGGCGAGGAGTACGTGAAGCGGAAGCGCTGAAGGACCTGCTGCACCATGTGTGACTGAGTCAAGGTGATGGTGCGCTGTGCTCTGTCCCGGGTGATCCGCAAGCCAAGATAGCTTGTCAGCTCACCCAGGTCTGTGCACGTGTGTCTCTTCTGCAGCTCCGACTTCACGTGGGCGAGTGCCTTAGTGTCAGCAGTAGCAAAGACCAAGTCGTCTACGTACACGAGAACGTAGAACGGCGGCAGAGTGGTGTCGGTGCGTAGAAACAGCGACGGGTCAGCAGTAGAAGGAGCAAACCCAAGAGCAGCAAGAGTAGTCCTCAGTGTGTCGTGCCACTCACGGGGTGCCTGGCGGAGACCGTAGACTGGCCGCCGGAGGCTCCACTGGGTACCAGCAGGAAACGACCCAGTGAAGCCAGGTGGGCGGCGCAGCCAGATCTCCTCGTGCAGGCTGCCCTGTAGGAACGCAGTGCTGAAGTCAAGAGAGTGGAGCTCGTAGTCACGCTGAGCGGCGACGTGCAGCAGAACCCGAAGAGTGGTCATCTTCGGGGTAGGGGAGAAGGTCTGGAAGAAGTCAAATCCCTCTCGCTGACTGAAGCCTCGTGCAACGTAACGCGCCTTGAAGACAGGCGGAGAACCCGGCGGCCGCTTCACCCTGAAAATCCACATGCCACTGACGATGTTCGCCCCAGGTGGGGGAACCCCGTCGACGTAGGTGCCTGTGGACTTCCAGGAAGCCATCTCTGCGTCCATGGCTGACTGCCACTGAGAGGAGTACTCACCCGCGATCGCCTCAGCGTAAGAGCGCGGGGTCGGGATGTCTGGTGCATCTGGGTCTCCCTAAGGGGCAATCAGCATGGACACGAGATGAGGTAAAGCAGCGGCAAAGCACTCAAACTCCTCCTGTCTGTCCTCAAGGACGTCCGTGCCAAGAGCACACTCACCCCCGACGGACGGAGGACAGACAGACTCAGACTCAGCAACAAGGCTAGCGGCGTAGTCTAGACGACAAGCGGCAGCAAAGTCAACAAGCTCAGCGACTAGAGCAGACGCAGTAGAGGACTCAAAGGAAGGGTTAGTGACAACAGTGGCGAGGAGACGCGTGACAGTAGGACTGGCAGCACGAAGAGAGTCAGACTCCGGGTCAGCAAGAGCAGGAAGAGAGGACGCTGGAGGAGACGGCAGAGGGACACGCTGTGGAGCAGTGGAAGGACGCAGGGTCATATAGTGAGTGCCAAGGACAGGAGGAGGACGCTGACGCGGAGCACGACGACCAGCACGGATAGCGCGGACAGGCGACTCTGGACGCAACTCAGGCGACGGAGGACGAGATTCAGGCTCACGACGCTCCGTAAGGCTATTCGTCGGCGCAGTGTAAGGAGAAGGACCAGGCAGTGGAGAGACTGGCTGTAACTGTGACTGCGACCGGACAGGCGGTGGACTCGGTAGGGGAGGAGTAGGACCAGGAGAGGGCGGGAGGCCAAGAACCTGCTGAAGGAGCGGAACGTAGTACGGCCGCGGCCGCGCAGCTCCTCCTGAACCAGCAGAGACAGCACCAGCGCCCTCAGCTCCAGGGTCTCCAGCTACAACTCCCGCCGCACCACCAGCAGCTCCAGCACCTCCAGCACCTCCAGCACCAGAAGCACCTCCAGCAGCACCAGCAGCTCCAGCACCAGCAGCACCTCCAGCAGCACCAGCACCACCAGCACCTCCAGCAGCACCAGCACCACCAGCACCTCCAGCAGCACCAGCACCACCAGCACCTCCAGCAGCACCAGCACCACCAGCACCTCCAGTAGCACCTGCACCAGCAGCACCTCCAGCAACACCACCAGCAGCTCTAGCGCGAGCAGCACCTCCAGTAGCTCCAGCTCCAGCAGAACCCCCAGTCCCAGCAGCTCCAGTACCGCCTGTACGAGCACCTCCAGGACCAGAGGCTCCAGCACCTCCAGTAGCTCCAGCAGAAACTCCAGGAGCAGTAGTGCCTCCAGCGCCAGCAGTGCCTCCAGCAGCTCCAGCGTCAGTAGCACCAGAACCAGTACCCGCTCCAGCTCCAATGTCCGCGACACCAGTAGCACCACTCCGGAGACTGCAGCGCCGAGCGTACCACTCTCGGAGCCTCTGGGGAGAGGGCGGCTCCCGACGAGGAGGGGAACCACGAGCACCAGCTCCAGCAGCACCCCTAGCTCCAGAAGCGCCCCTCCTGAGGCTGCAGTACTGCAAGTACCACTCCCGCAGCTGCTGTGAGGAGGGAGCGCCTCCAGGTGCAGCACGGTCAGTCGCAGCACCCTCTGGCTCAATACCCACAGACGTAGCACTCTCAGGCTCAGCACCCCCAGACTCAGCACCCCCAGACTCAGCACCCCCAGACTCCGTACCCGCAGGCTCCGCACTCCCAGGCTCAGCACCCCCAGGCTCCGCACCCCCAGGCTCCGCACCCCCAGGCTCCGCACCCCCAGGCTCAGCATCCCTAGCAGGACGAGAGTCGACAGCTACCTTGACAGGCTCAACCGGGTCTACCTGGGACACACCTGAGGGAGCGGCACCCTGAGGGGGGAGGGGGTCTACCACAGCAGCACCTGGTGCGAGGAAGAGAGGCGGGGGGGGGAGCGGGGCAGTGCGGTAGGGGAAGAGGCGGTAGTAGGGGACCGACTTGTCGCACGTGACGTCCTGAGAAGGCAGGACACGGCGCGAGGTGGCGTGGTAAAACTGCCAACCAGACGCGTCCGGGACAAAGCCAAGGAAGACACAAGGAACAGCGCGGGAGGAGAGCTTGTCCGCGGACGTATCGCGGACAAAAGCTCGAGATCCCCAGACCCGGAAACGCGACGCATCGCCAACCTTCCCCGTCCACAGCAGTGTGGGCGAGGTCTCTGGCAAGGAGACACGGGGCCAGAGGTTGAGTTGATGCGCAGCGTACCGGACCGCAAACGGCCACAGAAAGTGGGGGGCAGCCGCATGGGTCAAGGAGGTACGAGCTACCTCCATGACCAAGCCAATGCGGCGCTCAGCAACCCCATTCTGCTGTGGAGAGGCCGGAAGCGTGAACGACTGCTCAATGCCCTGCCCCTGACAGTAGGCCCTCAAGAGGTCGGAGGAAAACTCCCCACCTCTCTCAGAGTGCAGACGCAGGACAGGAAAGTCCGAGCGGAACCTCTCGTGGAGTTGGAGACGGGCAGCGCGGATCCAAGGGATCAAAACATCAGGGACTTCACCCTTGGTGCGCAAGGGGAAGACCGTGGTGTAGCGCGAGTAGTCGTCAACAACTATCAAGAAGTACCGCTCCTGACCCTGTCCACGGACGCGGGCTGGGCCCCACACGTCCATGTGGAGCGTCTGCAGGGGAGCAGTCGTCGGGGGAAACGAGGAGGAGTGAGGAGCGGCGCGCTGCCGCCCCTCGACACAGGGGAGACAAGGAGGAGCAGGCGAGGGTGGTAGGGGAGGGAGAACCCTGGGAAGACCAGAGACAAGGTACCGTTTGTGCATGCCACGAAGGCGCTGCACTGACGGGTGACCAAGGCGGTGGTGCCAGAGGACGGTCTCGTGCGCCAGGGAGCGACACGAGCAGGGGGGCGACAGCTGACCTGACGCAGACGCAGACGCAGCTACCTGAGGGGACTCAGTAGTCAGTGTGTACAGGTCCGACCCCGGCTGCCGAGTGAAGGTAGCCAGGTGGCGACCCGTCCGAGCGCACGTGCAGTGTGTAACGCGCTCGTAGGCAGGGGTGAACTGGTGGACACCCCCGTCCTGGAGCGCACTACCTGCCACCAAGTTCGTAGAGAACGAGGGGAGGTAGAGACCTGACAGTGTGCCCGACGGGACCGCAGGACAAGGGAGGACAGTGGAGGAGGTCGCAATGACCGGACCCCCAGAGGGGTCAGCGAGGGAGACTGCAACTGGCCGAGCAAGCTGCTCTAGGGCAGTGCGGTCACGAAAGAAACAGCGAGAAGCACCTGAGTCCAGTGTGAAGGTGTGTAGTGCCTCAGTAGACTGAGTACCAGAGGGCGCAGACTCACGAGCACCTAGAGCAGCAGCCTCACCAGCACCTGGGGCAGCAGACCCGCGAGCACCTGAAGCGGCAGTCTCACCAGCACCTGGGGCAACAGACGCACTGGCACCTAGAGCGGCAGCCTCACTGGTCCTAATGCCCGGGTCAGGCGGGACACGCAGGTACTGGTCACTCTCTCCACTAATAGTCAATGCATACATGGCACCAAGGATAGCATCAAAGTCAAGAGCAAAGACATCAATATTCTTTTTCATCAGATCAGCCCAGCGTGGCAGCTTAGTGGCGTTAGGAAACTGTGCACGCCAGGCGTCATCGAGACGAAAGAAGCAGTGGTGTGCCGTGTGGAACCTCCCACAGGTCTGGCCAGTGCGGTCACCTGTGCGGATAAGGTACGGGCAGGTACCTCCACCCCCAGACCCCCCACGCTGAGAGTACCACTCACGGAGCTGCTGGGAGGTCGGGGTCTCGCTGGGACGCTGCTGCTGCTGCCTCTGGCCACCCCCGACCCCTCCACGCTGCTGCACCGCCCCACCGCGCCCGCCACCAGCTCCACCGCCGCCACCACTACCACCACCACCCCCGCCACCCCCACTACCGCCGCCGCCACCACCCCCTCCTCCGCCACTGACCCCCCCACCACTAGCACCACTCCCACCACCGCCACCACCCCCGCCTCCTCCACCCCCTCCACTACCGCCGCCCCCGCCTCCACCTCCGCCACCCTTGTCCCCCTTGCCCTTGCCGCTCTGGCGCCTCCAACTAGGAGCAGACGCAGCCCCGACCTCCTCAGCACCGAGGTAGTCGACAGCAGCAGCAGATGCAATGGAGGGGAGAAGGGGAACGGGGGAACACCCCTCAAAGAAGGGAGTGCGAGGGTCGCCACGAGAGGCACCTACAGCTACAATACTCTTCTCAGCTGCAAGGAGCTCCTTCTCGAGCAGGTCGACAGTGAGGTCAGTGGGAGAGAGGGCGAGAAACTGGTCCCTGACAGTGCGAAGGGAGTCAGGGAGGCGGGTGACAAGGTGGTACAGTGTGAGGTACATTGGGGGGGGGTTCTTGGCGAGGAAATCGGGGGGGAGCGCGGCACGGTAGCGGAGGTCACTGGTGCGGAGGTGGGTGATGAGGTCAGCTACAGTGGCAAAGGCGGACAGGTCGGGGAAGAGGTAAGGCAGTGAGAGACGGCCTATAGCAGCAGTGGCAGGGGAGGAGTAGCGCGCGACTACGGCGTCGTACAGCTCCTTAGCGGTCTTATGCTGGCCGAAGTGCTCGCGCTCATCTAACGGCAGGTGGTTGCGAACGGCTAGGCGAGCGTGAGCATCACGGGTCTGCCACTGGGAGCGAGCAGTACTGTCAGCAGTAGTGGCAGGTGCGGGAGCGGCGCCTGACGTGTGGTCATACAGTGAGACATCGTCCTTGGCAGTAATCTGGAGGAACAGGTGGAGGTCATCTAACCAAACCTCAAACTTAATCGGGCGGCCCTCAGCGTCAAAGGTGAGAACAGAGGGAGTGGCCATAGTGGCAGTAGCAGGAGTAGGAACAGTAGCAGTAGTAGTAGCAGTAACAGTGGCAGCTGAAGCAGTAGCACGGCAGAAACAGGAACAGGAGTTGCTGCACGTGGGGCACAGTAGGACGGCACGGCTCGGTCAGGGCGGCGTGGCTCGGTTCGTGCGGCGCGGCTCGGTTCGGGCGGTGCGGCTCGGTTCGGGCGGCGCGGTTCGGCTCGGGCTGGGCTACGTGGCGGTGCGCGACGGGGGGCGTGCACGTGGGCGGCTGTAGCGGGCGGGCCGTGGCTGTGCTTGGGCCTGACTAGCGCACGGGCGGCGACCTAGAGGGCGACGCGGTGGCCTACGGGCGGGGCCGCCGGTCGCTAGCAGGCTACGCGCGGCCAGGAGGGCCGGTCGACGGGCGGCTAGCGGGCTGCTCGTGGCGGCGTGGGCGGCTAACGGGCGGCGCGCGTGCAGAAACGGCCGCACGCGGCTGCTAGAGGGCGACGCGCGCGAAAAAAAAGGGCCGCGCACGGCACTAGCGAGCCGCGCACGGGCAGTAAGAGAAGACGAGGCGCACGAGGGCGCACTAGGAGAAAGGCGCTCGAGGGCGCTAGGTCGAAATGGCGCTCGAGGGCGCTTCTAACGGTGGGCCCTTAGGTGAGTCCTAGGTCTAGAACCTAAGCTCTTAATACCATGTCAAGAATGAGAAGTGGTTGGACTAGAAAGAATCGAGAGTACAAGTACAAAACACTAGAGCTCTGTACCCCCTAGAGGCTAACCCAACTGTAGCCTACAAACTATAACACATATAATGTTTGACACCTATTCACTAAACGGGCTGAGTATCGAGTCGTCCGTATGAAGCGGTATTTCCCTGTGTCACGCGAACAGTCACGAGAATGTTCGCACTACTACTTGTAACTCACGCGAAGAGACACCTGCTACACATGATAATACTACGATACTATTGTAGTGTTTTACTATCGAACTACTGAACTGTATAAGACATTTTATTTACCGTATCACCCCGGATATAAGCGCATATGCGCTTATAATAAATTCATTTTTTTTAGGGGGGGCGCTTGTAATTGAGTAACGGCCATAAGCGCCGATGCTTATACAATGACAAATACGAAATTATATATTTAGAGCAACAAATTGTTCATTTTCTTCTTGCCATTTCAACCGAGTCGAAATGTTTTAGCGCCACGAAGCAGAATCTCGCGCAAGCGATATTCTGGGTTCATACACAGGCAAAGCCACGTCATGCCAGCACATCCTGACTGGACGCGCAGCCAGTCAGGTCTTCGCGAGTCAAACGAAGCGAAATTGAAATCTGACTCGCTGCAAAAATGAAATTATCGAGACTACAGAGACTAAGGCAAGGGAGTGAATTGAGACTATCGAGAGTTTGGTACAAACAATATAACCTAAGGGGTTGTACCCCACAGTGAGTACCCCACTAAAGCCTAACCCAACTACAACATATAACTATATGTTTGACACACCCCCATAGGCAAAGTGGGGGAGAACATGTTAGAAACTGAGAGAGAACGAGAATGAATGAACTAGCAGAAAGTTGGGTACAAGTAGGAAACCCTAAGTTTGTTGTACCCCCTATGGCTAAACCCACTATAGCCTACACAATACAAACATATAATGTTTGACACACCCCCATAGGCTAAGTGGGAGACAACCAGACGGTCACAAGAACAGTCAAGAAAGCAAAGCAAAACAAGCTCAGGGTGGATCTCAAGGATACCACACAAATTCCGAGCACAAGCAAGTGGTCACAAGACCAGTTCACATGCAGTTTGATAATAGAACAAGAGGTACAGTGATCACAACCTAGCAAGTGTAAGCATGCAGGTATATATATAGAGATCACAGTACAAGCAGAGTCAAGAAGTGAGCAAGTGAGGGAGAGTAGGCACAAGGCCTAGAACAGTACAGAAACGCTGATGATCACAAGGCTGAAGCGCCTTGGTGAACACATCAGCAGTGTTGGCCCGAGTGGCCACGTACGAGAGACGAAGCTGACCACGCTGCTGCAGCTCTCGAGCAAGGAATTAGCGCAAAGCGATGTGCTTCGTTCTGTGCTCCAGTCTGTGCTCCTGACACAAGGCAATGGCTGCCTTGTTGTCGACGTACAGCACTGGAGGAGAACGAGGCCGCTCTCCGAGGTCGGTCAGCAGGTAGGTGAGCCAGCGTAGCTCCTGGGCAGCCATGGATGTGGCGTAGATCTCAGCCTCACAACTGGAGCTGAGAACAGAGGAAGAGCGTGTAGAACGCCAGGAAACAGAGCCAGAGCCAAGGCTGAAGGTGTAACCCTGAGACGACCGCTGCGTAGCCTGGTCGTCAGCCCAAGAAGCGTCTGAGTGTCCAGTGAGGACAACGTCGCGCCGTCCTCCAAGCACAAGCCCCATGCCCGACGTACTGCACAAGTAGCGCAACACCCTCTTAGCGGCATCCATGTGCTCCTTCCGGTGACGGCCAGGAGCGACATAGCGTGCTAGGATGCTAAGAGGGTATGCAAGGTCAGGTCGAGTGCAGGTCATCAGGTACATGAGGCAGCCCACAAGCTCTGGATACGGGCCACTCGGCTCTACGGACTCATCCGAAGGCAGAGCTGAGAGCGAGTGACCGGTAGGCAGAGGAGTGGGCTGAGGCGAGGAGTACATGAAGCGGAAGCGCTGAAGGACCTGCTGCACCATGTGTGACTGAGTCAAGGTGATGGTGCGCTGTGCTCTGTCCCGGGTGATCCGCAAGCCAAGATAGCTTGTCAGCTCACCCAGGTCAGTGCACGTGTGTCTCTTCTGCAGCTCCGACTTCACATGGGCGAATGCCTCAGTGTCAGCAGTAGCAAAGACCAAGTCGTCGACGTACACGAGAACGTAGAACGGCGGCAGAGTGGTGTCGGTGCGTAGAAACAGCGACGGGTCAGCAGTAGAAGGAGCAAACCCAAGAGCCGCAAGCGTAGTCCTCAGTGTGTCGTGCCACTCACGGGGTGCCTGGCGGAGACCGTAGACTGGCCGCCGGAGGCTCCACTGGGTACCAGGAGGGAACGACCCAGTGAAGCCAGGTGGGCGGCGCAGCCAGATCTCCTCGTGCAGGCTGCCCTGTAGGAACGCAGTGCTGAAGTCTGCAGAGTGGAGCTCGTAGACACGCTGAGCAGCAACGTGCAGCAGAACCCGAAGAGTGGTCATCTTCGGGGTCGGGGAGAAGGTCTGGAAGAAGTCAACTCCCTCTCGCTGACTGAAGCCTCGAGCAACGTAACGCGCCTTGAAGACAGGCGGAGAACCCGGCGGCCGCTTCACCCTGAAAATCCACATGCCACTGACGATGTTCGCCCCAGGTGGGGGAACCTCGTCGACGTAGGTGCCTGTGGACTTCCAGGAAGCCATCTCTGCGTCCATGGCTGTCTGCCACTGAGAGGAGTAGAGACCCTCCATCGCCTCTGCGTAGGAGCGTGGGGTCGGGATGTCTGGTGCATCCGGGTCTCCCTCAGGGGCAATCAGCATGGACACGAGATGAGGTAAAGCAGCAGCAAAGCACTCAAACTCCTCCTGTCTGTCCTCAAGGACGTCCGTGCCAAGAGCACACTCACCCCCGACGGACGGAGGACAGACAGACTCAGACTCAGCAACAAGGCTAGCGGCGTAGTCTAGACGACAGGCGGCAGCATAGTCGACAAGCTCAGCGACTAGAGCAGACGCAGCAGAGGACTCAAAGGTAGGGTCAGTGACAACAGTAGCGAGGAAACGTGTGACAGTAGGACTGGCAGCAGGAGCAAGGTTTGACGGCGGGTCATCAACGTCAGGAAGAGAGGACGCAGGAGGAGACGGCAGAGGGACACGCTGTGGAGCAGTGGAAGGACGCAGGGTCATATAGTGAGTGCCAAGGACAGGAGGAGGACGCTGACGCGGAGCACGACGACCAGCGCGGACAGCGCGGACAGGCGACTCTGGACGCGACTCAGGCGACACTGGACGAGACTCAGGCGACGGAGGACGAGACTCAGGCTCACGACGCTCCGTAAGACTACCCGTCGGCGCAGTGTAAGGAGACGGACCAGGCAGCGGAGAGGCAGGCTGTAACTGTGACTGCGACTGGACAGGCAGTGGACTCAGTAGGGGAGGAGTAGGACCAGTAGAGGGCGGGAGACCAAGAACCTGCTGAAGGAGCGGAACGTAGTACGGCCGCGGCCGCTCAGCAACTCCAGCTCCAACCCCCTCAGCAGCTCCAGCACCAGCAGCACCACCAGCAGCACCAGCACCTCCAGCAGCTCCAGTAGTACCAGCACCAGCAGCACCAGCAGCACCACCAGCAGCACCAGCACCTCCAGCAGCTCCAGCAGCACCACCACCAGCAGCACCAGCAGCACCGCCAGCAGCAGCAGCAGCACCAGCACCAGCAGCACCTCCAGCAGCGCCAGCAGCACCGCCAGCAGCACCAGTACCTCCAGCAGCTCCAGCAGCACCAGCACCAGCAGCACCTCCAGCAGCTCCAGCAGTACCAGCACCAGCAGCACCAGTACCAGCAGCACCTCCAGCAGCTCCAGCAGCACCTCCAGCAGCTCCAGCAGCACCAGCACCCGTAGCGCCTCCAGTAGCGCCAGTAGCACCAGCACCAGCAGCACCTCCAGTAGCAGCAGCACCTCCAGCAGCTCTAGCACCAGCAGCACCTCCAGCTCCAGGGTCCGCGACACTAGGAGCGCCACTCCGGAGACTGCAGCGACGAGCGTACCACTCTCGGAGCCGCTGGGGAGAGGGCAGCTCCCGCCTAGGAGGGGAAGCACGAGCACGAGCTCCAGCAGCAGCACTCCTGAGGCTGCAGTACTGTAAGTACCACTCACGCAGCTGCTGTGAGGAAAGAGCGCCTCCAGGTGTAGTACTCTCAGTCGCAGCACCCTCTGGCTCAGCACCCCCAGACTCAGCACCCCAAGACTCAGCACCAGCAGGCTCCGCACCCCCAGACTCCGCAACCCCAGGCTCCACACCCCCAGGCTCCGCACGTTCAGTCTCAGCACCCCTAGCAGGACGAGAGTCGACAGCTACCTCGACAGGCTCAACCGGGTCTACCTGGGACACACCTGAGGGAGCGGCACCCTGAGGGGGGAGGGGGTCTACCACAGCAGCACCTGGCGTGAGGAAGAGAGGCGGGGGGGGGGAGCGGGGCAGTGCGGTAGGGGAAGAGGCGGTAGTAGGGCACCGACTCGTCAAAAGTGACGTCCTGAGAGGGCAGGACACGGCGTGAGGTGGCGTGGTGAAACTGCCAACCAGACGCGTCCGGGACAAAGCCAAGGAAGACACAAGGAACAGCGCGGGAGGAGAGCTTGTCCGCGGACGTATCGCGGACAAAAGCTCGAGATCCCCAGACCCGGAAACGTGACGCATCGCCAACCTCCCCCGTCCACAGCAGTGTGGGCGAGGTCTCCGGCAAGGAGACACGGGGCCAGAGGTTGAGCTGATGCGCAGCGTACCGGACCGCAAACGGCCACAGAAAGTGGGGGGCAGCCGCATGGATCAAGGAGGTACGAGCGACCTCCATGACCAAGCCAATGCGGCGCTCAGCAACCCCATTCTGCTGTGGAGAGGCCGGAAGCGTGAACGACTGGCGGATGCCGTGCTCCGCACAGTAGGCTGCCAAGAGGTCGGAGGAGAACTCACCACCTCTGTCAGAGTGCAGACGCAGGACAGGAAAGTCCGAGTGGAACCGCTCGCTGAGCTGGAGACGAGAAGCGCGGATCCAAGGGATCAAAACATCAGGGACCTCACCCTTGGTGCGCAAGGGGAAGACCGTGGTGTAGCGCGAGTAGTCGTCAACAACGATCAGGAAGTACCTCTCCTGACCCTGTCCACGGACGCGGGCTGGGCCCCACACGGCCATGTGGAGCGTCTGCAAGGGAGCAGTCGTCGGGGGAAACGAGGAGGAGTGAGGAGCGGCGCGCTGCCGCCCCTCGACACAAGGAAGACAGGGAGGAGCAGGCGAGGGTGGGAGAGGAGGGAGTACCCGGGGAAGACCAGAGACAAGGTACCGTTTGTGCATGGCACGAAGGCGCTGCACTGACGGGTGACCAAGGCGGTGGTGCCAGAGGACGGTCTCGTGTGCTAGAGAGCGACACGAGCAGGGGGCAGACAGCTGACCTGAAGCAGACGCAGACGCAGCTACCTGAGGGGACTCAGTGGTCAGTGTGTACAGGTCCGACCCCGGCTGCCGAGTGAAGGTAGCCAGGTGACGGCCCGTCCGAGCACACGTGCAGTGTGTCACGCGCTCGTAGGCAGGGGTGAACTGGTGGACACCCCCGTCCTGGAGCGCACAGCCCGCCACCAAGTTCGTAGAGAACGAGGGGAGGTGGAGACCTGACAGTGTGCCCGACGGAACCGCAGGACAAGGAAGAACAGTGGAGGAGGTCGCAATGACCGGACCCCCAGAGGGGTCAGCAAGGGAGACAGCAACTGGCCGAGCAAGCTGCTCAAGGGCACTGCGGTCACGAAAGAAACAGCGAGAAGCACCTGAGTCCAGTATGAAGGTGTGCAGTGCCTCAGTAGTCTCAGTACCAGGGGGCGCAGACTCACGAGCACCTAGAGCAGCAGCCTCACCAGCACCTGGGGCAACAGACACACTAGCACCTAGAGCGGCAGCCTCACCAGCACCTGAGGCAACCGACACACGAGCACCTAGTGCGGCAGCCTCACCAGTACCTAGAGCAGCAGACTGGATACCGGGGTCAGGCGGCACACACAGGTGACAGGCTCCCTCGGTACTAGTAGACAATGCATACATGGCAGTGAGAATAGCATCATAGGGAAGAGCAAAGATATCTACCCTCTGTCCAAGCAGCTCCACCCAGTCGGGGAGCTCAGCGTCGTCGCCAAACTCTGTACGCCAAGCGTCAGTCAGACGGGCGAAGCAGTGGGACTCTGTGTGACCACGCGTCCCGCAAGGCTGACCAGTCCTGGCACCCGTGCTAATAACGTACGGGCAGCGCGCAGTACTCAGCGACCCTCTACTCTGAGCGTACCACTCACGAAACTGCTGGGGCGAAAGAGGGTCGCGCGGACGACGCTGCTGCTGCACCGGGCCACTACAAGAAGTTCCCAAACTACCCACTCCAGGACGACTCCCACTACGGCCACCCCGACAACCCCAACTGGCGTACCACTCACGAAGCTGCTGGGGCGTAAGGGACACACGCGGATGGCCGTGGAGCTGCATCTGGCCACGCCAGGAGCAGCAGTAGCAGCAGTAGCGGCAGTAACAGCAGTAGCAGCAGGAGCAGTAAAAACAGTAGCAGTGGCAGTGCGGGCAGGGCAGTGCTCACCAGTGGTAGGAAGGGCAGGCGCAAGACGGCACCGACAGCAGGGCCGCTACAGCTGTAGGGCGGGGCCGGGCCGCGGCAGGGAGCTCCGCGGCAGCTGCTGCAGGGCGGGGCTGGACCGCGACGGCAGCTGCTCCAGGGGCCAGGGGCGACTGTAGGTGCGGCTGCTCCAGGGGCCGGGGGCGGCTGCTCCAGGGGGTGACTCCTGCAGTGGCGGCTGTTCCAGGTGGCCAGGGGCGGCCGCTGCAGGGGCGGCTCCTCCAGGGTCCAGGGGCGGCTGTAGGTGCGGCTGCTCAAGGGGCCGGGGGCGGCTGCTGCAGTGTCGGCTGGTCCAGGGGCCAGGGGCGGCCGTCCCAAGGGCGGGCGCGGGGTAGGGCAGGGCGCCGCGGCGAGCAGAGGCGACCCCTCGCGGGTCCCAGTGGCGATGCGCGGGTCGCGTGGGTGCGTCGCGACGAGGCAGGGGCGACGCGCGCGAGCCCCGGTGGCGACGCGCAGGTCGCTAGGGGGCGTCGCGCCGAGGCAGGGGCGACGCGCGTGGGTCCCAGTGGCGACGCGCGGGCCGCGCGGGGGCGTCGCGTCGAGGCAGGGGCGACGCCCGCGGGTCGCGATGGGGCGTCGCGTCAAGGCAGGGGCGACGCGTGCGGGTCCCAGTGGCAACGCGCGGGGCGCGCGGGGGGCGTCGCGTCGAGGCTAGGGGCCGCGCCTCGGGGTCCAGGGGCGGTTGCGCGGGTGCAGAGGAGGCCCGCGCGCTGCCTGTAGGGGAGGGCGGCAGGGTGGCGCTCGAGAGCGCTAGGAGGTAGGCGCTCGAGGGCGCGGGTAGGGGCGCACTACGGCGCTAGGAAGAGGCGCACGACGGCGCTAGGAAGGGCGCTCGACGGCGCTAGGAAGGGCGCTCGACGGCGCTAGGAAGGGCGCACGGCGGCGCTAGGAAGGGCGCTCGACGGCGCGAGGTACTATCAGACACAGTCGCGCAAGGGCGCGGCGGAACGGTGGGCCCTAACCAACGTCGGTCCTAGGTCGTGACCTAGGCGTCGGATACCATGTTAGAATGTTGAACTGAAGGAGAATGATGAAACTAGCAGAAAGGTGGGTACAAGTAGGAAAACCTAAGTTTGTTGTACCCCCTAAGGCTAAACCCACTATAGCCTACACAAAGTAAACATACAATGTTTGACAAACAGGTACTAGGGTAGGGCGAGGCGGCGCACCGTCAGTGAAGGGCAGCGCGCGGCCAGAGTAGGGCGGCGTGCTGCAAGTAGGGCGGCGCGCGGGCAAAGGAGGGCGCGCGGGCAGGCAAGGGCAGCGTGCGGGCTCTAGGGCGACGCGACGGGCAGGGCAGTGGCGGCGCGCGGGCCCTAGGGCGACGCGACGAGCAGGGCAGGGGCGGCGCGCGGGCCCTAGGGCGACGCGACGGGTAGGGCAGGGGCGGCGCGCGTGCCCTAGGGCAACGCGACGGGCAGGGCAGGGCGGCGCGGTGGCCCTAGGGTGACGCGACGGGCAGGGCAGGGGCGGCGCGCGGGCCCTAGGGCGACGCGACGGGCAGGGCAGTGGCGGCGCGCGGGCCCTAGGGCGACGCGAGGGGCAGGGCAGGGGCGGCGCGCGGGCCCTAGGGCGACGCGACGGGCAGGGCAGGGGCGGCGCGCGTGCCCTAGGGCGACGCGATGGGCAGGGCAGGGCGACGCGGTGGCCCTAGGGTGACGCGACGGGCAGGGCAGGGGCGGCGCGCTTACCAGGAGCGAGCGCAGGGCAGGGCCGCGACGGGCGGTTAGGTCAGGGCCGCAACGGGGCGGCTGTAGGGCAGGGCCGCGACGAGGCGGCGGCAGAGCAGGGCCGCGACAGGGCGGCAGCAGGGCAGGGCCGCGACAAGGCAGCTGCAGTGCAGGGCCGCGACGGGCGGCGAGGCCAGGGCCGCAACGGGGGGCGGCAGGGCAGGGCCGCGACGGGCGGCTAGGTCAGGGCCGCGACGGGCCGTTAGGGCAGGGCCGCGACGGGCCGGGAGGGCAGGGCCGCTACGGGCGGCAGTAGGGCAGGGCGCGTGACGGCGCAGGTGAGGCAGGCGCGAGGCGCGCTTCGGGCAGGGCAGGAAGAAATTATCGTGGTGGGCCCTAAAAAAAAAAAAAAACGTTCCCACTAGGGAACCTGCTCTGAAACCATGTGAAAGATAGAAAACGAGAATGAATGCACTAGCAGGAATGTGGGTACAAGTAGGAAACCCTAATTGGGTTGTACCCCATATGGGCTACCTCACTACAGCCTAGATAACAAGCAGCATATAAGTTTGACAAATTACACTTAGCATTCCCGTAGGTGCAGCAGTATCGCACCAGTCCCTATCGAAGCAGCAACAACAGCAGTATCGAATCAGCCCGCAACAAGGGCAGGAAGGTCAACAGTCGCAAGAGTCAACTATGGCGACTGTTGACCATCTGGACCGACGATTGACCTACCATCGAGGAATGGCAACAGGCGTAACCGTACGTACAGGTTACATGCAGCGACTCGGTAACAAGAAAGTAGTGGAACAGTTAGAATCACTGTAGAAATGCCTGTAAAGCAGTTAGAATAAGGGAATGTACCCCTCAGAGTACATAGCTAACTAGAACTATTTATTATGTGTGTAATATTTGTTTTAATCAACTTTGTCATCTACATTTACTAAGATCAGAGTTCCTACAACTAAGACTTCCGCTACCAAACTCTTCTAAGGCATTCCTATCCTATCCAAGGTCCTCACTCTAACAATATATATAAACAGTTGCGTAAATCATGTCCAAGGATGCGAGGGGTAGGGGGGAAACTGAACTTGAAAGTTCAAAAATGAAAACGTGGGTGAGGCCAAATGGCCGAAACCCCTTCTTTTGGAGTCGGAGAAGGGCGAATAGCGCTTCAACGATGCCTTTTAGTGCTGCGTACAAGCTGCTGCGCTTTCACAACAAGTCATTTTAGAAAGTGTAACAATTTCAAAATTATACATGTTTTAATAGGGTCTGGAAAGTTTTGAATAATGATAGACGTTTTTTAGTGCGGTTGACGATCGATTTTGCACGTTCTCGACGAGATTAGGGGGAGTTGAGGTTGCGTTCGGGAAGCGCCGACGCGCGATGGACAAATCGTTTCGAGAATGGTAACCATGTGCACCATATATGGCACATGTTACCACTATGGACGATTATGTGGTCCCTTTCTGCAGGTGGCGAAGCTCGACGAGCAAGAGGTAGATGTTTCGTTCAGTAGCTCCCAACCTGGAATTTGACTGAACCAGGCAACACCTGTACCTGGCAACCGTACCTCAGGCACGCACACGAAGTATCAAGCCTGGGCCAACTACCAATGCTACGGGCAGATGCCCAAAGCGTGAATGAAGTAGGAGTAGTGCTCTCTATAAACCTCCTACTAGAACATATAGATTAGTTTTACTGATTAGATAGAGAACATTGAATACACCTTCGGGCACATATACGTAAAGTGACTACTACTATGCGACCTAGCAGATCTAGAGTCGAGTGGGGAAGAGGCATCAACTGTACCAGTGTCTGTTGGCAGCACCACTGATGGAGCTTGCGCCAGGTGCGTCGAGTTTCGCCTCTCCCAGCTTTCCGCCAGGTGCGTCGAGTTTCGCCTCTCCCTCGCTCCTTGCACAATCCCTCCCACCCATTCAAGAGTGTCGGTGGGACCTGAGAGTCACTCACAAGCAACGAGCAACGGGGATATCTATTTTCCAGCAGACGACACATTTCAGTTTCTTCACCCCAGATTCATTAGCACCATGGTTTTGTCATGGCAGCTTCCTTTTTTTGCCATTACGCTCGCATTGCTGCTGGCGCCTGCTGCGGCGGGGCGGCCCAGCAAGGAGGAGCTGATCGCGGAGGTGAAGAGCGTTCGGACCTCGCTTGACGACCCCGAAATCAGTAGCCAATATCGGGCCAGCGCCATGTTTCTTGACACTCTCATCCCTCAACTGGGTACGAAGATGCACTAATCTAGCGAAGATATTGCGTATATATTCAGCGGAGTTCTCCCTAGGATGTTCTTCGTCTCTTGCCTTTGCTGCGGCCTAGTTATATTCTCACGTTTTTTTCTTTCTTTCTCTTGTTTTTTTTGTTTTTGTTTTTTTGTTTTTTGTTTTTTTCGTGTGATTCAGAGACGAATTGGAACCCAACGGACGACTTCCTCGCCTCAGCGAACGGCAAAACCGTTCTGCTGCCTGACGACAACGCAATCGCGTCCGCGGCCCCTGATGCCCTCGCCGACTTGATGAATCCGAGTCTGAAGCGCCAGGAGGTTCGCCACTATGCTTCGATGATTCGGGCTAATCTGCTTGACGGGGTCTACGACGAGGATGCCATCAATAAGGCCAAGGTGTTGAAGGACGGGAACGGTCGCAAGGTGTTTAAGGCACTGGGGTTGGACCGCATTACCAAGAAGTGGAAGCCCTTTATTGGAAAGAAGAAGGCAAAAATTAAGCGTTCCAAGCTGTTTAAGGGGAAACTTTTCATTATCCATGGTGTGGATAAACTCCAGAAGCCGTAGTACCTTGGTTATGACTTTGGCAAGGAAAATGGCGGGACCCATAATAAACGTAATTGCTGGATGTTTTTAGGCGTTCTTTCTCTTACACTTTTTCTGTTAATGTAAAACCATCCTCATGCAACTGTATGAAATAGACGTATACGAGGAAATAGCACATGTTCCTTCAATACTATTCCATTCCCTCAGAGGGGATGTCCACTTGCCTGGGTTTGGAAATCTCGGCTGGTGCGGAACTGTTTTGCGTGTGCGATAGTGATGGGCACGCTTGTTGATCGTGATTGCCGCGAGTTATCCGCGTTTCTCCTTCCTCTCATCTCCTTCCTCTCATCGCGTTTCGCGATCGCGACGATCGCCTTCGTATGCCGCCCGTCGTAGGCGCCTTGCGCTCCGATTCATCTGCGTGTATCGCCCGACAGTCCTTCTTGCCTGAAAGCTAAGCTCTCGTACCCGAGCGTATACAAGCGTGTACACAAAATAGTCAGTGTGATCGCGATGCGTGAAGCCACTTCACTGAAGTGGCACCTCGTCGTCGCCCACGGATCTCTGAGTGCTTCTAGTCGTCGAGCTCCCCTCCCATCGTCGCGCCTCGCGCCTCCTCTCCTTTCATCGCGCCTCCCCGAGTGAAGCCTCCCTCCCCCTCGCAGCACCCGCGCGCCTCCCCTCCTCGCGATTCTTCCTCCTTTCGTCGGGCCTCCCCTCATCACGCCTCCCCGCGTCACGCCTCCGCTCCCCTCATCACGCTTCCCCGCGTCACGCCTACCTCCCCAGTCCTTCACTCACCTGCCCATCCCTTGCATTCCATTTCCTGCCCTTGCATTCCCGCTTTGTTACCTTCCCTCGCCATCCCTCCATGGCTGTGAGCGAAATTAAACAAAACTTCCCCCCACATCCCCTCTCCCCTCCATTTCTAACCCAACTCTCTAACGCCGCTTCCCCTCATCTCTCCACCTGCTTCCCCTCATTTTTCCACCTGCTTCCCCTCATTTTTCCACCTGCTTCCCCTCATTTCTCCACCTGTTTCCCCTCATTTCCCCACCTGCTAGCCATCGTTTCCCCACCTGCTAGCCTCGTTTCCCCACCTGCTTTCCCTCGTTTCCCCACCTGCTTCCCCTTATTTCCCCACATTTTTCCCCTTATTTCCCCACCTGCTTTCCTCGTTTTCCCACCTGCTTCCCTCGTTTCCCCACCTGCTTCCCCTCATTTCCCCACCTGCTTCCCCTCATATTTCCACCTGCTTCCCCTCGTTTCCCCTCCTTACCCACCTGCTTCCCCTTGTTTCCCCACCTGCTTCCCCTCGTTTCCCCACCTGTTTCCCATCATTTCTGCACCCCCCTCATTTCATTGCCTGCTTCCCTCATTTCCCCATCTGCTTCCCTTCAGTTCCCCACATTCTTCCCCTCATTTCTCTACCCGCTTCGCCTCATTTCTCCACCTGCTTCCCCTCATTTCTACACCTGCTTCCCCTCCTTACCCACCTGCTTCCCCTCGTTTCCCCACCTGCTTCCCCTCGTTTCCCCACCTGTTTCCCATCAATTCTGCACCCTCCTCATTTCATACCTGCTTCCCTCATTTCCCCATCTGCTTCCCTTCAGTTCCCCACATTCTTCCCCTCATTTCTCTACCCGCTTCCCCTCATTTCTCCACCTGCTTCCCCTCGTTTCCCCACCTGCTTCCCCTCGTTTCCCCACCTGGTTCCCCTCGTTTCCCCACGTGCTTCTCATCGTTTCCCCACCTTCTTCTCCTCGTTTCCCCACCTGCTTCCCCTAAATTCCCCACCTTCTTCCCCTCAGTTTACCCCCTCTTTGCGCTCGCTTCACCCCCTCCTTGCACTCACTTTACCCCCTCCTTGCACTCACTTTACCCCCTCCTTGCACTCACTTTACCCCCTCCTTGCACTCACTTTACCCCCTCCTTGCGCTCACTTTACCCCCTCCTTGCACTCACTTTACCCCCTCCTTGCACTCACTTTACCCACTCCTTACACTCACTTTACCCCCTCCTTGCACTCACTTTACCCCCTCCTTGCACTCACTTTACCCCCTCCTTGCTCTCAGTTTCCCCCATTCATGTGCTTCATCACTCCCTTGCGTACCCTCCCTTCCCTCTGTTTCCAAATTCCTGTCCGGGCTTTTACCATCTGCCCGCTCCATCCTCGTCCAAATTCCTCCCGTTCCTCTCTCCCATCGTCCCTGTCTCTCTTTTCCGCGTTTCCCCCCCCCCCTCTCCCCTCTTGTTGGGGAATTGCTAAGCCATCTGTGCTTCCAACAGTGTTTCTTCTGCTTCTTATTCGTCTGTTGTTGCTGGTTCTGCTGCCGCCGCTGCCGCTGCTGCTGCTGGTTGTGCTGCGGGTGGGGAGGTGAGTGCAGGGGAGATGCTGGCGGGGCTGGAGCAGATGTTTGGCACGTTCCTGCGGGTGGCGCTGCCCTCACTTCGTCCCGACATGGGGCAGGTCGTATCTGCGCTTTGCAGCATCAGGGATCACGTCGGGGCGTTACCTCCGTGCTGGCAGTGCAGCTGGCAGGACGGTATTCTTCTGCCACGCGGTCTCGTGAGAGCGGAATACACAGGAGGTGCTGCCAGCCTGTCTACTCCCTGGAGCCACATGCCTGCTTCCACTGGTCAAGCGAATTCAAACTGGTCAAACTCTTCTAAGGAGTGTTGGGCTGAGAAAAGCCCTTAGGATCTTTCAAGGCTAAGACTCTGATAGGAATGTTGTATTGCGGAAGCGTTTAATGATAAGTTGTTGAACCACCTTGCGCTGGTATGTGAGAGCAAGATAGGATTTTTTTTTATAAAAAGGTAATACAAGCTTTTATAAGATTACAAGGAATACAAAAGGATGCAATAACCGTTTTGCTGTTGCTGTTGCGGTTCGATACAGTGACGACTCGGGCAACTGCTCAATATCGAGTCAGTTGTTTGTCCTTGCTGTCGCGCTGTATTTGTCAAGTCAAAGGTCGCTGACCTTTGACCTTCGCGTAACCTCCGGCTTTTACTTTTCTGTCAACCTCCTCGGTTGACTCGCCATTGCTTCGCTGTGGCTTGCCTCGTTTACGGCTCGATGTTACGACACATAGGAAGCGTTAAATTACTTGTTTCCAACACTCCCCTTCGCTTCTGGAGTGTCGTTGCTGGTGACGCGGCCTTGTCCGGTCAGCAACATGCAGTACTCGAATTTATGCTTTCCGAGTTTCTTGGTCAAATAATCGGCTGCCATCTCGGACGTGGGGCAGTAGGATAGCTCGAGTCTCCCTTTCTCGATCTCGTCTTTCACGAAGAAGTATCGCAGAGCAATATGCTTCGTCCGATTCGCGAACCCGTTCTTGTTCGCTATGCGAATTGCAGATTGGTTGTCGCAGAACAGAGAGAAGCTGGGTAACTGGGCCAGCTTCGCTTCTTCCAGCAGTTCGCGAAGGTACAGTCCTTCCTTGGTGGCTGAGCATAGTGCAATGTATTCTGCTTCAGCTGAGGAGAGGGCGATTAGTTCCTGTTTGCTCGACTGCCACGAGATAGGCCCGATAGGCTCGAGTCGGTAGATGTAGCCGGTACGCGAACGCCTGTTGTCGGAGTCGCCGGCGTGGTCGGCATCCACGTAGCCGATTAGCTTGGGCGTCGTGGTTTCGGTTTTGTAGTAGGTCAGGCCGATTGACAAGGTGCTGACGAGGTAGTGAAGTGCGCGATCGAGCTCCGCCATGTGTTCTGATTCAGGCTTCTTGAGGTAGGTAGCGAGTTGGCTCGCTGAGTATGATATGTTCGGCCGACAGGTGACGGCTGCGAAGAGCAGGCATCCCAGCTTTCGTTGATAATCGCGTACGCCGGCGGTTTTGAGCGGAGCTGTTGTTTCCTTGTGATTTCCGGCGGTGTAGCGGTAGGGCGTAGAGATAGCGGCTGGGGTAAGTCCGAAGCGCTTGGCGATGGTGTCGGCATATTTCGCGGCGCTGAGGTAGATCGCGTTCTCTCCTTCCTGTATGTTGAGCCCGAGATACTGTGTTACAGTGGAGGAGACGGTGAGTGTGAGATCCCGCTGCAGCTCCCCTTCGAACCAGGTCGTGATGCCGTCGGTCGAGCCGATGTAGAGCAGATCGTCCACGTAGACGATGAGAAGGATGTAGTCGGTGCCTTTCGTGAGTCGGTACATGCCTTGGTCGTGCGGTAGTTGGCGGAATCCGATGCGGATTATTCGGGCGTGTAGGTACTGTTGCCACAGCCTCGGAGCCTGCTTGATTCCGTACAGGGATTTTTGCAGCTGACAGACTTGGTTAGGGTCTGCGTTAGACCCATGTGGTTGTTCGACGAAGATTTCAGCATCGACAGGGGCGTAGAGGAAGGCGCTGGCGACGTCGATTTGGCGGAGCTTCTTTCGCTTCATAGCGGCTATCGCGAGGAGATTCCGCAGTGAGGTGTGTCGGCTAACTGGTGCAAAAGTCTCGGTAAAGTCTCGTCCGTGTTCTTGGTCAACGCCACGTACGACCCAGCGTGCTTTAAGCTTGTCGATGGTTCCATCTGCCTTTGTTTTCACGCGGAAAACCCTTCCCGGTGAGTATCGTCTTATTGCGTGCCACTCCGATGGGTACGACCTTCCAGGTGTTGCGTTCTTCCAGTGCTTTTAATTCCCTGTCCATGGCTTCGCGCCATTTTTCCTTATGCTCCCCCCCCCCCCAGAGCCTGCTGAACCGTTGCAGGCTCCTTTGGTGGCGCTGCTCCGTGGACGGCGGTGACGAGTCCCAGTATCTGCAGCCCGCTCTGTGTGTAGCGGGGGAGTGTTGGGTCCTCTGGATAAGCTGCTTCGTCTCCCGCTTCTGGATCAGGTAGGGAATTGGGCCCTATGCGTTCATAAATGTTGGTGTCGACCGGGTGATGTGTAACGTGACCGTTGTCAGCGAAGTCGTAGAAGACTTCGGCGTTGATGCTTTCGCGAGGGTTGTCGTCATCCATTGAGATATCCACCGAACAGTAGGGAAGAGGTCCGTCTTCTTCCGAAGCTCTGCCACGTTCTGCTAGTCCCAGTCAGCTTCATCTGCTTCCGAAGCGAAGGCTCGGTCCCCACGAATGTCAACGGGAGTTGTGTGTTGGCCCCGTCCTCGCTTGGGCGGAGCCGACTTCGTGGTCGGGTGTGAGGGGAGCAGCCGACCTGCAGCAGTGGGCGAGCTGGTTGACAAGGAGGTCGACCTGCACGGGGGCCACTGCAAGGGCGCCGACTTCAGGGTGGTGCCGACTTCAGAGCAGGTTGACAAGGAAGTCGACCTGTGGAGGACGTCAACTTGGTGACGTCGACTTGGGGGCAGCCGACTTGGGTGGTCGGCTGACAGGACTGCTGGTCGACCTGGTGGTTGGTCGACCAGGCATGATGTCGACCTGGTGGTCGACCAGACCTGGTGGTCGACCAGACCTGGTGGTCGACGGAGGAGGGGCCGACGTCGACCTCGACTCAGGACGCCGAGCAGCAGGGCGTCGAGTAGTTGGGCGTCAACTTGGTGACGCCGACTTCGGGTAGCCGACTTGGGTGGTCGGCTAACAACTGCGCTGGTCGACGTGGAACTGGTCGACCAGGAGTGCTGGTCGACGTGGAGCTGGTCGACCAGGAGTGACGTCGACCTGGAGCTGGTCGACCAGGGGCGTGGTCGACCTGGTGAGGTCGACTTGGAGTGGTCGTCGACTAGGGAGGTCGACGGGCACATACAGGAGCAGCTGGTCGACGTGGTTGCCCGGTCGACCAGGTTACCTGGGTGACGAGGTTCTGCGGAAGAGTGCGACGGTCGCCCAGGCGAAGTTGGCGAGTCCGACCTCGGTGGTGGTATCCCGAGGTCGACGTGGCTGATCAGGTGGAGTCGTCAGCACGAGGTTGACGTGGTGTGTGCGTTGTGCAGATGACAAGGCTCAGCACGCCAATCATCTGCGAGCACCTGCGAAGCGGGTGCGATGCTGTACTGCGGGAGCAACGCTGGCACGCCGTCAACCTGGTGCGTTGGCACGCCGTCGACTTTGCCCTGCTGGAGCGCGGTCGACCAAGTCGTGCTGGAACGCGGTCGACCATGCTGCGCTGGCAGTCGACCGACCTGAATGCTAGCTCTGATGTAGTCTTGCTATGCCAACTTCATTGTACTATTGTTGTCAACTTTCTCTAGTGAAACTCTTGCCAACTTGCCCCGTGAACTAGCAAGCAGTGTGTGCTCTAGGAAAACGACGAAGGACCAACGAACGCAGAGATCACACGAGCACCCGTGCCTAGCCCGTAGTCTAGCTCCCGTTGTAGTAGTTATCTCCGCAACGAAATCCGCCTGTGACGTCGCGTGAATTTTCCAAGTTGTACAGGTACATCGGAAGTGTGAGACGTTCGTAGAAGATCACGTCACGTGCTGCCACTGTTTCCTTCGTGTGGACGTCAAAAATCTTCCACGTGTTGTAGTGTTTTTCAATGCCCAGGTGTAGTCCCCATTGTGCGCGTTGGGAGAATCGACCGGCGCGTGCAGCTGGGGGTCGGTACTGTACCATGCAACCGAACACTCGTAACATTTTTGTGTTGCCCAATTTTCCTGTCCACAGCAGATGCGGTGATGCGTTGATGACGAGAGCAAGTTGTGCAGCATGTAAGCGTGGTCCATCGCCTCGGGCCACTGGTGGTTGGGTAGCCGCATGCCACGTAGCAGCTTGCGCATGGTGTTCTGGAGGGTCCTATTCATTCTTTCTGCCACGCCTTGCTGTTGATGAGCGTAGGGAAGGGAGATGAGTCGCTTGATGCCTCTCTCTGCCAAGTATTGCTTGAACCTCTGTGACTGATATTCGCCTCCCCCGTCTGACTGGAAGCTTTTCAGCTTCACTCCTGATTCTCGTTCTGCTATTGGAAGCCAGGCGACGAAGTCTTCGAAGGCCATGTCACGGCTCGGAAGGTTGAGGTGCCAGACGTAACGGGTGGCGGCGTCGATGAACGTGATGACGTAGTTGTACGCTCCTTGTCCATTTTCACGGTTGAACAGTATGTCGTTGTAGACCTTCTCCAGTGGCGCGTATGCCGGCGCGCTTGGGTTGTGGTGAGAGACGAACGGCTGATGAGGTAAGTCGGATCCAGGGCAGGTAAAGCATGTTCCTCGAACTCGTTGAAGTTCTCTGCCGTCGGGTAGGAGTAGCGAGTCTTTATCAAGTACTCCTGCTCTTATCATGTTGTTCAATGTTGTGTTGCTCGGGTGTCCCATCCTTGCATGCCAGATGTCTTCGCCAGCGCGATGTCCGGGTGAACGTCTGTACAGGTCAGAGTTGGAATAGAAACCTGCGGTGAAGTTTGCGCTTCTGTGGATTTCCCGTGGAGTGGGAGTCAGCTGTTGCGCAGGAGTCGGTGGCGTATCGTCGATTAAAATTGGTGCAGTTGACGGACCCGCGATTGGTGTCGTAGTTGGTGTTGTCTCTGCTGCTGCCGATGTTGTCTCTGCTGCTGCCGGTGTTGTCTCTGCTACTGCCGATGTTGTCTCTGCTGCTGCCGGTGTTGTCTCTGCTACTGCCGATGTTGTCTCTGCTGCTGCCGGTGTTGCCTCTGCTGCTGCCGGTGTTGTCTCTGCTGCTGCCGATGTTGTCTGGATTGTTGCTAATGCTCTCGTCCGTTCTGGTTCAAGTATGGTGTTCGATTACCAGAAGCCGCCGGGACTGAAGTCGGGGTCGAGATCCGGTGGGTGTGTCCAGAAAGTGAAGTTGACGATTCCGTCGCTGTCAGCGGTGCCTTGATCTGGAACAAAGTCGAGGACGAAGACATTATTCTTCAGTATGGCCTTTCCGATGTAGAGTCCGCCTTTCCCGTTGTACAGTTTGAACTCCTGGGTGGTGCTGTCTGCTTCAAGATGGATTCCCTTCGCCATGAGTTGACTGACGCTCAGTAAGTTGTAGCCGAGTCCTTCTGCAATTAGGACTTTCGACATTTGCAGGATAACGTTGGTTTCTCGCGACTGAAGCTGAACTACCTGTTGTCGTCGTGTGCGCAGGTTCTGATTGTTGGCGACGGTGATGACGACTTCGCGCTGCAGTTGGTGTTCCCGTTGAACGAAGCGATCCGAGGAGCACATGTGCTGTCCGCAGCAGCTGTCCAAGAACTAGGTGTCTTTCCCGGACGGTTCGCTCTGGGCGATGGCTGCGTACGTCGGATTGGGCTCCAGTGATTCGCGGCGAGAGATGCTTTCGTCGAGCTGTTCTTCTGGTGAGTAGTATGGTGGTGATCCGGTGATGCAGGAATCAGTTGTTCTTGCCATGCAGCTCACGATGTTTCTTGTGCCTTGTGCAGGTTTTGTCGTTGATGTCGACTGTACTTGATTGGTGGGATGCGCCTGTGTAGAAGCCACTTGACTGCTTGAAGGTCAAAGCTGGCGTTGCGGTGGTGTTGACTGTTGCTGATTCGGGCAGTGAGTGCGAGGGTGTCCGGACGTCTTGCAGAGATGGCAGAATGGCGGTACGTACTGTTGAGCTTGGTGTTTGTTCTCTCGGTTGTTGTTGTTGTTGTAGCGCCGTTGAGTGTGAAACGCAAACTCAGGTGCTGACGCCCTTTTCTTGTGTCGTTGTTCGTGTAGGTCCATATCCTGCTGTTCAGCGTATATTTCGGCACAGAGTGCCGCTTCGGAGATCTTCCCGTGAGCTCGGAGGATAGCTCGAGTGGAGCGCCAATGAGGACCAAGGCCAGTGATGACAACTGTCACGAAGGCTTCTTCAGATATCGATCCTCCGCATCGAAGGAGTCTATCGCGCAGTCCACGACAACGGCTGATATACGCCATCCCCTTTTCGCCGGGTTTCATTTCCACTGTTGTCAGCTGTGCCATGAGACGACTTTGATTAACACTGTCTGATGCTTGATACAAGCTCTTTAGGTGGTTGTACGCGAGCTCGGTGGAGTTGCCGTATCCACGATAAGACCGGATGTTCTGCTGCTCATTCGTCGTTATGTTTCGCAGAAGAATTGTATACGCCATCAGTGACTGATACGTGTACTGTTGCTTGTCGTACTGCGTCCCGTGTGTTGGGTATGGCAGGGATCCGTCGAAGAATCCAAGAATCTGCGCGCCTTCCATCATCAGCTCAAACTCGAATGACCAAGTATAAAATTCCTTTCCGTCAAAGGGTGTTGATGTCTGCAGTTTCAAAACGTGTGCGAACTGCGATTGAACCTGAAGCGCGTCCAGTGTCTTCTCGTGTCCAGGTGAAGGCTGCTGGTGTGGCGTGAAGCTGATGGAGCCGCGTTGAGGCTCGTACGAAGCAAAGGTAGGTTGCTGCTGGTTTCCGCGCGCATAGGATGAGCCGTCAAGGCTCATTGGAGTAACGCCATTGTTGTTGTCGCTGTTGTTTGATTGCGCAGGTGCTGTTTGCTGGTGCTGCTCGTAGAAGGACATGAAGGAGAAGAAATTCTCCATCATGTTTGGGTCAAAACCCGATGACTGGTTCGCAAGAGTTTCAATAGATTCAGCAGCTGGTCTTGTCGACGTGCCTCCCTCTGTCTGTAGGCCAGAGACTGGAGGTGGAGTAGGGGTAGTGCCAGGAGAGCCGTTAGAGGAGCTTCTCTCTTTCTGTGTTGCCATGTCTTCTGATGTCGTAGGAGTTTAAACGAAGTTGAATCTTGCCTTGTCAGCTCTCATACCATGTTGGGCTGAGAAAAGCCCTTATGATCTTTCAAGGCTAAGACTATGATAGGAATGTTGTATTGCGGAAGCGTTTAATGATAAGTTGTTGAACCACCTTGCGCTGGTATGTGAGAGCAAGATAGGATTTTTTTTATAAAAAGGTAATACAAGCTTTTATAAGATTAGAAGGAATTCAAAAGGATGCAATAACCGTTTTGCTGTTGCTGTTGCGGTTCGATACAGTGAGGACTCGGGCAACTGCTCAATATTGGAGTCAGTTGTTTGTCCTTGCTGTCGCGCAGTATTTGTCAAGTCAAAGGTCGCTGACCTTTGACCTTCGCGTAACCTCCGGCTGTTACTTTTCTGTCAACCTCCTCGGTTGACTCGCCATTGCTTCGCTGTAGCTTGCCTCGTTTACGACTCGATGTTACGACACATAGGAAGCGTTAAATTACTTGTTTCCAACAAGAAGAAGGACATGGCAAGTACCGGTACCGTCCGACCCCCACACCACAGGTCCCCATGTCCTGTAGTGCTGTGCTGTTGACTTCTGTTGATTTTGCGCTGCGTACGGTACTCCCCCATTATGCAAATGACAAAATCGTTCATCCCACCTAGAGAATTCCTACAGCGTGTTTGACGGGTGGGCGAAATGGAGTGTCTACAAAGTAAGCAAGTGATGGAGTGCCTTGATTTGCTAAATCAAGTGAAGACTGCACTCAGGGAGTAATATCCAGAGGGTTTAAGGTTAATGAACAATTGCTTGCAACCAAATACCACAATGCAACCCAGAGGTTTCACTGGGTCGTTTCCTGCAGGTACCCAGTGGAGCCTCCGGCGGCCAGTCTACGGTCTCCGCCAGGCGCCTCGCGAGTGGCACGACACACTGAGGACGACGCTTGCGGCTCTTGGGTTTGCTCCTTCGACTGCTGACCCGTCGCTGTTTCTACGCACCGACACTTCGCTGCCACCATTCTACATCCTCGTGTACGTCGACGACTTGGTCTTTGCCACTGCTGAGACTGAGGGACTGGCCCTAGTGAAGTCGGAGCTGCAGAAGAGACACACGTGCACAGAAGCTGCGCAAATATCTTGGCTTGCAGATCACCCGGGACAGAGCACGGCGCACCATTACCTTGACTCAGTCACACATGGTGCAGCAGGTCCTTCAGCGCTTCCGCATCCAGTACTCCTCGCCACAGTCCACTCCTCTGCCTACCGGTCACTCGCTCTCAGCTCCACCTTCGGACGAGTCCGTAGAGCCGAGTGGCCCGTATCCAGAGCTTGTGGGCTGCCTCATGTACCTGATGACCTGCACTCGACCTGACCTTGCCTACCCTCTTAGCATCGTGGCACGCTACGTTGCGCCCGGGAGACACCGACGAGAGCACTGGGAGGCCGCTAAGAGGGTGTTCCGCTACTTGTATAGTACATCGGGCATGGGGCTCGTGCTTGGAGGACGGGGTCCAGTTGTCCTCACTGGACACGCAGACGCGTCTTGGGTTGACGACTTGGCTACGCAGCGGTCGTCACAGGGTTACACCTTCAGCCTTGGCTCCGGCTCTGTTTCTTGGCGGTCTACACGCTCGTCTTCTGTTCTCAGTTCCAGTTGTGAGGCTGAGATCTACGCAGGGGCCATGGCTGCACAGGAGTTACGCTGGCTCACCTTTCTGCTGACCGACTTGGGAGAGCCGCCTCGTTCTCCTCCAGTTCTGTACGTAGACAACAAGGCCATGATTGCCTTGTGTCAGGAGCACAGACTGGAGCACAGAACGAAGCACATCGCTCTGCGTTACTTCCTTGCTCGAGAGTTGCAGCAGCATGGTCAGCTTCGTCTTGCTTACGTGGCCACTCGGGCCAACACTGCTGATATATTCACCAAGGCACTTTAGCCTTGTGATCATCAGCGTTTCTGTACTGTTTTAGGCCTTGTGCCTACTTTGCCTCACTTGCTCACTTCGTGACTTTGCTTGTACTGTGATCTATATATATATATACCTGCATGCTTACACTTGCTAGGTAGTGATCACTGTACTGTTTGTTCTTCTTTATTATAACTCTGTATGTGAACTGGCCTTGTGGCCATTTGCTTGTGCTCAGAGTGTGTGGTGACGTCGTGATCCACCCTGAGCTTGCTTTGCTTTTCTTGACTGGTCTTGTGACCCCTTGTTCTCCCCCACTTTGCCTATGGGGGTGTGTCAAACTATCATGTTGTGTAGGATTTAGTGGGGTAGCCCATATGGGTTACAACCCAATTAGGGTTTGCTACTTGTACTCCTGCATACTGTTAGTTTCATCATTCTCGCTTATTCTGTTGACAAATACTGCTTCATGAGGACGACTCGATACTCAGCCCGTTTAGTGAATAGGTACATCACCGAATTTGTATTTGCTAGACAATAATTTTCTTTTATTATAAATTCTTGTTCTCACATTTAACCAGTACAGGAATCCACAGTCTTCCGCTGCAATATTCTTTAAGGACTAATCTCTAAAAGATCCTAAGGGTTTTTTCTAAGCCCAACATGGTATGAGAGCAAGAGAGATTACGTTTTCCTAAACTACAGCTTCAACAAACTTGAGTGACAAAATCTTTTATTATCAGGGCTTTAGGGTTAAAAAAACTTACAGACATGGCAGATGGTAACAATGGTGGTAAATCCCACTTGCATATTGGTGGTATGCAGCAGCCTTCTGCACTACCACTGCCTGGCTCTGGTTGAACCTTTGCCAGCCCTGTTCCATCAGCTGCATCTGCAACTGGTTTAGAAGGCGATTAATGCTGCTGATGGAGATGGCGCAGTTGACATCGATTCTGCGATACAACAACAAGTCTTCCAGTGTCTATCAGCGTTTATGGCATCAACACCACAAGTACAGCAAGCACCACAAGCATCAACATCGGTGAACATGGGGACAGCACCTATGAGTGTTGATGGGACGTCTTACGTACAACAACAGCCCGCATCTTACTGTGCTGCGCCTCGACAGCAGTCGTGGACCACCTACGCGTTCATACATCGCGGCGCACCTGCGCAACAGAAACAAGGGCAACAATAGCAACAGGACCTCAAGACCTTTCGACGGAAAATACTACTTCGCCTGGAGCTTTGAGTTTGAACTCATGATGGAAGCAGCACAGATTTGGGAACACTTCACCGGAGAAACTCGATTTCCAGTCAATGCTACCCCAAACCAACAGCGCAGTTTCACTTTCTGTCAATGATGGCGTTCACGATTCTTCTTCGTAACCTGTCACTTACTGAACAACAGATCGTACACGGAATTCGCAAATTTAGCTGAGTTTGCCTGGCAACATTTAAAGCGGCTTTATCAGGCAACAGACGACGTTACACAGAGCAGGCTCAACTCACAGCTAAACAATGTGGTGATGAAACCAGGATAGAATATGTTGGAGCAACATATTCTAGCTCCGACGAAGAGGGGGCAACTTCCCTGAGTCCATGTTTGTGACAGTCATAATTCATGGGCTTGGACCACCGTGGCGTTAGACACGCTCGCTTCCTGGAACTCAAGGCAACGTCTCGGAGATGCACCTCTACGCAACTCTTCTTACTGAACAACAAGATATGGACATGTGCGACAGCAAGGGCAACAGCAAGGCCAATCAGTTCGCATTTATAACACACGGCCAAGTGGAGCCTTAGAAGCAGCAACGACAAAAGCATTTTTAGCAGCAGCAGCAGTACTACGTACCACCGTTGTGTCACCACTGCAAAACTTCCGGGCACTCTCGTGATCACTGCCCACAGCGTCAATAGTCGAATCCTCAGCGTACAGCTGCTTCTCCACCACAGATCGCCGCCGCCACTGCTTCAGCTGCATAGACCAAACCACAGACAGCATCAGCATAAAGAGGGAAGAACGTACAGGCATGGATGACAAGAGCGGACTCCTGTGTACCAGGCTCACCTCCGACGTTTGCACCAGATGATATCCCGTAGGCGATTTCAACAAATGTTCAAGTCAACCCGCAGTACGCCAGCGTCGCAGCTAGCGCCAATACGGTCCCGGCGTTTGGTTTCTTGATAGCTGCTGCGCACAACACATGTGCAAGTCAGGCATTAACAACGGGTTCTTCGTCAAACACGAAACACGACTTCATTAGGGCGTTCCCATTACAGTCGCCAACAATCAAACCTTACGTACCCGATGCCAAGGCACCGTTCTTCTTCAGTCGCCGGAGACAATCACGGTTATCCAGCTCTCCGACGTCCTCATCGTACCCGGTTTTGGCTACAACCTTCTTAGCGTCAGTCAGCTGATGGGACGCGGAGTGCACCTGGGATGCGACAGTGACAAAAGAGAGATTATATTATATTCTTCAAAGGGAGGTTTCTACGTCGCAAAGGCAATACAGCAAGACGGGGTTTTTGTTCTCAATGTAGAAAGTGATGGGACTTCAGCAAACCGTGACCAAATCCTCGCTTTCGGTTCCTAGACGGATTGCCATCCCAAGGAGCTTAACACCGAGCAGGATCATTTTGGAATCCTGCGAGAAAATGTCACACCGATAGCATCAGAAGCTGGAACACCGGGAACTTCACGAGCGGCAGAATCAATGAGTACCGGTGGGGAAGCAGCAACACAGAGACAACATCCATCTCTACCTTCGACATCTTCACACTCAACCGGTCCTCTCGTCATCAACACTTTTGCTTCTCGGCGCGGCACAATCAAGACAGAATCCCACCATAGTCTCGCGATCTTCAACACTTTCTACGCGAAACCCGATCTGTATCGGCGAACTGCAGGACACGCAACATCAGAGGCCATTTGGATAAGCGATTAGGCCATCCGCGCGGCTCAACGACTCACAACACTATACGAGCAGGAGTACTCGATAAAGATGCGTTACTACTCACAGGTGGACAGGAGCTTCGCCAACCCCGACACATCTACACGCTGTGTCCCGGCATACAAACGACTCGAAAAGGTTTAGGTGATACCACAGCAAGAAGGGCGAACGGATTTAAATTACGTGATTGCCTTCATCGACGCCGCTACGCGTTACCTCTGGCACGCGCTTATACTGTCGCGCGACCTCGCCTACGACGCCTTCGTCGCCTGGCTTCTCACAGCTCAACGAGAAAGTGATCTAAGATTGAAAAGCTTCCAGACTGACGGAGCTCTCGAGTACCTCTCACGGCGTTTCAGAGACTACCTAGCTGAAAGGGGAATCAAGAAACTGCAGTCGCTGCCTTACCAGCATCAACAGCAGGGTGTCGCAGAAAGGATGAACAGGACGCTGCAGACCACCATGCGCAAACTTCTCATGCAAGCCAATCTGCCAGCAGGGCAGTGGCCGATTGCGATGGACCACGCAGTGTTGCTCCACAACCTCCTGTCATCCAGGTCTCTGCCAAACAACTCATCACCGCACAAGGAGTGCACAGAAAAGTTGGGTAGCACCAAAATGTTACGAGTCTTTGGGTGTATGGTACAGTACCGGCTGCCAAATACACCTGCAGGGAGATTTTCACAACGAGCAAAGTGGGGAATTCATCTCGGCATAAAAAAATAGTTCGGCATGGAGAACTGGGATGTCAAAGATCGGGTGGCAATTCTGGCACGTGCTGTATTGTTCCACGAGCGCCTCACTTACAACTCTTTGCAGGTACAGCGCCAACAGTGAAGACTTGACAGCCGGGTTTTCTGGAGTACGTACCTTCGCCACAGAAGCCGACGAAACAGATGCGGTGGAGGAAGCTGTCTCGGGTGCGTCAGCAGCTGCCAGTGCCGCCCCTTACAACTCAGTTCCGATCGAGATCGACGAGGACGATCGTCACAATGATGTCAACGCCGAACCCTACTACGCCTTTGCTGATAACGGGGCAACTACACCCATCCCCGTTGCTTCTAACGAAAGCGAGAGTTTGGGACCAGGTTTTGACTTCGAACCTGAAGCTGGTGACGAAGCTGCTACTAACAAAACGGAGGCACAGACTCGCTATCGTCAGACGGGTTTATAGATACTGGGATTAACCGTCGCTGTACAGAACCCTACGGTCCACTACCGAACCGAAAACACTCGAGCAAGCTCTAAAGGGGCCTCATCAAATGGCGCGAAGTCATGGACAAGGAACTGAAGGCGCTGCACGATAACAACGCGTGTGATTTAATCCCCAAATTGAACGTTCCTAATCAGAACGTTCTCTCTAGGAAGTGGGTTTTCCGTATTAAGACTAACGCGGACGGCACGATCGAACACTTCAAAGTTCGTTGGGTTGTTCGCGGTTTCGACCAAAAGCAGGGAGTTGACTACGGCGAGACATTTTCTCCTGTTAGCCGTCACACGTCTCTCCGCATTCTACTCGTCTTCGCATCTGCATTGGGTCTCAAGCATCGTCAAATTGACGTATCTACGCGCTTGTCGATACACTCATTCTCATCGAGCAGCCGCACGGTTCCGTCAAAGATCCCACTCTCGTTTGCCGCCTCAACAAATCACTCTACGTGATCAAGCAGGCCCCTCGACTCTGGCAGCATCATCTTCACGACCGTCTTATTTGCATTGGTTTTCGCCAGCTCCTGCACGATCACGGAATGTACCGCCTTGATCGCGACGACGCCTTCGTGCTTCTCGTTGTCCACGTGGACGACTTGCTTTACATCGGGAGCACCGCAACTATCCTTGGTTACTTTGAAGGGGACCTACAGAAGGATCGCACGGTCACTATTTTGACTACGGTGACGCATTACCTTGGTCTCAATATCACAGAGACATCGACTTTTATTCATCGGCTGAAATATACGCGGAGAATCTTCATACGCGCTTTCCTCAACAGACGACTACGACTTCTACACCGTTCCGTTCTACTTCATGTATAGACACTGAAGTCTTATCCGCCGACGGTGTTCCACGCTACCAGCAGCTTCTCAGCACTCTACTCTTTGCCGATGTCACCTGTTGTCCGGATCTATCCTATTCTGCTAGCCAGGTCGCTCAATACCTTAAGCGACCTAAAGGGGAGAATCTACGGGAACTTGAAGCAGCAGTCTCCTACTTCGTGTCTACGCCTATGATCGGACTAACCTATTACAAGTCGCCGCAGTCGCCACTTTCACTACTGGGCTACGTAGATGCAGATCACGCGGGTGATACTACAAACAGGCGCTCACGCACGAGATTAATATTCCGCCTGGAGCTGAAGACACAATCTCCTGGCAGTCATGCAAATAGAAGCTGATTGCAATTTCATCAGCTGTGGCATCGTTCATCGTTGCCTGCATCGCAACGAAGGAAGGTCTTTACATTCGCGAGTTACTCAATGAATCAAAGTTACTAGATGTGTCACAGTTCTCACTCTTCTGCGACAATTAGTCTGCAATTTGTATCGCAAACAAGTTTGGTTTCGCCAACCGAACTAAACACATCTCGCTAAGCTACTTCTTCGTCAAGGACAAAATCGAGCAAGACACGTTAAAGCTCGCACATTGTCCCACAAGCAAAATGGCCACAGATTTCCTGACCAAGCGACTTCCTCGACCAAAGTTCCAGTACTGCATGTTGCTAACTGGACTCGGCCACGTCATCAACAATACCGACACCATCGAACTCCAGAATTGAATGGGGGTGTTGGAAGTACCGTATGGCCCCGGATATAGGCGCCGTCCTATTAAAGGCGCCGGCGCTTATATCTGGAGCATGGCGCTTATGGCCGGTCCTCAATTATAAGCGCCCCCCCTAGAAAACCTTTACTTATTATAAGCGCACGTGCAATTTGAATCTAGCTTCTTGCTTAAAACAGTAACGAATTTCTGTCAAACATATAGTTATATGTTGTAGTTGGGTTAGGCTTTAGTGGGGTACTCACTGTGGGGTACAACCCCTTAGGTTATATTGTTTGTACCAAACTCTCGATAGTCTCAATTCACTCCCTTGCCTTAGTCTCCTGAGTCTCGATATGGTATCTAGAGCAGGAGGTCTCTAGGACCTAAGAATAGGGCCCACCCGTACCGTTGTTACCTACTGCCTGCTGCTCGCGCGCGCCTCGGCTGCTCGCGAGCGCGCGTCACTTTTTTTTTTTTTTTTTCGCGCGCGCCTAGGCTGCTCGCGCGCGCGTCGCTTTTTCGCGCGCGCCTCGGCTGCTCGCGCCCGCGTCGCCTGCGCATCGCGCGTCGAGCCCGCGCAGCCCGCCGCCGCACGCAGCCCGCCGTCGCGTGCTGCCCGCCGTCGCCCTGCGCGCCGCGTCTGTCGCCAGCGCGGCCCGCCGCCGAACCGCGCGCCGAGCCGCGCGCCGCGTCTGCAGCCCACGCGTCACGACGGCCACCTGAGCGGCCCGCTGCTGCCTAACGCACTGCTTTAGGAGCTCACGTGCGGCCGCTACTGCCTACTGCCTCCTGCCTGCAGCCTACTGCCTCTTGTTCACTGCCTGCTGCCTACTGCCTTTGCCTGCTGCCATTATGACGACGCCTAACGTTCTCGCGTTCGAGCCTGACGGTCGCCCCATAGAGTTCGCTGTGTGGTTAGACGACCTCCAACTGTTCCTTCTGACCGATGCCAAAGAGGGCGTTTCACTGTTCGATTACGTGTCTGGCACTGCCGTTGCTCCTGCTGCCGATGCTCCTGCTCTCGAACGCTCGCAGTGGCAGACTCGCGATGCTGCTGCGCGCCTAGCTATTAGGAACCATCTGCCGATTACTGAGCGCGCGCATTTCAGCCAGCACAAAACTGCTAAGACGCTGTACAACGCTGTAGTTGCGCGCTACTCCTCCCCGGCCACTGCAGCCATAGGTCGGCTCATTCTACAATACCTGTTCCCCGACCTCTCCTCATTCACCACTGCTGACGACCTCATTTCCCACCTGCGCGCTACTGACACTCGCTTTCGTGCCGCCCTTTCAGCCGAGTTCTGCGCCGCAAACCCCCCGCCCCCCCCCCCCCGATGTACTTCACTCTCTATTTCCTCGTCACCCGCCTCCCTGACACTCTTAGCTCCGTCAGGGACCACTTCCTAGCGCTAGACCCCCCCACTCTCACTGTCGATGACTTCGAGAAGCACCTCCTTGCAGCAGAGAAGAACATCCTCGCTGTAGGTGCTGCTCGTGGCACTCCTCGCTCTCCCCTCTTTGAAGGGTGCTCCCCCTCCCCTCTCACCCCCTCCTACGCCTCCGCAGCTGCTGGTCACGACTACCTTGGTGCTGAGGAGGTCGGGGCTGCTTCCGCTCCTAGTGGGAAGCGTCGCAGCGGCAGGGGCGGCAAGGGTGGCAGGGGAGGTAGGGGTGGCGGTGGAGGTGGCGGCGGGGGAGGTGGAGGTGGTGGAGGAGGTCGTGGGGGTGGAGGTGGTGGAGGTGGTGGTGGGGGCAGCGGAGGCACTGGGAGCGGTGGAGGTGGCAGCAGCGGCGGTGGGGGAGGAGGGAGCGGTGGTGGCAGTGGTGGTCAGGGCCAGCAGCAGTCGCAGCAGCAGCAACAGCAGCAGCAGCGTCAGCGCCAGACCCCCACTTCCCAGCAGCTTCTTGACTGGTATGCCGGGCGTGGGGCTTCTGGGGGTCCTGGTCGCTGCCCCTATATCATTCGCACAGGTCCCCGCACTGGTCGCCAGTGCACAGGGTTTCACACTGAGCAGCGCTGCTTCGCTCGGCTTAGCGACACCTGCCGCGCCAAGTTTCCTGATGCTACTGAGTTCCCCAACTGGGCAGACCTGCTTAGGCGTGATGTACCTATCTTTGATCTTGACTATGAGGCTATTCTTGCTTCCATGTATGCATTGATTGTTAGTGCTGAGGGTGACTGCTACTTGTGTGTGCCGCCTGACCCAGGTATAGCCCCAGGTATAGCGCCTGTGGCACTAGGTGCTTGTGAGTCTGCCCCCCCTGGTACTGCGTCCGCACAGGCCTTGCACACCTTCACACTTGACTCTGGTGCTTCCCGCTGTTTCTTTCGCGACAGCACCACAGTCACTCCCCTCCCTGCACCTGTTCCTGTCTCACTGGCTGACCCCTCTGGGGGACCAGTGCTTGCACGGTCTTCCACTGTGCTTCCGTGTCCGACGGTCCCGTCTGGTGAGCTGTCTGGTCTCCACCTCCCCTCGTTCTCTACGAACTTGGTGAGCAACGCCGTCCTCCAGGATCACTGGGTTGACACCTTTACTCCTGGAGGACAGCGTGTGGCGATCTGCACTTGCTCCAGGACCGGCCGTCACCTGGCCACGTTCACACGTGCGCCTGGGTCTAGTCTGTATACCCTCACCACTGCGTCACGCTACACCCCTTTGTCCCCCCAGCTGTACGCGTCTGCTCAGGTAGCTACCCAGTGTGAGTGTCGCCGCCTGTCGCACGACACTCTCCTGTGGCACCACCGCCTTGGTCACCCCTCCCTGCCTCGCCTTCGTAGCATGCACTCTCGCTACCTGGTCTCTGGCCTTCCCAGGTCTCTGCCTGCCCTCCCTCCCTCGCCTGCGCCGCCCTGCATTCCTTGCGTCGAGGGGCGGCAGCGCGCCGCTCCTCACTCCTCCTCGTTTCCTCCCACAGAGGCTCCCCTGCAGACTCTCCACATGGACGTGTGGGGCCCAGCCCGCGTCCGTGGACAGGGCCACGAGCGGTACTTCCTGCTGGTCGTCGACGACTACACGCGTTACACCACGGTCTTCCCCTTGCGCAGCAAGGGGGAGGTCCCTGATGTCTTGATCCCCTGGATCTGCGCTGCTCGTCTCTAGCTCCGCGAGCGGTTCCAGACGGACTTTCCTGTCCTGCGTTTGCACTCTGACAGGGGTGGTGAGTTCTCCGCAGACCTCTTGGCAGCCTTCTGTGCGGAGCACGGCATCCGCCAGACGTTCACGCTTCCGGCCTCTCCGCAGCAGAATGGGGTTGCTGAGCGCCGCATTGGCTTAGTCATGGAGGTCGCTCGTACCTCCATGATCCATGCGGCTGCCCCCCATTTTCTGTGGCCGTTTGCGGTCCGGTACGCCGCGCATCAGCTCAACCTCTGGCCCTGTGTCTCCTTGCCGGAGACCTCGCCCACACTGCTGTGGACGGGGAAGGTTGGCGATGCGTCACGTTTCCGGATCTGGGGTGCTCGCGCCATTCCCTGCGTCTTCCTTGGCTTTGTCCCTGACGCGCCTGGCTGGCAGTTTTACGACCCCGCCTCGCGCCGTGTCTTTCCGTCTCAGGACGACACCTTTCACGAGTCCGTCCCCTTTTACCGTCTCTTTCCCTATCGCACTGCCCCTCGCCCCCCCCCGCCGCTCTTTCTCGCCCCAGGTCCTCCCCAGGTAGACCCCCTCCCCGCGCCAGGTCCTGCTCCTTCAGGTGTTTCTCAGGTAGACCCTCCCGTGCCTGCGCCTGTTGAGGTCACTGGTGACTCAGGTCCTGCTGGGGGTGGTGCTGTCTTTGGGGGTGCTGGGCCTGGGGGTGCGGAGCTTGGGGGCACGGAGCTTGGGAGTGTTGAGCCTGGGGGTGCGGAGCCTGCGCGTGAGGACCCGGGAGGTGCTGAGCCGGGGGGTGCGGAGTCTGGGGGCGCTGAGCCTGAGCGTGAGGAGACTGGAGGTCCTGAGCCTGGGGGTGCTATGTCTGGAGGTGCTGAGCCTGAGCGTGAGGAGCCTGGGGGTACTGAGTCTGGGGGTGCGACGCCTGAGGGTTCTGAGTCTGCTGCTGCGCGGTCTCCTTGGAGTAGCCGCCTTCGTCCGCGTGTGCCTCTCACCTCACAGCAGCTGCACGACTGGTACGGTCGCCGTCAGGGTCGCGCTTCTGGAGCTCGGGGCTCTGCTGCTGGAGGTACTTCTGCTGACGTCACTGGAGCTGGGAGTGGTGCTGGTCCCGGAGGTGCTCGTACTGGAGGTACTGGAGCTGCTGGGGCTGGAGGTGCTGCTGAGCCTGAGGGTGCTACTGCTGGAGACCCTGGGTCTGGGGGTGCTGCTGCTGGGGACACGGAGGCTAGAGACCCTGGGACTGGAGGTGCCGGTTCTGGGGGTGCTGCTGAGGGTACTGGAGCTGCTGGAGGTACTAGAGCTGCTGAGGGTGCTGGAGCTGCTGGAGGTACTGGAGCTGCTGGAGCTGCTAGAGCTGCTGGAGGTGCGGGAGCTGCTGAGGGTGCTGGAGCTGCTGGAGGTGCTGGAGCTGCTGAGGGTGCTGGAGCTGCTGGTGCTGGTGGCACTGCACAGCCGCGCCTGTTCTTTGCTCCACCGTCTCCGTCGTCTCTGCCACCGCCTGACTCCGTACTTCGCCAGGTTCTTAGCCTCCCGTCGTCTACTGGTCTTCCGTTACAGCCTGGCTCACCTCTGCCTGCTCCTTCTCCTTACGCTGAGCAGAAAGGGGGCCTTGCTGAGCGTCGTGAGCCTGCGTCGCGTCCTGTCTCACCTGTCCGTTCTGGTCGTTCCAGTCGTCGTGTTCCTCGTCAGCGTCCGCCGGCTGTCCCCGGCCCTTCCCTTGTAGTCCGTCGTCCTTCCTCTCCTCCGCAGCGTGTTCCTCTGCCCTCTCCTCCTGCGTCTTCTCTGCCTGTTGTTCCGGACCCTGAGTCTGACCGGTTTCGTGCTGAGCACCCTACTGTCACGCGTCTGCTAGCCACTGTTGTCACTGACCCGTCGTTTGAGTCTGCTGCTACGTCTGCCTTAGTTGCTGAGCTTGTTGACTTTGCTGCTGCCTGTCGTCTAGACTACGCTGCTAGTCTTGTTGCTGAGTCTGAGTCTGTATGTCCTCCGTCCGTCGGGGGTGAGTGTGCTCTTCGCACGGACGTCCTTGAGGACAGGCAGGAGGACCTTCAGTGTTTTGCAGCCGCTGCGCCTCATCTCGTGGCCATGCTGCTTGCCCCTGAGGGAGACCCGGATGCACCAGACATCCCGACCCCGCGCTCTTACGCTGAGGCGATCGCGGGTGAGTACTCCTCTCAGTGGCAGACAGCCATGGACGCAGAGATGGCATCCTGGAAGTCCACAGGCACTTACGTCGACGAGGTTCCCCCACCTGGGGCGAACATCGTCAGTGGCATGTGGATTTTCAGGGTGAAGCGGCCGCTGGGTTCTCCGCCTGTCTTCAAGGCGCGTTACGTTGCACGAGGTTTCAGTCAGCGAGAGGGAGTAGACTTCTTCCAGACCTTCTCCCCCACCCCGAAGATGACCACTCTTCGGGTGCTGCTGCACGTTGCCGCTCAGCGTGACTACGAGCTTCACTCTCTTGACTTTTGCACAGCTTTCTTACAGGGCAGCCTGCACGAGGAGATCTGGCTGCGCCGCCCTCCTGGCTTCACTGGGTCGTTCCCTCCTGGTACCGAGTGGAGCCTCCGGAGGCCGGTCTACGGTCTCCGCCAGGCGCCACGTGAGTGGCACGACACACTGAGGACGACTCTTGCTGCTCTTGGGTTTGCTCCGTCGACTGCTGACCCGTCGCTGTTTCTGCGCACCGACACTTCGCTGCCGCCGTTCTACATCCTCGTGTACGTCGACGACCTGGTCTTTGCCACTGCTGACACTGAAGCTCTCGCCCTGGTGAAGTCGGAGCTGCAGAAGAGACACACGTGCACAGACCTGGGTGAGCTGACAAGCTATCTTGGCTTGCGGATCACCCGGGACAGAGCACGCCGCACCATCACACTGACTCAGTCACACATGGTGCAGCAGGTCCTTCAGCGCTTCGGCTTCACCTGGTCCTCGGCACAGGCCACTCCTCTGGCTACAGGTCACTCGCTCTCAGCTCCACCTTCGGACGAGTCCGTAGAGCCGAGTGGTCCTTACCCAGAGCTAGTGGGCTGCCTCTTTTACCTGATGACCTGCACTCGTCCTGACCTTGCGTACCCTCTTGGCCTTCTGGCTCGCTACGTGGCTCCTGGTCGGCACCGAAAGGTGCACATGGATGCTGCTAAGAGGGTACTACGCTACTTGTGCAGTACAGCGGTCATGGGGCTCGTGCTTGGAGGACGGAGCGACGTTGTCCTCACTGGGCACTCAGACGCTTCTTGGGTTGACGACCAGGCTACGCAGCGGTCGTCACAGGGTTACACCTTCAGCCTTGGCTCTGGCTCTGTTTCCTGGCGTTCTACACGCTCTTCCTCTGTTCTCAGCTCCAGTTGTGAGGCTGAGATCTACGCCACAGCCATGGCTGCCCAGGAGCTACGCTGGCTCACCTACCTGCTGACCGACTTGGGAGAGCGGCCTCGTTCTCCTCCAGTGCTGTACGTCGACAACAAGGCCGCCATTGCCTTGTGTCAGGAGCACAGACTGGAGCACAGAACGAAGCACACCGCTCTGCGTTACTTCCTTGCTCGAGAGCTGCAGCAGCGTGGCCAGCTTCGTCTTGCTTACGTGGCCACTCGGGCCAACACTGCTGATATATTCACCAAGGCGCTTCCGCCCACGTTTCCTCACTTGCTGTAGGCTTTGATTGTACTGTGATTTATATGTATACCTGCATGCTTGCTCTTGTAGGTAGAGATCACTGTGCTGTTGTTGTTACATATATATCTCTGCATGTGAACTGGCCTTGTGGCCTGTTGCTTGTGCTCAGACTGCGTGGTGACCTTGTGATCCACCCTGAGCTTGTTTTGCACTTCCCGACTGGTCTTGTGACCCTCTGTTCTGTCAAACATTATATGTTTGTATTGTGTAGGCTATAGTGGGTTTAGCCATAGGGGGTACAACAAACTTAGGGTTTCCTACTTGTACCCAACTTTCTGCTAGTTCTTTTATTCTCGTTCTCTCTCAGTTTCTAAAATGGTATTACGAGCCTAGGTCGTAACCTAGGACCAAACGAAAGGGCCCACCGTTTTCGCATAGTCGCGCCCTAGCGCGCCTCGCCTAGTCGCGCCCTCGAGCGCCCTCCTCTCTCCCTCACTATCGCGCGCCCTAGCGTGCCTCTCGCGATCGGCCCCGCCTAGCCCGCACGCCCTAGCATGCCCCGTGCGATCGGCCCCGCCCACCTCGTACGCCCTAGCGTGCGACCCGCGCAGCACCACGCGCGTCGCCTGCCCCGCGCGCCCTTGCGTGCCCCGTGCGGCCCCGCGCGCTCGCTGCCCCGCGCGCCCTTGCGCGCCTCTTACGGACCGGCCCCGCCCCTTAGCGCGTGCCCTTGCGTGCCCCGTGCGACCGGCCCACACCCACCCGCGCGCCCTTGCGTGCCCCTCGCGTACCGGCCCCGCCCAGCTAGCCCGCCCTTGCGTGCCTCGTGCGAGCAGGCCCCGCCCCACTAGCCCGCCCTTGCGTGCCCCGTGCGACCAGGCCCCGCCCTCGCTCGCCACTTCGTGCCCCGTGCTGACCGGCCCCGCTCTGCCCTGCACGCCCTCGCGTGCCCCACCTCGAGTAGCCGCCGCCTAGCCGAGCCGAGCCGCCCCACCGAACAGCGTCACCCGGCCCGAGCCGCGCCGCCCTACCGAACCGCGCCGCCCTACCGAGCCGCGCCGCCCTACCGAGCCGCGCTGCCCTACCGAGCCGCGCCACTGCTGCTGTCACTGCTACTGACACTACTGCTGTTACTGCTGCTACTACTGCTACTGCTCTTACTGCAACTATGGCTAGCCCTGCTGTGCTCGCTTTCGATGCTGAGGGCCGCCCGCTGAAGTTTGACACCTGGCTAGATGACTTGCACCTGTTCCTCCAGCTCACTGCCAAGGAGGATATCTCGCTGTACGATCACGCACTAGGACTCGCTGCTGCCCCTGCTGCTACTGCTGACAGTACTGCCCGCTCACAGTGGCAGACTCGTGACGCCCACGCTCGCTTCGCTATTCGCAACTCCCTGCCGGTAGATGAGCGCGAGCACTTTGGCCAGCACAAAACTGCGCAGGCACTGTACACTGCTGTAGTTGCACGCTACTCCTCACCTGCCTCTGCTGCGCTAGGCCGTCTCTCGCTCCCCTACCTGTTCCCAGACCTGTCCGCTTTCTCCACAGTCGCTGACCTCATCACGCACCTCCGCACTAGTGAGGCCCGCTTCCGTGCCGCTATGCCCGCTGAGTTTCTTGCCACCCACCCCCCCCCCGCTCTGGCTCACTCTCTACCACCTGGTCACCCGTCTCCCTGACTCTCTTCGTGTGGTCAGGGACCACTTCCTCGCTCGCTGCCCCACTGAGCTCACCGTTGACCTGCTCGAGAAGGAACTGCTTGCAGCTGAGACTAGCATAGTCGCTGTAGCTGCCTCTCGTGGCGACCCCCGCACCCCTTTCTTCGAGGGGTGTTCCCCTTCCCCCCTTCTCCCCTCTGTCGCCTCTGCTGCTGCTGTCGACCTCGTTGGTACTGAGCAGGTCGGGACTGCGTCCGCTCCGAGCTGGCGCCGCAGCGGCAAGGGCAAAGGGGGCAAGGGAGGCGGAGGTGACGGCGGGGGAGGCGGTGGTGGGGGCGGTGGCGGCAGTGGGGGCGGTGGCGGGGCTGGAGGGGCTAGTGGCAGCGGTGGGGGTGGTGGCGGCAGCGGCGGAGGAGGCGGCCGGGGTGGGGGCGGTGGTGGGGGCGGTGGTGGGGGCGGCGGTGGACGCGGCGGCGGCAGGGGCGGTGGTGGTCGAGGTGGTGGCGGCGGAGGTGGTGGTCGTGGAGGCGCTGGCGGACAGCAGACTCCGTCGTCCCAGGAGCTTCGTGAGTGGTACTCTCAGCACGGGGGGGGGGGGGGGTGGCCTTAGCTGCACGTACGTCATCCGCACTGGTGACCGCACTGGCCAGACGTGTGGGAGGGCGCACACCGCGCAGCGCTGCTTCTCCCGCCTCGACGACGCTTGGCGCACTCATTTCATTGCTGCCACTGAGCTGCCCCGCTGGGCTGATCTGATGAGGAAGAACATTGATATCTATGCTCTCGACTTTGATGCTATTCTCACTGCCATGTATGTGTTGTCTACTAGTGGAGAGGGTGCTCAGTACCTGCGTGTTCCGCCCGACCCGGGCATTCGGACCAGTGAGGCTGCCGCTCTAGGTGCTAGTGCGTCTGTTGCCCTAGGTGCTGGTGAGGCTGCCGCTCCAGGTACTCGCGTGTCTGCTGCCCCAGGTGCTGGTGAGGCTGCTGCTCTAGGTGCTAGTGAGTCTGCGCCCCCTGGTACTGAGTCTACTGAGGCACTGCACACCTTCACACTGGACTCAGGTGCTTCTCGCTGTTTCTTTCGTGACCGCACTGCCCTTGAGCAGCTTGCTCGGCCAGTTGCTGTCTCCCTTGCTGACCCCTCTAGGGATCCGGTCATTGCGACCTCCTCCACTGTCCTTCCTTGTCCTGCGGTTCCGTCGGGCACACTGTCAGGTCTCCACCTCCCCTCGTTCTCTACGAACTTGGTGGCGGGTTGTGCGCTCCAGGACGGGGGTGTCCACCAGTTCACCCCTGCCTACGAGCGCGTGACACACTGCACGTGTGCTCGGACGGGCCGTCACCTGGCTACCTTCACTCGGCAGCCGGGGTCGGACCTGTACACACTGACCACTGAGTCCCCTCAGGTAGCTGCGTCTGCGTCTGCGTCAGGTCAGCTGTCGGCCCCCTGCTCATGTCGCTCTCTAGCGCATGAGACCGTCTTGTGGCACCACCGCCTTGGTCACCCGTCAGTGCAGCGCCTTCGTGGCATGCACAAACGGTACCTTGTCTCTGGTCTTCCCAGGGTCCTCCCTCCCCTCCCACCCTCGCCTGCTCCTCCCTGTCTTCCCTGTGTCGAGGGGCGGCAGCGCGCCGCTCCTCACTCCTCCTCGTTTCCCCCGACGACTGCTCCCTTGCAGACACTCCACATGGACGTGTGGGGCCCAGCCCGCGTCCGTGGACAGGGTCAGGAGAGGTACTTCCTGATCGTTGTTGACGACTACTCGCGCTACACCACGGTCTTCCCCTTGCGCACCAAGGGTGAGGTCCCTGATGTTTTGATCCCTTGGATCAGCGCTTCTCGTCTCCAGCTCAGCGAGCGGTTCCAGTCGGACTTTCCTGTCCTGCGTCTGCACTCTGACAGAGGTGGTGAGTTCTCCTCCGACCTCTTGGCAGCCTACTGTGCGGAGCACGGCATCCGCCAGTCGTTCACGCTTCCGGCCTCTCCACAGCAGAATGGGGTTGCTGAGCGCCGCATTGGCTTGGTCATGGAGGTCGCTCGTACCTCCTTGATCCATGCGGCTGCCCCCCACTTTCTGTGGCCGTTTGCGGTCCGATACGCTGCGCATCAGCTCAACCTCTGGCCCCGTGTCTCCGTTCCGGAGACTTCGCCGACACTGCGTTGGACGGGAGAGGTTGGCGATGCGTCGCGTTTCCGGGTCTGGGGATCTCGAGCTTTTGTTCGCGATACGTCCGCGGACAAGCTCTCCTCCCGCGCTGTTCCTTTTGTCTTCCTTGGCTTTGTCCCGGACGCGTCTGGTTGGCAGTTTTACCACGCCACCTCGCGCCGTGTCCTGCCCTCTCAGGACGTCACTTTTGACGAGTCGGTGCCCTACTACCGCCTCTTCCCCTACCGCACTGCCCCGCTCCCCCCCCCGCCTCTCTTCCTAGCGCCAGGTGCTGCTGTGGTAGACCCCCTCCCCCCTCAGGGTGCCGCTCCCTCAGGTGTGTCCCAGGTAGACCCGGTTGAGCCTGTCGAGGTAGCTGTCGACTCTCGTCCTGCTAGGGGTGCTGAGCCTGAGCGTGCGGAGCCTGGGGGTGCGGAGCCTCGGGGTGCTGAGCCTGGGGGTGCGGAGCCTACGGGTGCTGAGTCTGGGGGTGCTGAGTCTGAGGGTACTGAGCCAGAGGGTGCTGCGACTGAGCGTGCTACACCTGGAGGCGCTCTCTCCTCACAGCAGCTGCGTGAGTGGTACTTATAGTACTGCAGCCTCAGGAGAGGTGCTTCTGGAGCTAGGAGTGCTGCTGGAGCTGGTGCTCGTGCTTCCCCTCCTAGGCGGGAGCTGCCCTCTCCCCAGCGGCTCCGAGAGTGGTACGCTCGGCGCTGCAGTCTCCGGAGTGGCGCTACTAGTGTCGCGGACCCTGGAGCTGGAGCTGCTCCTGGTGCTGGAGCTGCTGGAGGTGCTGCTGCTGCTGGTGGTGCTGCTGGCGCTGCTGGAGGTGCTGCTGGTGCTGGTGCTGCTGGAGCTGCTGGAGGTGCTGCTGCTACTGGCGGTGCTGCTGGCGCTGCTGGAGGTGCTGCTGGTGCTAGTGCTGCTAGAGCTGCTGGAGGCGCTGCTGCTGCTGGCGGTGCTGCTGGCGCTGCTGGAGGTGCTGCTGGTGCTGGTGCTGCTGGAGCTGCTGGAGGTGTTGCTGCTACTGGCGGTGCTGCTGGCGCTGCTGGAGGTGCTGCTGGTACTGGTGCTGCTGGAGCTGCTGGAGGTGCTGCTGCTGCTGGCGGTGCTGGTGGCGCTGCTGGAGGTGCTGCTGGTGCTGGAGCTGCTGGAGGTGCTGGTGCTGCTGGTGGTGCTGCTGGTGCTGGAGCTGCTGGAGCCGCTGGTCCTAGAGGTGCTCGTACTGGAGGTACTGGAGCTGCTGGGACTGGAGCTGCTGAGGAGGTTGGAGCTGGAGGTGCTGAGCGGCCGCGGCCGTACTACGTTCCGCTCCTTCAGCAGGTTCTTGGTCTCCCGCCCTCTACTGGTCCTACTCCTCCCCTACTGAGTCCACTGCCTGTCCAGTCACAGTCACAGTTACAGCCTGCCTCTCCGCTGCCTGGTCCTTCTCCTTACACTGCGCCGACGGGTAGTCTTACGGAGCGTCGTGAGCCTGAGTCTCGTCCTCCGTCGCCTGAGTCTCGTCCAGTGTCGCCTGAGTCGCGTCCAGAGTCGCCTGTCCGCACTGTCCGCGCTGGTCGTCGTGCTCCGCGTCAGCGTCCTCCTCCTGTCCTTGGCACTCACTATATGACCCTGCGTCCTTCCACTGCTCCACAGCGTGTCCCTCTGCCGTCTCCTCCTGCGTCCTCTCTTCCTGACGTTGATGACCCGCCGTCAGACCTTGCTCCTGCTGCCAGTCCTACTGTCACACGTTTCCTCGCTACTGTTGTCACTGACCCTACCTTTGAGTCCTCTGCTGCGTCTGCTCTAGTCGCTGAGCTTGTTGACTATGCTGCCGCCTGTCGTCTAGACTACGCCGCTAGCCTTGTTGCTGAGTCTGAGTCTGTCTGTCCTCCGTCCGTCGGGGGTGAGTGTGCTCTTGGCACGGACGTCCTTGAGGACAGACAGGAGGAGTTTGAGTGCTTTGCTGCTGCTTTACCTCATCTCGTGTCCATGCTGATTGCCCCTGAGGGAGACCCGGATGCACCAGACATCCCGACCCCACACTCCTACGCAGAGGCGATGGAGGGTCTCTACTCCTCTCAGTGGCAGACAGCCATGGACGCAGAGATGGCTTCCTGGAAGTCCACAGGCACCTACGTCGACGAGGTTCCCCCACCTGGGGCGAACATCGTCAGTGGGATGCGGATTTTCAGGGTGAAGCGGCCGCCGGGTTCTCCGCCTGTCTTCAAGGCGCATTACGTTGCACGAGGCTTCAGTCAGCGAGAGGGAGTTGACTTCTTCCAGACCTTCTCCCCGACCCCGAAGATGACCACTCTTCGGGTTCTGCTGCACGTTGCTGCTCAGCGTGACTACGAGCTCCACTGCCTTGACTTCAGCACTGCGTTCCTACAGGGCACCCTGCACGAGGAGATCTGACTGCGCCGCCCACCTGGCTTCACTGGGTCGTTCCCTCCTGGTACCCAGTGGAGCCTCCAGCGGCCAGTCTACGGTCTCCGCCAGGCGCCCCGTGAGTGGCACGACACATTGAGGACTACTCTTGCTGCTCTTGGGTTTGCTCCTTCTACTACTGTTCGCCGCCCTGCCTTTCCGCTATGGCGTCTCTTCGTGGTAGCCGTGGGAGTGGTGGCGGCGGTGGTGGCAGCAGTAGGAGTGGTGGCGACGGCCGCAGTGGCAGTCTAGGCGGAGCTGCTCGGTGGGGAGTTTCTGGCGGTGGCCAGATACAGCTCCAGCGACGTCCGCGCGAGACCCTTACGCCCCTGCAGCTGCGTGAGTGGTACGCTTAGAGTAGAGGGTCTCGGAATACTACTCGCTGCCCATACGTCATTCGCACAGGTGATCGGGCTGGTCAGACTTGCGGGACGATAGGTCACACACAGTCCTGCTGCTTTGCCGGTGTGAGCGACGCCTGGCGTACAGAGTTTGGTGACGCGGCTGAGCTCCCCAGCTGGGTGGAGCTGCTGAGGCAGAGAGTGGATATCTTTGCTCTGGACTTTGATGCTATTCTATCTGCCATGTATGCATTGCTTGTTAGTGCTGAGGGTGACTGTTACCTGTGTACGCCGCCGGACCCAGGTATAGAGTCTGCTGCCTCAGGTGCTGGTGAGGCTGCTGCTCTAGGTGCTAGTGAGGCTGCTGCTCTAGGTGCTAGTGAGTCTGCTGCTCCAGGTGCTGGTGAGTCTGCTCTCTCTGGTACTGCGCCTGCTGAGGCCTTGCACACCTTCACACCTGACTCAGGTGCTTCCCGCTCCTTCTTTCGCGACAGCACCACACTCACGCCGCTCAGTCGGCTGGTTGCAGTCTCCCTGGCGGACCCCTCTGGGGGCCCGGTCCTTGCGCACTCCTCTACGATTCTGCCGTGTCTGGCAGTTCCGTCTGGCTCACTGTCAGGTCTTCACCTCCCCTCGTTCTCTACGAACTTGGTGAGTGGAGCTGACCTCCAGGATGTGTAGGTTGACCAGTTCACTCCTGGAGGTCAGCGTGTGACCCACTGTACGCGCTCCCGGACTGGTCGGCACCTGGCCACGTTCACCCGAGCGCCTGGCTCGAGTCTGTACACACTGACCAATGTGTCCCCTCAGATAGCTACGTCTGCGTCTGCGTTTGCGTCAGGTCAGCTAGCGGCCCCCTGCTCGTGTCGCGCTCTGTCACACCAGACCGTCCTTTGGCACCACCGTCTTGGTCACCCCTCGGTGCAGCGCCTTCGTGGCATGCACCGACGTTTCCTTGTCTCTGGACTTCCAGAGACTCTGCCTCCTCTACCACCCTCGCCTGCCCCTCCCTGCCTTCCCTGTGTCGAGGGGCGGCAGCGCGCCGCTCCTCACTCCTCCTCGTTTCCCCCGACGAATGCTCCCCTGCAGACCCTCCGCATGGACGTGTGGGGCCCAGCCCGCGTCCGTGGACAGGACCGCGAACGGTACTTTTTGCTGGTCGTTGACGACTACACGCGTTACACCACGGTCTTCCCCTTGCGCACCAAGGGTGAGGTCCCTGATGTTTTGATCCCTTGGATCCGCGCTGTCCGTCTCCAGCTCCGCAAGCGGTTGGAGACGGACCTTCCCGTCCTGCGTCTGCACTCTGACAGAGGTGGTGAGTTTGCCTCTGACTTTCTATGGGACTTTTGTCGTGGGGAGGGCATTCGCCAGACTTTCACGCTTCCAGCTTCACCGCAGCAGAATGGGGTTTCTGAGCGCCGCATTGGCTTAGTCATGGAGGTCGCTCGTACCTCCATGGTCCATGCGGCTGCCCCCCATTTGCTGTGGCCGTTTGCGGTCCGATACGCTGCGCATCAGCTTAACCTCTGGCCCCGTGTCTCTTTGCCGGAGACCTCGCCCACACTGCGGTGGACTGGGAAGGTTGGCGATGCGTCGGTGTTCCGGGTCTAGGGTTCTCGTGCCTTTGTCCGCGATACTATCGCGGACAAGCTCTCCGCCCGCGCTATTCCCTGCGTCTTCCTTGGCTTTGTCCCTGACGCGCCTGGCTGGCAGTTTTACCACCCCACCTCGCGCCGTGTCCTGCCCTCGCAGGACGATACGTTCGACGAGTCGGTTCCCTTTTACCGTCTCTTCCCCTACCGCACTGCCCCTCTCCCCCCCCCGCCGCTCTTCCTTGCACCAGGTCCTCCTCCGGTAGACCCCCTCCCCCCTCAGGGTCCTGCTCCCTCAGGTGTGTCTCAGGTAGACGCTGTCGAGCCTGTTGAGGTAGCGGTTGACTCTAGTGCTGCTGGTTCTGGAGGTGCTCGTACTGCGGGTGCTGGAGCTGCCGGAACTGGTGGTGGTGCTACTGCTGCTGCAGGAGGTGCTGGTGCTGCTGGAGGTTCTGGAGGTGCTGGAGCTGCTGGTTCCGGGGGTGCTCGTTCTTCGAGTACTGGAGCTGCCGGGACTGGTGGTACTGCTGTGACTGGAGGTCCTGGAGGTGCTCGTACTACGGGTACTGGAGCTGCCGGGGCTGGAGGTGCTAGAGGTGCTGGAGGTACTGGAGCTGCTGGAGGAGCTGGTGTTCCTGTGGCTGCTGGGGCTGCGAGAGCTGCTTGAGCTGCTGGAGCTACTGGATGTGCTGACTCTGGGGGTGCTGGAGCCGTCGGTCCTGGTGCTGGAGGCGCTGTGCAGCAGCGACCGTACTACGTTCCGCTTCTCCGCCAGGTTCTTGGTCTCCCGTCTTCCCCTAACTAGTCGCCGCTGGAGCTGCCGCCGTCTTCCCCTCCTGCTGCACAGCTGGACACTAGTGCGGAGCGTAGTGAGTCGGAGTCTCGTTCTCCCTCGCCTGTTCGCGCTGTTCGCACTGGTCGTCGTGTTCCGCGTCCGCGTCCTCCTCCTGTCCCTGGCACTCACACTATGGCACTGCGTCCTTCCACTGCTCCATAGCGTGTCCCTCTGCCCTCTCCTCCTGCGTCCTCTCTTCCTGACATCCCTGACCCGCCGTCAGACCTTGCTCGTGCTGCCAGTCCTACTATCACGCGTCTTCTCGCTACTTTTGTCACTGACCCTTCGTTTGAGTCCACTGCTGCGTCTGCCCTAGTTGCTGAGCTTGTTGACTTTGCTGCTGCCTGACGTCTAGACTACGCCGCTTGTCTTGTTGCTGAGTCTACGTCTGTCTGTCCTCCGTCCGTCGGGGGTGAGTGTGCTCTTGGCACGGACGTCCTTGAGGACAGACAGGAGGAGTTTGAGTGTTTTGCCGCTGCTTTACCTCATCTCGTGTCCATGCTGATTGCACCTGAGGGAGACCCGGATGCACCAGACATCCCGACCCCGCGCTCTTACGCAGAGGCGATAGAGGGTCCCTACTCCTCTCAGTGGCAGACAGCCATGGACGCAGAGATGGCTTCCTGGAAGTCCACAGTCACCTACGTCGACGAGGTTCCCCCACCTGGGGCGAACATCGTCAGTGGCATGTGGATTTTCAGGGTGAAGCGGCCGCCGGGTTCTCCGCCTGTCTTCAAGGCGCGTTATGTTGCTCGAGGCTTCAGTCAGCGAGAGGGAGTTGACTTCTTCCAGACCTTCTCCCCTACCCCGAAGATTACCACTCTTCGGGTACTGCTGCACGTCGCCGCTCAGCGTGACTACGAGCTTCACTCTCTTGACTTCAGCACAGCCTTCCTACAGGGCAGGCTGCACGAGGAGATCTGGTTGCGCCGCCCACCTGGCTTCACTGGGTCGTTTCCTGCTGGTACCCAGTGGAGCCTCCGGCGGCCAGTCTACGGTCTCTGCCAGGCGCCCTGTGAGTGGCACGACACATTGAGGACGACGCTTGCGGCTCTTGGGTTTGCTCCTTCCACTGCTGACCCGTCGCTGTTTCTACGCACCGACACCTCTCTGCCGCCGTTCTACGTCCTCGTGTACGTCGACGACTTGGTCTTTGCTACTGCTGACACTGAGGGACTCGCCCACGTGAAGTCGGACCTGCAGAAGAGACACACGTGCACAGACCTGGGTGAGCTGCGCAGCTATCTTGGCTTGCAGATCACCCGGGACAGAGCACAGCGCACCATTACCTTGACTCAGTCACACATGGTGCAGCAGGTCCTTCAGCGCTTCAGCTTCACGTACTCCTCGCCACAGCCCACTCCTCTGCCTACTCGCCACTCGCTCTCAGCTCAGCCTTCGGATGAGTCCGTAGAGCCGAGTGGCCCGTATCCAGAGCTTGTGGGCTGCCTCATGTACCTGATGACCTGCACTCGACCTGACCTTGCCTACCCTCTTAGCACCGTGGCACGCTATGTTGCTTCTGGGAGACACCGGAAGGAGCACATGGATGCCGATAAGAGGGTGTTGCGCTACTTGTGCAGTACGTCGGGGATGGGGCTAGTGCTTGGAGGACGGGCTCGAGTTGTCCTCATTGGTCACGCATACGCTTCCTGGGCTGACGACTTGGCTACGCAACGGTCGTCACAGGGTTACACTTTCAGCCTTGGCTCCGGCTCTGTTTCGTGGCGGTCTACCCGCTCGTCTTCTGTTCTCAGCTCCAGCTGTGAGGCTGAGATCTACGCAGGGGCCATGGCTGCACAGGAGTTACGCTGGCTCACCTACCTGCTGACCGACCTGGGAGAGCCGCCTCGTTCTCCTCCAGTTCTGTACCTCGACAACAAGGCCATGATTGCCTTGTGTCAGGAGCACAGAACGAAGCACATCACTCTGCGCTACTTCCTTGCTCGAGAGTTGCAGCAGCATGGTCAGCTTCGTCTTACTTACGTGGCCACTCGGGCCAACACTGCTGATATCTTCACCAAGGCACTTCAGCCTTGTGATCATCAGCGTTTCTGTACTGTTCTAGGCCTTGTGCCCACTTGGCCTCACTTGCTCACTTCCTGACTTTGCTTGTACTGTAATCTCTATACATATACCTGCATGCTTACACTTACTAGGTTGTGATCACTGTATTGCTTGTTCTCCTTTATATAACTCTGCATGCGAACTGGCCTTGTGGCCATTTGCTTGTGCTGAGAATGCGTGGTGACTTTGTGATCCACCCTGAGCTTGCTTTGCTTTTCTTGACTGGTCTTGTGACCTCTTGTTCTCCCCCACTTTGCTTATGGGGGTGTGTCAAACTTATATGCTGCTTGTTATCTAGGCTGTAGTGGGGTAGCCCATATAGGGTACAACCCAATTAGGGTTTCCTACTTGTACCCACATTCCTGCTAGTGCATTCATTCTCGTTTTCTATCTTTCACATAATTCCCTTCATACTCCAACACTCCCCTTCATTCCTGGAGGTGTGCCACGTGGCTCTTTCGGACGACTCCGCACAGTTCCGAGCAGTACTGAAACTTCTGACGTGGTGATTTCTTCGTCAAGAAATTGGCTGCCAGTTTGCCAGTCGGGCAGTAGGTGAGCTGGACCTTCCCCTTGTCGATTTCGTCCTTGACGAAAAAGTAAAGCAGGGCGATGTGTTTCGTGCAGTTGACGAAGCCTGGCTTGTTTGCGATTTTGATCGCACTTTGGTTGTCGCAGAGTAACTTGAAGGATCCGTTCATCGCCGTCTTTGTTTCCTGTAGGAGTTCCGTGAGGTAGAGTCCTTCGCGAACTGTTCCGCTTGCTGCGATGAATTCTGCTTCTGCTGACGAGAGGGCGATGAGCTCCTGCTTTGTTGAGTTCTAGGAGATGGTTCCTGGAGGTTCGAGCTTGAAAATGAAGCATGTGCGGGACCTCCTGTTATCTGCGTCCCCAACGTGGTCCGCATCCACGTAGCCAGTAAGCTGTAGAGTAGCCGTGAGGTTCGCTGTATAGGTGAGGCCGACATCGGGCGTAGAGATGAAGTACTGTAGTGCGCGGCGCAGGTCTGCCAGGTTCTCCCCTTCAGGTCGACGCAGGTACTGGGCGAGGTGGCTGGCGATGTAGGATAAGTCCGGGCGGCATGTGACGGCGGCGAACAGTAGGCACCCGAGTTGCTGCTGGTAGAGACGATGGTCGGCCGGGGATAGCAGGGTGGTATCGGGCTCGTGGTTAGGCGGAGGAGTGCGAGACGGGGTGGTGATGCCGATGGGAGCGATGCCGAACTTCTTGGCGAGGGTCTCGACGTATTTTGCGGCGGAGAGGTGGATCGTGTCGGCGGTCTGGGTGACGTTGAGGCCGAGGAATTGTGTAACCTCATGATCGATGGTCACTTCGAGCTTCTCCTGGATGTCGCGTTCGAAGCGATCGAGCAGCTCCGCGTTGTCTCTGGTGTAGAGAAGGTCGTCCACGTAGGCGACGAGTAGAATGAAGTGGCCGCGGGACTCGAGGCGGTACATCCCCTGATCGTGGGGAAGTTGCTGGAAGCCGAGCTCGATGAGCACTGTGTGGAGGTACTGCTGCCACAGGCGGGGCGCCTGTTTGATGCCATACAGGGACTTCCGGAGGAGGCAGATGGCGTCGCCGTCTTCCTCGAAGGCGTGCGGCTGCTCGACGTAGATGATGGCGTCGACGATCGCGTAGAGGAAGGCGTTGGAGATGTCGATCTTGCGGAGGGGGCGCTGCTTCACGGCAGCGATGCAAAGGAGAATCCGCACGGAGGTGTGGCGCCCGACAGGTGCGAATGTTTGATCGTAGTCCACGAATTGAGTATGTTCGAATCAGTGGACAACCCAGCGTGCTTTGTACTTGTCAATAGTCCCATCCGCGAGAGTTTTAATCCTGAAGACCCATTTTTCCGTAAGGATTTTCCTCCCCTTTGCGTGTCGTCGAGGTACCAGCTTCCAGGTGCCACGTCGCTGGAGTGCAGCGACTTCTGCGGCCATGGCGGCTCTCCACTTCTCAGCATCGGGCCCACTTAGGGCCTGGCGAACGGTGGTGGGCTCGACCGGCTGCTGGTTACCCCGAACGGCGACAACGAGTCCAAGGATGTGAAGGCCTGTGAGGTTGGATTCGGATGCGTTGGTAACTTCAGTCACGTCGTTGTCGTCGCCAGGGATGTCGCGAACGGTGTCACGAGAGGAATTGCGAGCGGGGTCTTCGTTCATGGGTGAGTGTATTTCTGCACTTGCATAATCGTGCTGTGCCTGTACTGCTTCATGTGGATCAGTTTCCGCCGAAAAGAATGTGGGTGTGCCGAACTGCTCCGTAACGGGGACGAAGGGTGCCTCATCCTCTGTGGCCTCGTCTGGCTGTTCTCCTGCCACGTCGACGCCGTCCTCATCATTGGCATAGCTGTGCTGTCCCTGAAAAACGTTGTCCGGTGCGTCCTGTGCAGTGCGGTGCTGTCGGTACAGTGGCAGGGTCAGCCTTTCGTAGAAGAAGCAGTCACGTGAACGCGTGAGCTGGTGGGTGGCGAAGTCCAAAATTGTCCAGGCATGGTATTCGGATTCGATTCCGAGGTGGATGCCCCACCGGTCGCGATCTTCAATTTTTTCGGTCCGGGCAGTGTGAGGGCGGTACTGTACCATGCACCCGAAGACCCGCAGCATGCGTGTGTCAGGGTGTTTTCCGGTCCACTCCTTGAAAGGTGAGGTGTTGTTGGGCAGCGCTTTCGAAGAATACATGTTGTGCAGCCGAACTACATGCGCCATCGCAAAAGGCCAATATTTGGTTGGCACAGCCGACTGCTTCATGAGGGCTCGCATTTTGTCGCGAGGCTCCTGTTGGTACGCTCAGCCAATCCCTGCTGCTCGTGAGCGTAGGGGAGGGAAATCATCCACTTGATTCCCTTCTGCTTGTAGAGGGTTTTGAACTCCTCCGTCTGATACTCCAGGGCTCCGTCTGTCTGAAATGCCTTCAGCTTCTGACCGTCGCTCTGTGTCTCCACCATGCTTACCCAGACCTCGAAGCACTAGTATGCAAGATAGCGGTTGCTGACGTTTACGGCCCACACGAAGCGCGTGCCGGCGTCGATGAAGGTAAGGGTGTACTGCTCCTCTCCAACTCCTTTCGCCGTGAGTACCAGGAAATCGTTGTAAACTTTCTCCAGCGGCTTGTAGCGTTCGGCTCCTTTATGCACGACCAGCACGTTGCTCTTCTTCGAGATCGGCCTCACCCACACGTAGCGAGTCTTCCTGTCCTTCAGCTGAAGAAAGTAGAGACTACCGTCGCTGGCGGCCACGCGAAACGGCCCGCAGAGGTCGATGTGCACCACGTCGAGTGCGTTCTCGGCGTCCGATCCTTGGTCGGGGAAGGTGTGCCGGGCAAGTTTGCCGCCGACGCAGGAGGTACACGGCAGATCAGTTGTGGTCAACTTCTTGATGTCCAGACCGGCGGCGACCTCATGTTTCGGCGAGCTCTTGATCGTGTCGACGCCGACGTGCGCAAGCCGTACGTGCAACATGTCCAGGGTCGACTTCGTTGCCGACGCGATCGTCCGCAGAGCTACCACCTCCGTCGAAGTCGTCGTCGACTTCGTCGAGCAGGGGCGCAGGTCGGTGCAGAGAATTCTGCCGGAGTAGCGTGCTCGACCAAGGACATCGCCGGCAGAAGACACCAGCAGCATCTCTCCGCCGTCGTCCTGTAACTTCACGCCGTTCTCCTTGAGCTGGCCAGTAGACAGCAGGTTCGCGTGCACACCCGGAACGTAGAGCACGTCAGGGACGACGACCTGCTTCCCGGCCTCCCCTTGCAGAGCAACGGTGCCTCTGCCTTCGACACTCTGAAGTGCCCCGTTGAAGCCGAGGACGTGGCGCACGTCTCCGCTCGGCTGCATGTCGACGAAGGCCTCCTTCGTCCCCATCAAATGGTGGGAGCAGCCGCTGTCGAGCAGCACAGCAGTCGGGTTGGCCTGCACAGCAGCAGCGACCGCCTTGAATTCTTCGCCAGCCTCCAGCGCCAGCGAGATCGTCGGCTCTACCACCCCGACCATCGAGCACGAAGCCTCCTCGCCACGAGCATTGCTGCCAGAGGAGTCAGCATCCTTCGTCGAAGACGTCTTCGACGTCTGCTTCTCCTTGCGCGGCTGGTTGTCTCAACGACAACGGCCACCATCGGACCTTATGCGGTTGGCGTTTCGGTCGTCGTCAGACAGTGGTCGGGAGCATCGCAGATGTGGCAACAGCGTCCTTCTCGACGCGAGCCACCGCTGCCGCGATCACCTCCCTTTGCCGACTTTCCGCGGTTGGCGCCCTCCGTCGATTTCGCGTTCGACGACTTCCAGCCACCGCCTCCGCCAGACTGCCCACGCTGCCCCTGTTGGCGTCCCTGCTTCGTCGGAGCGACGAAGTTGGCCTGCGGAAGCAGTTCTGCAGGTCGCTCAGACTCCTGCATAAACTCGTCCTGGATAATGTGGCTCGAAAGCGAGTCATCGTTCAGAGTCTCACACGTGCCGGGAACTGTCAACATCCGGCGCATCAAATTGTAGCCCGAGGGGAGGCCAATGATGACATGGGTCACATACGACGCCACCGAGTAGGCGACGCCGACCATCCGCAGATCGGCCAAAACTCGCCGCGCTCGATTGCAGTACTCGGTCGCCGATTCCTGCTCCCCCATACGAATGTTGGTCAACTTCTTCTCCAACTGACTGATGTAGAGGTCGTCGTTCGCTTTGTAGGTGCGCATGATGTACAGCCACGCTTGGTAGCCAGCATCCACCCAAAGTCTGCATGACTTCAATACGACTTGCACCAGAGGCGAGCAACACCTCGAAATGACCATAAAGGTCAGAAGATGAGCAGCGCGAAATTCCGATTAGAGCTCCACATCCTCCTCGTCCGGCGCCAGAACAGTTCCGTCGACGAACTTCATCAATTCGCTGGATTCGATCCATGTGATCAAGTCGTGTCGACCTTCCAGCAGTTTCGGCACAGCGATCTTGTCCGGTGAAATTTTTAAAATATCCGTAAGCCGGCGCGATGCCCCCGTCTCGACCAGCCGACGCATGAGTCGCCGAAGTCGGCCTGACTCCACTCCGCAGAGGAGATTGACGTCGACCATCGATGTTGCCGTTCGAGCTGCCTCCAATCGCAGACGACCGCAGCACTTGCGCCTGCACTCCGCCAACGCCGATGTCGGCAGGCCGAATCACTCCGCGAACCCTCGTGCTTCCACCGCCGACAACATTGCCGCCATCACCTCCGTTGTGCACGGGTCGGGGAGAGGCGGACGCGTCGTCCGCTTCTGCACGGGGAGGGGGGTGCTCACGCGCCCACTGCGCACGAGTTCCAAGGAGAAGAATCTCCAAGTCCGCCTCGCCGTACCCGCCAGCCTCGTGGCGTGCCCAAACTCTCTCGTCTGCAGGGTATCTTCTACGCCTGCTTCGACTACAGGGTTGACCATGGCGACTGAGACGGCTGCCGGCCTAACGACAACTTAGGTAATGAACGCAGAAGTCGGCTATCTGAAGGTTCTAACGCGGGGCCGTCCACGCTCACCGCACCATGCGGAGATTCACCTAACAACGGGAGTGGACTACGGTGGAGGGCACGGAGTTGTGCGAGTGATCGTAGCTTTGCACTAGCGTTCTTACTTCTTTGTGTGTTCACAGAGAAGTTTGGCAAGAGTTTCCACTAAGAAAGTTGAAAGAACAATCTGCATTAAAAAGTTGATAGTACAATTGAGTCATGCAGAACAAAAGGACTAGAATGGCATGCAACACCTAGCAAGGGCGAAATTTGCCAGCGCAGCAGAAGAGCGGCTTGCCAATGCTGCAGCAGAGTTGTCTGCCAGCGTTGCACTGCGCGCGGTCTACCAGCACTGCAGTCGCAGGTGACTATCTGCAGTCACAGGTTGTCTATCCGCGCAGATGTGCGCACCTACCAGGTGCAGGTTGGTGGTTTCACCGTCAGGCACATTGCGCAGGTGCCAGGTAGAAAACGTGTCGTCGGTTTTGCCAGGTGCGCACCGTCGACCACGTGATGTCGTTCCGCAGGTAGAACTTCGCCAAAACCTCATGGGCAAAAGTTCGCACGCCTCCGCAGAGTTTCGCACACCTATGCGAATTCGGTCGATCAGCTCGACATCGCTCGGTCGAACAACGTTCGCCGAGCAGAGCTCCTCGACCCGAACTCTTCGACCAGAGTTCTTCGACCAGAGCTCGTCGACCAGAGCTCGTCGCGCAGAGCTCGTCGACCAGATTCCGTCGAGCAGAGCCTACTCGACCGGAACTTCCGTCAAACTGCAAAAGCCCACTTCTTTGACCAATCCGTCGAAAACTTCCCGTCGACGGCGAGATCGGCTGCGCCCAAGCGAGGGCGGGACCTTTCTCTTCGACACCAACTACCGCCATCGCCATCTGTTATTGCATAGGATGAACCAGAGTATGAGGTGGAACGTGTTCTCGCGCACCGACGCCGACGGCATGGCACGTCGAGTTATTGATTCGTTGGAAGGGTTATGGTTCTCAGTTGGGTAACAGAAGCCGATATGGGCGACGCACGCCGTGCTCTCAAGGATTAAGCAAGGTGTTTCTCATTCCACTCAGCTTTGAAGGGGGGACGTGTGAGAGTACGTCGTTCGTTCCGTCCTATTTTCTCTTATTTGTATTTTCTATTCTGGCTTCTGCACTAGCTTTCCTCGTTTACATTACTATTTCGAATTCTGGTTATATGCGCCGAATATGATTGCGTGCACCGCTTTCCAGAATTAGCTCGCACTATCTTGCTTGACCTTGCGTTGTCAAACTTATACTCTACAGTTTGTTTAGGCTGTAGTGGGGTAGTTACTATGGGGTACAGCAAGTTTAGGTTTTCCTACTTGTACCCACCCCTTTCCTAGTGCATTCACTCTTGTTCATTCTGACATGGTATTACGAGCCTAGGTTAGGCACCTAGGACCGCTTAGTACTAAGGGCCCACCGTTCCGCTAGAAGCGCCCTCGTGCGCCCTACCTTCCTCGCGCCCTCGTGCGCCTCTCTCTGCTAGTGCGCCCTCGCGCGCCCTCCCTCTCACGCTGCCCGCGCGCAGCCCGCTAGCCGCCCGCGCGCGGCCCGTTTCTCGTGCGCGCAGCCCGCTAGCCGCCCGCGCGACCAGCACCGCCCACGCGCAGCCCGCGACGGCCTCGTGCGGCCCCGCGCGCAGCCCGCGCGCCGCAGCTGCTCGCGCGCCGGCCGCTGCAGCCCGCGCGTAGCTCGCTGCCCGCGCGCAGCTGCAGCCCGCGCGCAGCCGCAGCCCGCGCGCAGCCGCAGCCCGCGCGCAACCGCAGCCTGCGCGCAACCGCAGCCTGCGCGCAGGCCCGCCGTCGCGCCGCCCTGCCTGTCCGAGCCGCGCCGCGCCGCCCTGTCCGAGCCGCGCCGCGCCGCCCTTCCCGAGCCGCGCCGCGCCGCCCTGCCCGAACCGTGCCGCGCCGCCCAGTCCGAGCCGCGGTGCCCTACTGCTACTGCTGTTCCTGTTGCTCCTACTGTTCCTACTGCTACTGCTGCTGCTCCTATTGCTGCCCCTATGGCCAGTCCCACTGTTCTCTCTTTCGATGCTGAGGGCCGTCCGATTCAGTTTGATACTTGGCTCGACGACCTGCACTTGTTCCTACAGATCACTGCTAAGGATGATATCTCGCTGTATGATCACGCGTCCGGAACCGCTCTAGCACCTGCTAAGACTGCTGACAGTACTGCTCGTTCCCAGTGGCAGACTCGTGACGCTCACGCTCGCCTAGCCATTCGCAGCCACCTGCCGTTAGATGAGCGCGCGCATTTCGGCCAGCACAAGACTGCTAAGGCACTGTACGATGCGGTAGTCGCGCGCTACTCCTCACCTGCCTCTGCTACAATCGGCCGTCTCTCGCTGCCCTATCTTTTCCCCGATCTGTCTGCCTTTCCCACCATTGCTGACCTCATCACCCACCTCCGCACTAGTGACACTCACTACCGTGCCACCCTTCCTGCTGAGTTTCTCGCCAAGAACCCCCCACCGATGTACCTCACTCTCTACCACCTCGTCACCCATCTCCCTGACTCTCTTCGCGCAGTCAGGGACCACTTTCTCGCCCTCTGCCCCACCGAGCTCACCGTTGACCTGCTCGAGAAGCACCTGCTTGCAGCTGAGGCTAGCATAGTCGAAGTAGGTGCCTCTCGCGGCGACCCCCGCACGCCCTTCTTTGAAGGGTGTTCCCCTGTTCCCCTTCTCCCCTCAGTCGCCTCTGCTGCTGCCGTCGACTACCTTGGAGCTGAGGAAGTCGGGGCTGCGTCTGCTTCTAGTGGGAGGCGCAAGGGCGGCCGGGGCAAGGGGGGCAAGGGTGGTGGGGGTGACGGCGGGGGAGGCGGTGGTGGTGGCGGTGGCGGCGGTGGGGGCGGTGGCGGTGGTGGGGGTGGTGGCAGGGCTGGGGGAGTCAGTGGCGGCGGCGGGGGTGGTGGCGGCAGTGCTGGTGGAGGTGGCCGGGGTCGAGGCAGTGGTGGTGGCGGCAGTGGGCGTGGTGGCGGCGGCTGGGGTGGTGGTCGGGGTGGACCGGCGCAACGTGGAGGTTCGGGTGGTGTCCAGCGCCAGCAGCAGCGTCTCGGAGAGACCCCGTCGCCCCAGCAGCTTCGTGAGTGGTACTCTCAGCATGGGGGGTCTGGGGGTGGAGGTACCTGCCCGTATGTCATCCGCACAGGTGACCGCGCTGGTCAGACGTGTGGGAGGCCCCACACGCAGCAGCGCTGCTTCTCCCATCTTGACGACGCCTAGCGTGCACAGTTCCCTGACGCCTCCGAGCTGCCCCGCTGGGCTGATCTGCTTAAAAAGAACATTGATATCTTTGCTCTTGACTTTGATGTTATCCTTGGTGCCATGTATGCATTGACTATTAGTGTTGAGGGTGACTGTTACCTGTGTGTCCCGCCCGACCCGGGCATTGAGACCAGTGAGGCTGCCGCTCTAGGTGCTAGTGCGTCTGCTGCCCCAGGTCCTAGTGAGGATGCTAATCTAGGTGCTGGTGAGTCTGCTGCTTCAGGTGCTCGTGAGTCTGCGCCTTCAGGTACTGCGTCTACTGAGGCACTGCACACCTTCACACTGGACTCAGGTGCTTCCCGCTGTTTCTTTCGCGACCGCACTGCCCTAGCGCAGCTCCCTAGGCCTGTTGCTGTCTCCCTGGCTGACCCCTCCGGGGGTCCGGTCCTTGCGACCTCCACCACTGCCCTCCCTTGTCCTGCTGTCCCGTCCGGCACACTGTCGGGTCTTTACCTCCCCTCGTTCTCTACGAACTTGGTGGCGGGTTCCGCGCTCCAGGACGCGGGTGTTCACCAGTTCACCCCTGCCTATGAGCGTGTGACACACTGCACGTGTGCTCAGACGGGTCGTCACCTGGCTACCTTCACTCGGCAGCCGGGGTCGGACCTGTACATACTGACCACTGAGTCCCCTCAGGTAGCTGCGTCTGCGTCTGCGTCAGGTCAGTTGTCCGCCCCCTGTTCGTGTCGCACCTTGTCGCACCGGACGGTCCTCTGGCACCACCGCCTCGGTCACCCTTCGATGCAGCGCCTTCGTGGCATGCACTCCCGTTACCTTGTCTCTGGTCTCCCCGGGTCACTGCCTCCCCTGCCACCGTCCCCTGCCCCTCCCTGCCTTCCCTGTGTCGAGGGGCGGCAGCGTGCCGCCCCTCACTCCTCTGAGTTCCCCCCAACGGAGGCTCCTCTGCAGACCCTTCACATGGACGTGTGGGGCCCAGCACGCGTCCGTGGACAGGGCGGAGAGCGCTACTTCCTGCTGGTAGTTGACGACTACACGCGTTACACCACGGTCTTCCCCTTGCGCACCAAGGGAGAGGTCCCTGATGTCTTGATCCCTTGGATCCGCGCTACCCGTCTCAAGCTGGAGAGGCGCTTTCGCACGGACCTTCCCGTCCTGCGACTGCACTCTGACAGAGGTGGTGAGTTTTCCTCCGACCTCTTGAGAGCCTTCTGTCAGGGGGAGGGCATTGAGCAGACCTTCACGCTTCCAGCCTCTCCGCAGCAAAATGGGGTTGCTGAGCGCCGCATTGGCTTGGTCATGGAGGTCGCTCGTACCTCCTTGATCCATGCGGCTGCCCCCCATTTTCTGTGGCCGTTTGCAGTCCGGTACGCCACGCATCAGCTCAACCTCTGGCCCCGTGTCTCCGTTCCGGAGACCTCGCCGACACTGCGTTGGACGGGAGAGGTTGGCGATGTGTCTGTGTTCCGGGTCTGGGGATCTCGTGCCTTCGTCTGCGATACGTCCGCGGACAAGCTCTCCTCCCGCGCCGTTCCCTGTGTCTTCCTTGGCTTTGTCCCTGACGCGCCTGGCTGGCAGTTTTACCACCCCACCTCGCGCCGTGTCTTCCCCTCTCAGGACGAGACGTTTGACGAGTCGGTCCCCTTTTACCGTCTCTTCCCCTACCGCACTGCCCCGCTCCCCCCTCCGCCGCTCTTCCTCACGCCAGGTGCTGCTTCGGTAGACCCCCTACCTCCGCAGGGTCCTGCTCCCTCAGGTGTTTCCCAGGTAGACCCGGTTGAGCCTGTCGAGGTAGCTGTCGACTCCGGTCCTGCACGAGGTACTGAGCCTGAGAGTGCTGAGCCTGGAGGTGCTGAGCTTGGGGGTGCTGTGACTGGGGGTGCTGAGACTGGGGGTACTGAGCCTGTGGGTGCTGAGCCTGGGGGTGCTGAGACTGGGGGTGCTGAGCCTGGGGGTGCTGTGACTGGGGGTGCTGAGCCTGGAGGTCCTGAGCCTGGGGGTACTGCGCCTGGGGGCGCTCCCTCGTCCCAGCAGCTGCGTGAGTGGTACTCTCGGCACTGTCGCCGCCGATGTGGTGCTGTGGGAGCTGGGGGTGCTACTGGAGCTGGAGCTGAGGGCGCTGGAGCTACTGGTGCTGGTGTGGCTACCGACCCTGGGGTTGGCGCTGGAGTTGCTGGAACCACTGGTCCTGGAGGTGCTCGTACTGGCGGTACTGGAGCTGCTGGGACTGGAGGTGCTACTGGAGCTGCTGGAGGTGCTAGTGCTACTGGAGCGGGAGCTTCTGGGGGTGCTACTGGTGCTCGAGCTAGTGGTGCTGCAGGGACTGGAGCTGGAGGCGCTGACGCTCGTCCTACTGGAGGTACTGGAGCTGACGGTGCTGCTGGAGCTTGTCCTCCTGGGGGTACTGGAGTTGGCGCTACTGGAGCTGCTGGTGGTGCTGCAGGAGTTGGAGCTGCCGCTGGGGGTACTAGTGCTGTCTCTGCTGGTTCTGGGGGCTCTACGCGGCCGCGGCCGTACTTCGTTCCGCTCCTTCAGCAGGTTCTTGGTCTCCCGCCTGCTACAGGTCCTGCTCCCTCTTTACAGTGTCCTTTGCCTGTCCAGTCGCAGTCACAGTTACAGCTTGCCTCACCACTCCCTGGTCCTTCTCCCTACACTGGTCCGACCGGAGGTCTTACGGAGCGTCGTGAGCCTGAGTCTCGTCCTGTGTCGCCTGAGTCTCGTCCTGCGTCGCCTGTTCGTGCTGCTCGCACTGGTCGTCGTGTTCCGCGTCAGCGTCCTCCTGCTGTCCCAGGCACGCACCAGATGGCGCTTCGTCCTTCCACTGCTCCATAGCGTGTCCCTCTGCCGTCTCCTCCTGCGTCCTCTCTTCCTGCCCTTGCTGACCCGGAGTCTGACTCCCTTCGTGCTGCTAGTCCTACTGTCACGCGTCTCCTGGCCACTGTTGTCACTGACCCTTCCTTTGAGTCCACTGCTGCGTCTGCTCTAGTTGCTGAGCTTGTTGACTTTGCTGCCGCCTGTTGTCTAGACTATGCTGCTAGCCTTGTTGCTGAGTCTGTGTCTGAGTCTGTCTGTCCTCCGTCCGTCGGGGGTGAGTGTGCTCTTGGCACGGACGTCCTTGAGGACAGACAGGAGGAGTTTGAGTGCTTTGCCGCTGCTTTACCTCATCTCGTGTCCATGCTGCTTGCCCCTGAGGGAGACCCGGATGCACCAGACATCCCGACCCCGCGCTCTTACGCAGAGGCGATAGAGGGTCCCTACTCCTCTAAGTGGCAGACAGCCATGGACGCAGAGATGGCTTCCTGGAAGTCCACAGGCACCTACGTCGACGAGGTTCCTTCGCCTGGGGCGAACATTGTCAGTGGCATGTGGATTTTCAGGGTGAAGCGGCCGCCGGGTTCTCCGCCTGTCTTCAAGGCGCGTTACGTTGCACGAGGCTTCAGTCAGCGTGAGGGAGTTGACTTCTTCCAGACCTTCTCCCCTACCCCGAAGATGACCACTCTTCGGGTTCTGCTGCACGTCGCCGCTCAGCGTGACTACGAGCTCCACTCTCTTGACTTCAGCACTGCTTTCCTACAGGGCAGCCTGCACGAGGAGATCTGGTTGCGCCGCCCACCTGGCTTCACTGGGTCGTTTCCTCCTGGCACCCAGTGGAGCCTCCGGCGGCCAGTCTACGGTCTCCGCCAGGCACCCCGTGAGTGGCACGACACACTGAGGACTACTCTTGCTGCTCTTGGGTTTGCTCCTTCTACTGCTGACCCGTCGCTGTTTCTACGCACCGACACCACTCTGCCTCCGTTCTGTCAAATGTTATATCTGCTACAGTTGGTTAGGCTGTAGTGGGGTAGTTACTATGGGGTACAGTAAGTTAGGGTTTCCTACTTGTACCCAACTCGTTTCTAGTTTATTCACTCTTGTTCATTTCTGACATGGTATTACGAGCCTAGGTTAGGAACCTAGGACCAATTAGTCCTAAGGGCCCGCCTTTCCGCTAGCGCCCTCGAGCGCCTTATCACTTTAGCGCCCTCGAGCGCCTCACTGCCAGTGCGCCCTCGCGCGCCTCTCTTTCTCTCGCTGCCCGTGCGCAGCCCGCTAGCCGCCCGCGCGCGGCCCGTTTTTTCTAGCGCGCGCAGCCCACTAGCAGCCCGTGCGCGGCCCGAGTCGCGCGCGCGTCGACCGTTAGCCGCCCGCGCGACCAGCGCCGCCCACGAGCAGCCTCGTTAGCCGCCCGTCGACCAGCCCTGCTGGCCGCGCAGTGCGCTGCAGCCCCGCCCGCCTTAGTAGGCCGCCGCCACGCCTTAGTAGGCCGCCGCCCGCGCGCGTCTGCAGCCCACGCGCAGCCACGGCCCGTACGCGACAGCGGCCCACGCGCAGGCCCACCGTCGCGCCGCCCTGCCCGTCCGAGCCGCGCCGCGTAGCCTAGTCCGAGCCGCGCCGCGATGCCCTGCCCGAGCCGCGCCGCGCTGCCCTGCCCGAACCGAGCCGCGCCGCCCTGTCCTAGCCGCGCTGCCCTCCTGTTACTGCTGTTCCTGCTGTTACTACTGCTACTGCTACTGCTGTTCTTGCTGTTCCTACTGCTACTGCTGCCACTATGGCTACACCCACAGTTCTCTCTTTCGATGCTGAGGGCCGTCCGCTCCAGTTTGATGCTTGGCTCGACGATCTGCACCTGTTCCTCGAGATCACCGCTAAGGACGATGTCTCGCTGTATGACCACGCGTCCGGAACCGCTCTAGCACCTGCTGCCACTGCTGACAGTACAGCTCGCTCCCAGTGGCAGACTCGTGACGCCCACGCTCGCCTAGCCATTCGCAGTCACCTGCCATTAGATGAGCGCGCACACTTTGGCCAGCACAAGACTGCTAAGGCACTGTACGATGCGGTAGTCGCCCGCTACTCCTCGCCTGCCTCTGCTACGTTAGGCCGTCTCTCGCTGCCCTATCTCTTCCCCGATCTCGCCGCCTTTCCCACAGTCGCTGACCTCATTACACACCTCCGCACTAGTGACACTCGCTACCGCGCCGCCCTTCCTGCTTGTCGACGAGGTTCCTCCGCCTGGGGGGAACATCGTCAGTGGCATGTGGATTTTCAGGGTGAAGCGACCGCCGGGTTCTCCGCCTGTCTTCAAGGCGCGTTACGTTGCACGAGGCTTCAGTCAGCGTGAGGGAGTTGACTTCTTCCATACCTTCTCCCCTACCCCGAAGATGACCACTCTTCGGGTTCTGCTGCACGTCGCCGCTCAGCGTGACTACGAGCTCCACTCTCTTGACTTCAGCACTGCTTTCCTACAGGGCAGCCTGCACGAGGAGATCTGGCTGCGCCGCCCACCTGGCTTCACTGGGTCGTTTCCTACTGGCACCCAGTGGAGCCTCCGGCGGCCAGTCTACGGTCTCCGCCAGGCACCCCGTGAGTGGCACGACACACTGAGGACTACTCTTGCTGCTCTTGGGTTTGCTCCTTCTACTGCTGACCCGTCGATGTTTCTACGCACCGACACCACTCTGCCTCAGTTCTACGTTCTTTTGTACGTAGACGACTTGGTCTTTGCTACTGCTGACACTGAGGCACTCGCCCACGTGAAGTCGGAGTTGCAGAAGAGACACACATGCACAGACCTGGGTGAGCTGACAAGCTATCTTGGCTTGCGGATCACCCGGGACAGAGCACAGCGCACCATTACCCTGACTCAGTCACACATGGTGCAGCAGGTCCTTCAGCGCTTCCGCTTCACGTACTCCTCGCCTCAGTCCACTCCTCTGCCTACCGGTCACTCGCTCTCAGCTCCACCTTCGGACGAGTCCGTAGAGCCGAGTGGCCCGTACCCAGAGCTTGTGGGCTGCCTCATGTACCTGATGACCTGCACTCGACCTGACCTTGCATACCCTCTTAGCATCCTAGCACGCTATGTAGCTCCTGGCCGTCACCGGAAGGAGCACATGGATGCCGCTAAGAGGGTGTTGCGCTACTTGTGCAGTACGTCGCGCATGGGGCTTGTGCTTGGAGGACGGGCTCGAGTTGTCCTCACTGGTCACGCTGACGCTTCTTGGGCTGACGACTTGACTACGCAGCGGTCGTCACAGGGTTACACCTTCAGCCTTGGCTCCGGCTCTGTTTCTTGGCGGTCTACCCGCTCGTCTTCTGTTCTCAGCTCCAGTTGTGAGGCTGAGATCTACGCAGGGGCCATGGCTGCACGGGAGTTACGCTGGCTCACCTACCTGCTGACTGACCTTGGAGAGCCGCCTCGTTCTCCTCCAGTGCTGTACGTCGACAACAAGGCCATGATTGCCTTGTGTCAGGAGCACAGACTGGAGCACAGAACAAAGCACATCGCTCTGCGCTACTTCCTTGCTCGAGAGTTGCAGCAGCGTGGTCAGCTTCGTCTTGCTTACGTGGCCACTCGGGCCAACACTGCTGATGTGTTCACCAAGGCGCTTCAGCCTTGTGATCATCAGCGTTTCTGTACTGTTCTAGGCCTTGTGCTTACTGTGCCTCACTTGCTTACTTCTTGACTCTGCTTGTACTGTGATCTCTATATATATATACCTGCATGCTTACACTTGCTAGGTTGTGATCACTGTACCTCTTGTTATATTATCAAACTGCATGTGAACTGGTCTTGTGACCGCTTGCTTGTGCTCGGAATTTGTGTGGTTTCCTTGAGATCCACCCTGAGCTTGTTTTGCTTTGCTTTGCTTTGACTGGTCTTGTGACCATCTGCTTGTCTCCCACTTCGCCTATGGGGGTGTGTCAAACATCATACATGTTTATATTGTGTAGGCTATAGTGGGTTTAGCCTTAGAGAGTACAACATTGCTAGGGTTTCCTATTTGTATCACCCTGTGGCCTAGTTCATTCATCCTCGTTCACTTCTAGATTCTAACATATTATTCTACTTATGCTCCGCGTTCACACCATTCGCACGCTTGATGTGCTTTGGAATCCCCTTGAAGAATTGGTGGATTGTTGTACACCCTGATTTTTGCCATAGTGGATTTCGGTATACTGGAATATCCGTTTGTGGGAAACTTACCGGTCGAGGAGCGCGCTATCAACCACGTTATAGTGGATTTAACACCAATGCGGTCAAACGTGATGCGTTACATTCTAAAGCGGTCAATGCGCATTTTGGAATGGATGGGCAGGGTGTAAAGAGAAATGAACTTTTGGAACCTCCCCTCACATTCCCATCTGCTAGGGACGGTTAAAAGCGGGATGCCGAAGAATGCCAATGATTAGCGTGTTCACGCGGTTCAGTGTAACGAAAAACAAGGTGCATGCAAGGAGTAAAAGAGATAGAGAAAGTATGCGAGTGATAACTAAAAAGGCGCTAAAAAACGTGTACGTTCGCTATTACATAGACTTTTTATGCGTTTCGTAACCCCGTTCACGCGTTTGGTAACTTGTTTTACGTGTTTGGTAACTTAACAATGCCAATGTTTCACGCGAATGGTAACAAGAAGAGACCTTCAACCGAATTGACAATAATTTCGTGTTTCTCCCGCTCGCGCGAAACAAAATCGACATATCATGACTCACCAGATTCTGCCCATTTTGCCGCGATCATGTGAAATTACGCGCACTGACATTTGTTACACAAATATTTCACCCACAGACAGTTATCGATGTGCTCGTTGCAATAACAACTGTATAACAGACAGAGCAAGCTAATTTCCCAATTGTTTAATTTATGAAGTGTGATATATGGTATGTTTTATATCCGAGGATGTAAATGAAGCCCGCTTGTTAGATAGCGTGAGGATAAAAAAATATAAATCCTTTTTGGATAGCATGCGAATCTGAAAGCATCAACCCTAAACACATTGCCATAATGAATTTATGGCTCAAATCTCAGGAAAGATATGACATTCGAGATGTTTTTTTTTTATATCATTTGTTTAATTAGACCTCAATGGTTATCGCGTTTGGGGTACATATGTTCTTTCATTTATTTTCAGGCATTCATTAATGCTAGCGAATTTGATCTCATACACACATTATTTGTTTCACTAAATAAAAATGGAGCTCTTTAACGAATGGTCCGTGGAATAAAAAACAACGAGAGCTGCAAAGGCCGTCGCAAGAGCCGCCTTTAAACTAAAACAAGGTGCTTTACATCTCACTATATGCAAATTTTCCGTTAGTTACAATTTGCGTGACCTTTCGCCAGTTTTACTATTATTATTATCTATTTATAGACGTAAGATATTGCAGGAATGCATGCATTCAGAGTCTTAACTGCCAGTATTTAGTTACCAAACACGTGAAGGGAGTTACCACAAGCGTGAAACATCCACGTTGTTCGGCCCTCTTTTCGTTACCATTCTCATATTTTCCCAAAGAGATTCGTAAACACAAAGTGACCCGCTTCGACCCCTGACCTTTTTCTGTGTTAGTTTTTTTCTTGGACAACGACAGTCTTGCGTCAACTGGATCTATTCTTTAGCATAGAATTAACTCGCGGGGTCCGCGTTTTCTAATCTTTGAATTCTGGATTGGATTGAAAAAAAATATTTTTTTTCGCGAGTCCCGATCCAGTGGCACAGTACCCCTAATGGACTAGCGATATCGTTGTCGGGCTGCCACGTAAGCTAAGCACAAGTAACCCGCTTCGACCCCTGACTTTTTTTGTTTGTGTTTTTTGGACGACAACTGTCTTGCGTCAGCTGGATCTATTCGCAAGGCTTTCAATTTCCACTATGTTTAGGTTTTGTTTTTTCGAATTCTGGATACAATTTTTTCCATTTTTGTTTTTTTTCAATTCCTTATTTTCCGATCAGAATCTCGTGCGGCGAAGTTAGGTGCGGCGCCACAGCGTTAGTGCGGCTCAGAGAGCGTACGTGGCTACTGATGATGGAGCGGAGCGCGCGGTGGGGGCTCCGCCGACCTCGTTTCCAGTCCTCGCTCCCGCCTCGCTCAGAGGTCAGGAAGGTTTCCAGACTCGTTCGGGGCTCGCTCCCAGGCCTGGCTCGGATTAGCAGGCGACTCACGCGGCGTAGCTCATCTCACATTGCGCTGATCGCAAGCAGATAAGAGGGAGCTAATGCAAGCAAGGAAACAAGCTCCTTATTTTCAAGCTACGCACTCCCTTGTGAACCCAGTGTTCGCCCTTTCATCGCAGACAACCTCTCCGCCAACCTCCTCATCCGTCCCGAGCAGTGCTCTCACATCCGCTGCCGGGACTCGAGACTGATCACACTCTATGGCGTCCCTTCAGTGGAGCTCCATCTGCCTGCTGCTACCGCTGCTGCTGCTCCTGACGGGTAAGAGGCGAACCCTGTAACCACTGAAGGCCCGCTCACAGCCGTATCACTGAGTCGTGACTTTCCGCTCACATACGCTGTCATGTGTGCTTCTGCTTTCTGTGCTGTGCTGTGCTATGCTGTGCTGTGCTGTGCTGTACTGTGCTGTGCTGTGCTGTGCTGTGCTGTGCTGTGTTGTGGCTGTGCTGTGCTGTGCTGTGCTGTGGCTGTGCTGTGCTGTGGCTGTCTTCCCTGTGCTGCAGGGTCGCTGGACACTCCGTGGACGACCATGATCCGCACTGCTGCTGTTGCCGTGAGTTCCATTATTCGCCACATTCTGAACGCTTCCACCATCCTCGCCGCTGGCAGCACATACACCAGCTTCCCATGATCGCACGTGCCTGCATGGTTTCTGCTCGTGTTGTCCAAGCCGTGCCACACACTAGTAGCTAGTACTAACTCTAGGCTGTAGTAACCCTACTCCCTGCCTGCTCCGCCCGTGCGTACGCCGCTCTGTCCCCGCGTTCTCACCGCCCTCGCGTGCTGTCGCGTTGCGTGCTTGCAGGATGCCAAGACGATAGTGGTCGGGTGGAGGTTCACGCGCTGGAATCCGGCCGTGAAGACGTGGCCGCCTCCCAATAATCTCGCATCCGGCGACGTTGTCGGTCAGTGCCCACTTCGCTCCCTCGTCGGACTCCAAACCCTGGAACCCCCACCCTTCACTCTGCTCCCATGAGGCGTTCTGCGCTCTCCCCACAATAACCTCTCTCGCTCTCACCCCACACACCTCTTGCTCTTCCCACACACTCTCTCGCTCTCTCACACACGCCTCTTCGCCCCCCCCACACATCTCTCTCACTCTTCAACTCTCAACTCTCCCTCTTCCACTCAATCTCTCCCTCTTCCACTCTCAATTTCGCTCTCCCACTCTCAATCTCGCTCCCCCACTTTCAATTTCGCTCCCCCACTTTCAATCTCGCTCTCCCACTCAATCTCGCTCTTCCACTCAATCTCGCTCTTCCACTCTCACTCTCGCTCTTCCACTCTCAATCTCGCTCTTCCACTCTCAATCTCGCTCTCCCACTCTCAATCTCGCTCTCCCACTCTCAATCTCGCTCTCCCACTCTCAATCTCGCTCTCCGACTCTCAATCTCGCTCTCCCACTCTCAATCAATCTCGCTCTCCCACTCTCAATCTCGCTCTCCCACTCTCAATCTCGCTCTCCCACTCTCAATCTCGCTCTCCCACTCTCAATCTCGCTCTCCCACTCTCAATCTCGCTCTCCCACTCTCAATCTCGCTCTCCCACTCTCAATCTCGCTCTCCCACTCTCAATCTCGCTCTCCCACTCTCAATCTCGCTCTCCAACTCTCAATCTCGCTCTCCCACTCTCAATCTCGCTCTCCCACTCTCAATCTCGCTCTCCCACTCTCAATCTCGCTCTCCCACTCTCAATCTCGCTCTCCCACTCTCAATCTCGCTCTCCCACTCTCAATCTCGCTCTCCCACTCTCAATCTCGCTCTCCCACTCTCAATCTTGCTCTCCCACTCTCAATCTCGCTCTCCCACTCTCAATCTCGCTCTCCCACTCTCAATCTCGCTCTCCCACTCTCAATCTCGCTCTCCCACTCTCAATCTCGCTCTCCCACTCTCAATCTCGCTCTCCCACTCTCAGTATCGCTCTCCCACTCTCAGTATCGCTCTCCCACTCTCAGTATCTCTCTCCTACTCTCAGTATCTCTCTCCCACTCTCAGTATCTCTCTCCCACTCTCAGTATCTCTCTCCCACTCTCAGTATCTCTCATCTCAGTCTCTTGCTCTTTCACTCTTTTCCTTGCACTTGCTCTCCCACCCAGTATTCAAGTGGAATGACTGGCAGCACAAGCACAATCTGGTGGCCGTAGTAACGATCGGATCGGCCTTTGCTACTTAGGACCATATGGCTCGCCCATGGTTGTGCTCGCCAAGGCATCAAATCAGGGCACTCACAAGGTCACAGTGGGCACGGCCGCGTATACGGGCTTCTTTCTCAGCTCCGTTGGCAACGACTGCCTTAAAGGCATGAAGGTTGTTATGCCAGTCGCCACAAATCCTTCTTGACATTCTCTAAAGTGTTTTTGGGGTTAGGGACGGACTCTTGGTAGTTTCTGGTGTATGGTGTGCAGAATGAGATAATATCTTGAAATGTTTGTTGTTGAGATAATATCAAATGACTTCAGAAAAAATCAGTACCGAGATAGAATCATGTGATATCATCTAACACCTTGCTACGGAATGAGTGGAATGGGCCGACCAGGCCCTCATATACGTTTTTTGGCTGTCTGATTCGTTTTTAGTAGACATATTTTGTCTGATTGGTACAAAAAAAAAAGCTGAAATTTCAGAGCTTAATCGTATAAAAGTCTGATAAAGAAAGTTCACATCAATAATGAAGCTGATCGATCTGCCTAAAACGGGGAGATAACCTCGCCGCAGCGCTGCTGTCACTGTTTCAGCGTGACTGACACGACAAATTTGTGTTAGAATAAGCAGGAATGAATGATTGAACTAGGCAAGAGGTGAGTAAGTAGGGGAAACCTAACCCTAAAGTGTTGTACTCACTAAGGAGTGACCCTACTGTAGCCTAGAGATACAATTGTAATCTGACACACCCCCATAGGCAAAGTAGGGGACAGCAAACACAACAAGCGTGTCAAATGATATATCTGCTATATATGTTTAGGCTGTAGTGGGGTAGCCAACATGGGGTACAGCCCCTTTTAGGGTTTCATATTTGTACCCAACTCTTTCATAGTTGATTCATTCCTGTTCCTAGATTCTAACATGGTTTCAGAGCACTAGGTCCGTATGACCGTTTTTTTTCGGGCCCACCTACCGTTGCGGTTACCGCGCTACCCCACGTGTTGTCCTGCCCGCCTTGCCTTGTGACGTGCTGCGCTGCGCGCGCCGTCCTGCAGCCCTCGCGCTGCCTACTGCTGCCCTAGGCCAGCGCGCCGCCCCTGCAGGCCTGTAAGGCCCGCGCGCCGCCCCTGCAGGCCCGTCAAGCCCACGAGCCGCCCCTGCAAGTCCGTCAGGCCCGCGAGCCGCCCCTGCAGGCCCGTTAGGCCAGCTGTCGCGGAGCCTTCTGCCGCCGTCGCGGCCCTGCCCTGCAGCAGCTGTCGCGGAGCCTCCTGCCGCGGTCGCGGCCCTGCCCTGCAGCAGCTGCCGCGGAGCCTCCTGCCGCGGTCGCGGCCCCGCCCTGCAGTAGCTGCCGCGGAGCCTTCTGCCGCCGTTGCGGCCCCGCCCTGCAGCTGTCACGGCCCCGCCCTGCAGCAGCTGTCGCGGACCTGCCCTACCGCCGACGCGGCCCTGCTCTGCCGCCGCTGTCGCGGCCCCGCCGTCGCCGCCGTCGTGCGCCTGCCCTTCCCGCCACTGGTGAGCATCTGCCTTGTTCGCGCACTGCCGCGCCATCTGCCTACCTGCCTGCCTCCCTGCCTGCCTGCCACGCCTGCCTGCCTGCCTGCCTGCCGCGCCTGCCCTGCCTGCACTGCCACTGCTGCCACTGCTGCTACTGGCGGTGGCCAGATGCAGCTCCAGCGACGTCCGCGTGAGTCTCTCACGCCCCAGCAGCTTCGTGAGTGGTACGCTAGTTGGGGTTGTCGCGGTAGCCGTCGTGGCTGTCGCCCTGGAGCTGGTCAGTCGGGAGCGTCTGGCAATGGCCAGCTGCAGCTGCAGCGGCGTCCGCGCGAGACACTTACGCCCCAGCAGCTTCGTGAGTGGTACGCTCAGAGTAGAGGGTCTTTGAGTACCGTTCGCTGCCCGTACGTCATTTGCACAGGTGATCGGGCTGGTCAGGCTTGCGGGACGCCTGGTCACACACACTCCCGCTGCTTCGCCCGTCTGAGCGACGCCTGGCGTACCGAGTTTGGCGACGAGGCTGAGCTCCCCACCTGGCTGGAGCTGCTTGGACAGAGGGTAGATATCTTTGCTCTTGACTATGATGCTATTCTCACTGCCATGTATGCATTGCCTACTAGTGCTGACCGTGCCTGTTACATGTGCGTACCGCCTGACCCAGGTATAGAGCCTGCTGCTCTAGGTGCTGGTGAGGCTGCTGCTCTAGGTGCTAGTGCGTCTCCTGCTCTAGGTGCTGGTGAGGCTGCTGCTCCAGGTGCTGGTGAGTCTGCTCTCTCTGGTACTGCGCCTGCTGAGGCCTTGTACACCTTCACACTTGACTCCGGTGCTTCTCGCTCCTTCTTTCGCGACAGCACCACCCTCACGCCGCTCAGTCGGGCGGTTGCAGTCTCCCTGGCAGACCCCTCTGGGGGTCCAGTCCGTGCGACCTCCACCACTGTCCTTCCTTGTCCTGCTGTCCCGTCCGGCACACTGTTGGGTCTCTACCTCCCCTCGTTCTCCACAACTTGGTGGCGGGTTCTGCGCTCTAGGACGCGTGTGTTCACCAGTTCACCCCTGCCTACGAGCGTGTGACACACTGCACGTGTGCTCAGACGGGTCGTCACCTGGCTACCTTCACTCGGCAGCCGGGGTCGGGCCTGTACACACTGACCACTGAGTCCCCTCAGGTAGCTGCGTCTGCGTCTGCGTCAGGTCAGCTAGCGGCCCCCTGCTCGTGTCGCGCCTTGTCGCACCACACCCTCCTTTGGCACCACCGCCTTGGTCACCCCTCGGTGCAGCGCCTTCGTAGCATGCACCGCCGTGTCCTTGTCTCTGGTCTTCCCAGGGTTCTCCCTCCCCTCCCACCCTCGCCTGCTCCTCCCTGTCTTCCCTGTGTCGAGGGGCGGCAGCGCGCTGCTCCTCACTCCTCCTCGTTCCCTCCCACAGAGGCTCCCCTGCAGACTCTCCACCTGGACGTGTGGGGCCCAGCCCGCGTCCGTGGACAGGGCCACGAGCGGTACTTCCTGCTGGTCGTCGACGACTACACGCGTTACACCACGGTCTTCCCCTTGCAGCGCAAGGGGGAGGTCCCTGATGTTTTGATCCCCTGGATCCGCGCTGTTCGTCTCCAGCTCCGCGAGCGGTTCCAGTCGGACTTTCCTGTCCTGCGACTGCACTCTGACAGAGGTGGTGAGTTCTCCTCAGACCTCTTGGCAGCCTTCCGTGCGGAGCACGGCATCCGCCAGACGTTCACGCTTCTAGCCTCTCCGCAGCAGAATGGGGTTGCTGAGCGCCGCATTGGCTTGGTCATGGAGGTCGCTCGTACCTCCATGATCCATGCGGCTGCCCCCCATTTTCTGTGGCCGTTTGCGGTCCGGTACGCCGCGCATCAGCTCAACCTCTGGCCTCGTGTCTCCTTGCCGGAGACCTCGCCCACACTGCTGTGGACGGGGAAGGTTGGCGATGCGTTGCGTTTCCGGGTCTGGGGTGCTCGTGCCTTTGTCCGCGACACCACCGCGGACAAGCTCTCCGCCCGCGCTGTTCCCTGTGTCTTCCTTGGCTTTGTCCGTGACGCGCCTGGTTGGCAGTTTTACCACCCCACCTCGCGCCGTGTCTTCCCCTCTCAGGACGTCACGTTCGACGAGTCGGTTCCCTTTTACCGTCTCTTCCCCTACCGCACTGCCCCTCTCCCCCCCCCGCCGCTCTTCCTCGCTCCAGGTGCTCCCCAGGTAGACCCCCTCCGCGCTTCCGGTCCTGCTCCATCAGGTGTGTCTCAGGTAGACCCTCCTCCCTTGACTGCGCCGGTTGAGGTCACTGGTGACTCAGGTCCTGCTGAGGGTGGTCCTGCTCGGGGTGCTGCTTCTGGGGGTGCTGAGCCTGGGGGTGCGGAGCCTGGGGGTGCTGAGCCTGGGGGTGCAGAGACTGGAGGTGCTGAGCCTGGGGGTACTGAGTCTGGGGGTGCTGCACCTGGGGGCGCTGAGGCGTCTGGTGAGCAGTCTCCCTGGAGCGGCCGTCTCCGTAGTCGCTCCGCTGGTGCCTCGTCGCTGCACTCTCGTCGTCGACTCCCTCTCTCCCCACAGCAGCTGCTTGAGTGGTACGTTGGCCGTCAGGGTCGCGCTGCTGGAGCTAGGGGCCCTGCTGCGGGAGGCGCTGGAGCTGGTGACTCTGCTACTGGAGTTGTTTCTGCTGGAGGTTCTGGAGCTGCTGGAGGTGCTGGCGCTGGTGGCGCTGGAGCTGGAGGTGCTGGCGCTGGTGGCGCTGGAGCTGGAGGTTCTGGAGCTGCTGCGGGTGCTGGCGCTGGAGGTTCTGGAGCTGCTGCGGGTGCTGGCGCTGAGGGTTCTGAGTCTGCTGTTACGCGGTCTCCTTGGAGTGGCCGCCTTCGTCCGCGTGTGCCTCTCACCTCACAGCAGCTGCACGACTGGTACAGTGGCCGTCAGGGTCGCGCTTCTGGAGCTCGAGGCTCTGCCGCTGGAGGTACTTCTGCTGACGTCACTGGAGCTGGGAGTGGTGCTGGTCCCGGAGGTGCTCGTACTGGAGGTACTGGAGCTGCTGGGGCTGGAGGTGCTTGTCAGAAAGAAGAAGGAGAAACAAGAATGAAGAAAGGAGGGGTTTCACTAGCAAGCAGTTGGATACATATAGCAAACCCTAATTGGGCTGTACTCACTATGGAGTACCCCACTGCAGGCTAGACAATTATAACATTCTGACAGTGCTGAGCCTGAGGGTGCTACTGCTAGAGACCCTGGGTCTGGGGGTGCTGCTGCTGGAGACACGGAGGCTGGAGACCCTGGGACTAGAGGTGCCGGTTCTAGGGGTGCTGCTGTTGGTGGAGCTGGTCCTGGAGGAGCTGGCGCTGAGGGTTCTGGAGCTGCTGGAGGTGCTGGAGCTGCTAGGGGTACTGGAGCTGCAGGTGCTGGTGTCACTGCACAGCCGCGCCTGTTCTTCGCTCCGCCGTCTCCGTCGTCTCAGCCACCGCCTGACTCTGTGCTTCGCCAGGTTCTTAGTCTCCCTTCGTCTACTGGTCTTCCGTTACAGCCTGGCTCACCGCTGCCTGCTCCTTCTCCTTACACTGAGCAGACAGGGGGTCTTACTGAGCGTCGTGAGCCTGCGTCGCGTCCTGTCTCGCCTGTCCGTTCTGGTAGTTCCGGTCGTCGTGTCCCTCGTCCGCGTCAGCCGGCTGTCCCCGACACCCACCTCGTAGTCCGTCGTCCTTCCTCTCCTCCGCAGCGTGTTCCTCTGCCCTCTCCTCCTGCGTCTTCTCTGCCTGTCGTTGCGGACCCTGAGTCTGACCGGTTTCGTGCAAAGCACCCTACTGTCACGCGTCTGCTAGCCACAGTTGTCACTGACCCGTCGTTTGAGTCTGCTGCTGCGTCTGCCTTAGTCACTGAGCTTGTTGACTTTGCTGCTGCCTGTCGTCTAGACTACGCTGCTAGTCTTGTTGCTGAGTCTGAGTCTGTCTGTCATCCGTCCATCGGGGGTGAGTGTGCTCTTGGCACGGACGTCCTTGAGGACAGACAGGAGGACCTTGAGTGTCTTGCAGCCGCTGCGCCTCATCTCGTGTCCATGCTGCTTGCCCCTGAGGGAGACCCGGATGCTTCAGACATCCCGACCCCGCGCTCTTACGCTGAGGCAATCGCGGGTGAGTACTCCTCTCAGTGGCAGACAGCCATGGACGCAGAGATGGCATCCTGGAAGTCCACAGGCACTTACATTGACGAGGTTCCCCCTCCTGGGGCGAACATCGTCAGTGGCATGTGGATTTTCAGGGTGAAGCGGCCGCCAGGTTCTCCGCCTGTCTTCAAGGCTCGTTACGTTGCTCGAGGATTCAGTCAGCGGGAGGAAGTCGACTTCTTCCAGACCTTCTCCCCCACCCCGAAGATGACCACTCTTCGGGTACTGCTGCACGTTGCCGCTCAGCGTGACTACGAGCTTCACTCTCTTGACTTCAGCACAGCGTTCTTACATGGCAGCCTGCACGAGGAGATCTGGCTGCGCCGCCCTCCTGGCTTCACTGGGTCGTTCCCTCCTGGTACCCAGTGGAGCCTCAGGCGGCCGGTCTACGGTCTCCGCCAGGCGCCACGTGAGTGGCACGACATACTGAGGACGACACTTGCTGCTCTTGGGTTTGCTCCGTCGACTGCTGACCTGTCACTGTTTCTGTGCACCGACACTTCGCTGCCGCCGTTCTACATCCTCGTGTACGTCGACGACTTGGTCTTTGCCACTGCTGACACTGAGGCACTCGCCCTGGTGAAGTCGGAGCTGCAGAAGAGACACACGTGCACAGACCTGTGTGAGCTGCGTAGTTACCTTGGCTTGCAGATCACCCGGGACAGAGCACGCCGCACCATCACACTGACTCAGTCACACATGGTGCAGCAGGTCCTTCAGCGCTTCGGCTTCACCTGGTCCTCGCCACAGCACACTCCTCTGGCTACATGTCACTCGCTCTCAGCTCCACCTTCGGACGAGTCCGTAGAGCCGAGTGGTCCTTACCCAGAGCTAGTGGGCTGCATCATGTACCTGATGACCTGCACTCGTCCTGACCTTGCGTACCCTCTTGGCCTTCTGGCTCGCTACGTGGCTCCTGGTCGGCACCGAAAGGTGCACATGGATGCTGCTAAGAGGGCACTACGCTACTTGTGCAGTACATCGGGCATGGGGCTCGTGCTTGGAGGGCGGAGCCCAGTTGTCCTCACTGGGCACTCAGACGCTTCTTGGGTTGACGACCAGGCTACGCAGCGGTCGTCACAGGGTTGCACCTTCAGCCTTGGCTCTGGCTCTGTTTCTTGGCGTTCTACACGCTCGTCTTCATTTCTCAGCTCCAGTTGTGAGGCTGAGATCTACGCCACAGCCATGGCTGCACAGGAGTTATGCTGGCTCACCTACCTGCTGACCGACCTGGGAGAGCGGCCTCGTTCTCCTCCGGTGCTGTACGTCGACAACAAGGCCGCCATTGCCTTGTGTGAGGAGCACAGACTGGAGCACAGAACGAAGCACATCGCTCTGCGTTACTTCCTGGCTCGAGAGTTGCAGCAGCGTGGTCAGCTTCGTCTTGCTCACGTGGCCACTCGGGCCAACACTGCTGATATATTCACCAAGGCACTTCCGTCTGGTGATCATCAGCGTTTCTGCACTTTGTTAGGCCTTGTGCCCACTTTTCCTCACTTGCTGTAGACTTTGCTTGTACTGTGATCTATATATATACCTGCATGCTTGCTCTGCTAGGTAGAGATCACTGTGCTGTTGTTGTTGCATATATACATCTGCATGTGAACTGGCCTTGTGGCCCTTTGCTTGTGCTCAGTGTGTGTGGTGACGTTGTGATCCACCCTGAGCTTGCTTTGCTCCTCTTGACTGGTCTTGTGACCCCTTGCTCTCCCCCACTTTGCCTATGGGGGTGTGTCAAATGATATATCTGCTATATATGTTTAGGCTATAGTGGGGTAGCCAACATGGGGTACAGCCCCTTTTAGGGTTTCATATTTGTACCCAACTCCTTCATAGTTGATTCATTCCTGCTGCTAGATTCTAACAAAGCGGTCACAAGACCAGTCTGCAGAAGAGAACACAGCTCAGGGTGGATCACAAAAACACCACGCATTCTGAGCACAAGCAAGTGGCCACAAGGCCAGTTCACATGCAGAGGTATATAATAGCAAGGCAGTACACTGATCAGAACCTAGCAAGAGAAAACATGCAGGTATAAAGATATATAGCAGTGTACAACAAGAGCAAGTCAAGCAACCAACAGGTGAGGCAGAGTGGGCACAAGCCCAAGAGCAGTGCAGAAACGGTGATGATCACCAGACCCAAGGGCCTTGGTGAAGACATCAGCAGTGTTGGCCCGAGAGGCCACGTAAGCAAGGCGCAGCTGACCACGCTGCTGCAGCTCATGCGCAAGGAAGTAGCGAAGAGCAATGTTCTTCGTTCTGTGCTCTAGTCTCTCCTCGCGACACAAGGCAAGCATTGCCTTGTTGTCGACGTACAGAACTGGAGGAGAACGAGGGCGCTCCCCCAAGTCGGTCAGCAGGTAGGTCAGCAAGTGTAGCTCCTGTGCAGCCATGGCCCCAGCGTAGATCTCGGCCTCACAGCTGGAACCAAGCACAGAAGAGGAACGAGTGGACCTCCACGAAACAGAACCAGAGCCAAGACTGAAGGTGTAACCCTGTGACGAACGCTGAGTCGTCTGGTCGTCGGCCCAAGAAGCGTCAGAGTGTCCTGTGAGGACCACCGAACCCCGTCCTCCAAGCACGAGCCCCATGCCCGATGTGCTGCACAAGTAACGCAGTACCCTCTTCGCAGCATCAAAGTGCACCTTTCGGTGTCGACCAGGTGCCACGTAGCGAGCCAGGAGGCTGAGATGGTACGCGAGGTCAGGTCGTGTGCACGTCATCAGGTACATGAGGCAACCCACAAGCTCTGGGTACGGACCACTCGGCTCTACGGACTCGTTCGAAGGTGGAGCTGAGAGCGAGTGGCCGGTAGACAGAGGAGTGGGCTGTGGCGAGGACCAAGTGAAGCGGAAGCGCTGAAGGACCTGGTGCACCATGTGTGACTGAGTGAGGGTGATGGTGCGCCGTGGTCTGTCCCGGGTGATCTGCAAGCCAAGATAGCTCCGCAGCTCACCAAGGTCAGTGCAGGTGTGTCTCTCCTGCAGCTCCGCCTTCACTAGGGCCAGTGCCTCAATGTCAGCAGTAGCAAAAACCAAGTCGTCGACGTACACGAGGATGTAGAACGGCGGCAGAGAGGTGTCGGTGCGTAGAAACAGCGACGGGTTAGCAGTCGAAGGAGCAAACCCAAGAGCCGCAAGTGTCGTCCTCAATGTGTCGTGCCACTCACGGGGCGCCTGACGCAGGCCGTACACTGGTCGCCGTAGGCTCCACTGGGTACCCTCAGGAAACGTCCCAGTGAAGCCCTGTGGACGGCGCAACCAGATGGCCTCGTGAAGGCTACCCTGCAAGAAAGCTGTCAAGAAGTCGAGGGAGTGCAGCTCGTAGTCACGCTGAGCTGCAACGTGTAGCAACACCCGAAGAGTGGTCATCTTCGGGGTGGGGGAGAAGGTCTGAAAGAAGTCGACCCCCTCACACTGACTGAAGCCTCGAGCAACGTAACGTGCCTTGAAGGCAGGCCGAGAACCCGGCGGCCGCTTCACCCTGAAAATCCACATGCCACTGACGATGTTCGCCCCAGGTGGGGGAACCTCGTCGACGTAGGTGCCTGTAGACTTCCAGGAAGCCATCTTTGCGTCCATGGCTGTCTGCCACTGAGAGGAGTACTCACCCGAAATTGCCTCCCTGTAGGAGCGCGGGGTGGGGATGTCAAGTGCATCCGGGTCTCCCTCAGGGGCAAGCAGCATGGTCGCGTGATGGGGTGAAGCGGTAGCAAGGCACTCCAGCTCCTCCTGTCTGTCCTCAAGAACGTCACAGCCAAGGGCAATACAGCCAAGAGCAGTCTCACCCCCGACGGACGGAGGACAGGCAGGGACAGGGTCAGAGACAAGACTTGCAAGGTAGTCTAGGCGGTACACAGCAGCAAAGTCAACGAGCTCAGGTACTAGGGCAGACACAGCAGGAGATGAGAACGTAGGGTCCGTCACAACCGTAGCAAGAAGGCGAGTAACAGTCGGACTGGACGCACGAGCAAGGTCAGACGGAGGGTCAGCAACGTCAGGCTGAGAGGACGCAGGAGGTATCGGTAGTACAACACGCTGAGGAACAGAGGAAGGACGGAGTGTCATATCGTGAGTGCCGGGGACAGCCGGAGCACGCGGACGACGAACACGAGGAACACGAGCACGGACAGTAGCTCTAGGCTCAGGCTCAAGGTCAAAGCTAGACTCAGGCTCTCGACGCTCAAGGTTGGAAGCACGAGTCTCAGGCTCTCGACGCTCAGTCAGGGACTCTGACACCGAAGTGTAAGGAGCAGGATCAGGCAGTGGGGAGTGTGGTAGCAGCGGTGGCTGTGACTGGTCCGCTGGCGGACACAGCAACGGAGGAGTAGTACCTGCCACAGGGAAGCCAGTAGCACCTGGCGGAAGACTGAGAAGGTGGCGAAGAGCACCAGTAGCTCCCGTACCTCCAGCACGAGCAGCTCCTCCAGTACCCCCAGCAACACCTCCAGCACCAGTAGCACCAGCACCTCCACCACCACGAGCTCCGACAGCGCCAGCACCTCGAGCACCAGTAGTACCTCTAGCACCTCCAGTGCCTCCAGCTCCAGCTCCAGCGCCTCCAGCACCAGTAGTACCTCCAGTACCTCCCGTGCCAGCAGCTCCAGTAGCACCTCCAGCACCTCCAGCACCAGCAGCACCACCTGCTCCGGCAGCTCCAGCACCTCCAGTACAAACACCTCCGGGACCAGTAGCTCCAGCACCTCCAGTACCTCCAGCACCAGCACCTCCAGGGTCAGCACCTCCAGCACCAGCAGTACCTCTAGTACCTCCAGTAGTACCTCCAGCACCTCCAGCACCAGCAGCACCTCCTTGACTAGTAGCTCCAGCACCAGCCGGACCGTACCCTCCACCACCAGGACTGCCTCGCCGAACGACCCACGCACGAATCGCCTGCGGCGAGAGCGTCTCAAGTAGAGCAGGCTGCGGTGGCTGTCCAGCTCCAGTACCTCCAGTAGTCGTAGCTCTAGCACCTCCAGCACCAGAAGCACCTCTAGTACCCCCAGCTCTAGCACCTCCAGCACCAGCAGCAGCTCTAAACAGGCAGGTATAAAGATATATAGCAGTGTACAACAAGAGCAAGTCAAGCAACCAGCAGGTGAGGTAGAGTGGGCACAAGCCCAAGAGTAGTGCAGAAGCGCCGATGACCACCAGACCCAAGGGCCTTGATGAACACATCAGCAGTGTTGGTGTCAACGGGAGTTGTAGTTGGCCCCGTCCTCGCTTGGGCGGAGCCGACTTCGTGGTTGGGTGCGTGGGAGGAGCAGCCGACTTGGAGCAGTGGGCGGGCTGGTCGACGGTTTGGTTGACCTGCATGGTGTCACTGCATTGGCGCCGACTTGGGAGGGCGCCGACTTTGGGTGGTCGACTAGGGAGGTCGGCCTGTGGAGGGCCTCGACTTAGGTGACGCCGACTTGGTTGGTCGACCCGGAGTTGGTCGACAAGGGGAGTGGTCGACTTGGTGTGGTCGACGGGAGTTGGTCGTCGACTTGGGTGGTCGACGGGTACGCGAAGGAGAAGCTGGTCGACGTGGTTGCCCGGTCGACTAGGTTACCCGGGCGACGGGGTTCGCGAGGTGCGCGAGGGTCGCCCAGGAGGATGTGGTGAAATCGACCTGCTGTTCGGGAGTCCGAGGTCGACATGGCTCCACAGGCGCAACAGTCGGCACGTGGTCGACCTGGTGGCACCTGCGCAACGCTCGTGGCGGTGCACGTCGTGGTCAACCGTCACCTGGCACCTGCGAAGTAGGTGCACGCGCGTGCGCACATGGGCGTCTGAGGCTGCAAGGCTAGCACGTCGACCTGTGGTGTCGACCTGCAGTGCACGTGGGTACCTTAGGCCGCCTGTGGGCACCTGAGGTCGTCCTGCTGGGGAGGCGCCCTCGTGGTGTGCTGGCGATCGACTCACTGTGTGCTAGGTTGCTAGGCGTCTGATGTAGTCAACCTTGCCTATCCTCATTGATCAATTGTTGTGAACTTTGCTTAGTGGAACTCTTGCCAATTTCCCCCATGAACCAGCAAGTAGTGTGCGCACTAAGAAACCAACTAACGAACGCAGAGATCACTCACGCCCCCGTGCCTAGCCCGTAGTCTAGCTCCTGTTGACAGAGTTATCTCCGCATGGTGCGGTGAGCGTGGACGGCACCGCGACGTAATTTCAGTCTAGTCGACTTAGTGGTCCCTTCCCTAATTTGTGTTCATAGGCCGGCAGCTGTGCGGAGTCACTATGGAGGTGCCGTAGTTGACACGGGGGTGGTGGACACCCTTGAGGCACGGCTGGAGAACGCGAGGAGACGTCACGAGGCGACCGAGTATGGCGACCTGCCGTGGGCGGTCGTCGAGGCTGGCATCCGCGCTGTGTGGGCGACGGAGCACCCTCCTTCTCGGCCTTGGTCTCCTCGACCGGTAAACACCGAGGGCGGCGTCGACGTGGGCGTCAACGCCGGGGGTGGCCAAGTCGGCAGCAGTGCGGGAGGCACGTCGAGGCAGCGTGGTGTGATTCACGCCGGTGAAGTCGGCGGCGTTCAGGCGCGAGGGATGCAGTCGTCGGCGGCTGCAGGAACCTCGCAGGGCGACGTTGGAGGACGTCGAGGCAGTATAATGTCGGCGTCGGCGACCCATGTGACGGCGGGCGGGATAGCACCGAGCTACGGGTACTTCAAGTTTACGCCGGACAGGATCTCGGTCACCCCCCTGCTGGTCGGTCGACCCGACATACTCACGTGGAAGGAAGCCATCGAGCCCCAGCTGGAGATGGTCGGGCTGATCGGCTTCGCCCGTGGCACCGTGGCGACGCCGGAGGAGATCTACCCCGACCTGCGAGCGGAGTTTCGCGCGTGCAGTTGCTGACCTTCACGGTCATCTCGCGGTGTTGCTCGCCGAGCGTGCAGATCGCCTTGAAGTCGTGCAGGGAGCACCTCGACGCAGGCCACCGGGCATGGCACTTCATCGAGTCGACGTACCAAGTCACCGACGACTTGTGCATCGCCCAGCTTGAGGGGCAGCTGACACACCTGCGTATGGGCGATCAGGAGACCGCTACCGACTACTGCAACCGAGCTCGGCGAATTCTCGCCAATATTTGTCCCTCCTCGCGCATCGTGTTCATTAGCGTGTTCACCAGCGTGTTCATTAGCGTGTTCAGTAACGCGAGCGTCATATGCTCGCGAATCGTTTCCAGCACAGGTGGCGAGATCAGCGAGATGCTCGAGTGAGTTCTGTTACTGGCGTTTTGAACAGCTCTGACAGTTCGGATCGACAGTGCGTTCGGAACGAGACGCACGTGGCAAGCAGCAGTTGGGTGATCGAAAGTTCTGCTGATCGCCACCGACATTTCCGCTCGTGCAAAATTTGCACGGTCTTTATTGCAACCGTTCGCAGATGGCGCGAAGAGTAAAGTTTGAATCGGCACCGTTGGCATTCTTCGCGCTCGACTTTCGAATTGTTTCAGCGACGAGTTGGGAGCCCGCAGAGTTACAAAATAAATCAGGGAGGGAAACGCGAAAGTGTTCGCGCTACGAGAAACGAGACTGGAAACTTGGAAGAATAGAGTAAGGTAGAATAGAAAGCAATATATAACTGTGTAATAGAATATATTCCCATTAGAGCTAGTATATAACTGTGTGTTCTTGATGTTCTTAGATACAACTTGTGTGGAATATTACTCCTGCGTCTACTGCAAGTACGCTGCCATAGGTCACTGCGTCTCATGTGTTACTGCATCTCTATATCTACACGCTCGAACCCTTGGATAGGGGCTGACCTCGGTCAGGCACCCAAGGACACTCGGAGGTGACCCCGAGGAGAGAGTTTTAGTATCAACTAAGGCGGTTAGTAGTTAGTTTAGTACGTATATTTCGTAACATATTTGTGTCAGAATAATGAACGAGAATGTGTGAACTAACAGCAGGATGGGTACAAGTAGGAAACCCTAATTTGGGTTGTACCCCTTATGGGCTACCCCACTACAGCCTAAACAATAAGCAGCACATATAAGTTTGACACACCCCCATAGGCAAAGTGGGGGAGAACAAGAGGTCACAAGACCAGTCAAGAAAAGCAAAACAAGCTCAGGGTGGATCACGACGTCACCACGCATTCTGAGTACAAGCAAATGGCCACAAGGCCAGTTCACATGCAGAGTTATATAAAGGAGAACAAGCAGTACAGTGATCACAACCTAGCAAATGTAAGCATGCAGGTATATGTATATAGATCACAGTACAAGCAAAGTCAAGAAGTGAGCAAGTGAGGCCAAGTAGGCACAAGGCCTAGAACAGTACAGAAACGCTGATGATCACAAGGCTGAAGTGCCTTGGTGAAGATATCAGCAGTGTTGGCCTGAGAGGCCACGTAAACAAGACGAAGCTGACCATGATGCCGAGCCGCGCGTCGCCCCTGCAGCCCGTGGGTCGCGCGCAACCCTAAACCCTAAAAAAAAAAATAAAAAAAAATAAAAAAAAAAACAACTACTGCTGCTGCTGCTACTACTGCTGCTGCTGCTGGTACAGGTGCTACTGGGAGTGCTGGAGGTGCTGCTGGTGCTGGAGGAGCTGGAGGTGCTGGACCTACTCCTGACCGTCGCTGTCTGTCATGGCCACTATCACGGCAGTTGCTGCGGCCAGGGGTGGACAGTAGCGGGCACTGCCTCTCCCGGACGACCCCACCCCTCAGCAGCTTCGTGAGTGGGTTATTCAGCGAGGCCGTCCTGGTGGTGGAGGTTATCGTTTTGTTAAGACTGCTGCTCTTGGTGCTAGTGATTCTGCTACCACTCCAGGTGCTAGTGAGTCTGCTGCCGCTCCAGGTGCTAGTGAGTCTGCTGCAGATCTAGGTGCCCGTGAGTCTGCCGACGCTCTAGGTGCTAGTGCGTCTACCACCACATGTCCTGCCTCAGCTGAGGTCTTGCACACTTTCACACTTGACTCAGGCGCGTCACGTTGCTTCTTTCGTGATTGCACCACAGTCACACCACTCACAGCACCTGTCCCAGTCTCACTGGCTGACCCCTCTGGGGGCCCAGTAGTTGCGAGAGCCTCCACGGTCCTCCCTTGTCCAGCAGTCCCCTCCGGCTCTCTGTCAGGTCTCCACCTCCCCACGTTCTCGACGAACTTGGTGAGCAACGCTGCCATTCAGGATGTCTGGGTTGATACCTTTATTCCTGGAGGGCAGCGTGTGGTGATCTGTACGTGCTCCCGGACTGGCCGTCACCTGGCTACGTTCACTCGACAGCCTGGGTCTAGTCTGTACACACTGACCACTGCGTCTGCACAGGTGGCTGAGTCAGGTCAGGTGGCTGCGTCGAGTCGGGCGTCTGCGTCGAGGCAGTTAGCTGCGTCTTGCTCGTGCAGAGTACTCACGCATGAGACTCAGCGCTGGCACCACCGTCTTGGTCACCCCTCCCTGCAGCGTCTACGCAGTATGCACTCCCGTCTCCTTGTCTCTGGCCTCCCCAGGACCCTGCCCCCCCTGCCGCGCTCGCTTGCCCCGCCGTGCCTTCCTTGCGTCGAGGGGCGGCAGCGCGCCGCTCCTCACTCCTCCGAGTTTCCTCCGACCACTGCTCCTCTGCAGACTCTCCACCTGGACGTGTGGGGCCCGGCCCCAGTCGGTGGGACGGACCTGGAGCGCTACTTCCTGCTGGTTGTTGACGACTACACACGCTACACCACTATCTTCCCCTTGCGTCGCAAGGCGGACGTCAGCGGTATTTTGATCCCCTGGATCCGTGCTACTCGTCTCCAGCTGCACGAGCGCTTTCAGCAGGACTTCCCAGTCCTGCGTCTGCACTCTGACAGGGGTGGTGAGTTCTCCTCTGGCGTCCTTGAGACGTTCTGCCAGGATGAGGGCATCGCCCAGTCGTTCACGCTTCCGGCCTCTCCGCAGCAAAATGGGATCGCTGAGCGTCGCATTGGCCTGATCATGGAGGTTGCTCGTGCCTCCATGATCCATGCGGCTGCTCCCCATTTCCTGTGGCCGTTTGCGGTCCGATACGCCGCGCATCAGCTCAACCTCTGGCCCCGTGTCTCTGCTCCAGAGACCTCGCCCACACTCCGTTGGACGGGACAGCCTGGTGATGCGTCGTCGTTTCGGGTCTGGGGCGCGCTCTCCCTTGTTCGCGATACCAAAGCGAGCAAGCTCTCTCCTCGCACTCTCCGCTGTGTCTTCCTGGGCTTCCCCACCGACGCTCCACCCTGGCAGTTCTACCACCCTGCCTCGCGTCGTGTTCTGTCCTCTCAGGACGTCACCTTCGACGAGTCGGTCTGTTACTACCGACTTCACCCACACGCGTCCCACCCGGTCCCCCTCGCGCCTCTCTTCCTGGTACCAGTCCCCCCCCCGGTAGACCCCCTTCCCCCACAGGGTCCTGCTCCCTCAGGTGTGTCTCAGGTAGACCCACCCCCCTTGGATGAGCCAGTGGAGATCTCTTCTGACTCCTCTGACCCAGCTGAGGGGGGTGACACCGCCGCCGACGACACGGCGACCACTCGCCGCACTCCTCGCTTGGAGAACCCCCCGGGTTTCCCGCCTCGGCCGTCTTCACCACCTCCGCAGCCTGCTGCTGTGGACTCTGGAGCTGAGGCTGCTGGAGCTGGGCCTGGGAGTGGTACGTCTGGGGGTGACTGCTCTCCTCGTTTGGCTACCCCCCCCGGTTTCCCGCCTCTGCAGCCTTCTGCAGTGGACACTGGAGCTGAGACTGAGGGTCCTGAGCCTGCGGGTGCTAGGACTGAGGGTACTGAGCCTGCGGGTGTTGGGACTGAGGGTACTGAGCCTGCGGGTGCTGGGACTGAGAGTACTGAGCCTGCGGGTGCTGAGACTGAGGGCACTGAGCCTGCGGGTGCTGGGACTGAGGGTACTGAGCCTGAGGGTACTGAGCCTGGGGGTACTGAGACTTCGGGTGCTGACTTTGGGGGTGCTGCGATTCCTTCTGGAGGTCCTGGACCTGGAGGTACTGGAGCTACTAGGCCTGGAGGTACTACTGGAGGTACTGGAGCTGCTGCTGGTGCTGGAGGTGCTGGAGCTGGAGGTACTAGAGGTGCTTCTGGTGCTGGAGGTGCTACAGCTACCACTACTGGAGGTACTGGAGCTGGACAGCCACCGCAGCCTGCTCTACTTGAGACGCTCTCGCCGCAGGCGATTCGTGCGTGGGTCGTTCGGCGAGGCAGTCGTGGTGGTGGAGGGTACGGTCCGGCTGGTGCTGGAGCTACTAGTCCAGGAGGTGCTGCTGGTGCTGGAGGTGCTGGAGGTACTACTGGAGGTACTAGAGGTACTGCTGGTGCTGGAGGTGCTGCTGGTGCTGGGGGTACTAGAGCTGCTGCTGGTGCTGGAGGTGCTGACCCTGGAGGTGCTGGTGCTGGAGGTACTGGAGGTGCTGGAGCTACTGGTCCCGGAGGTGTTTGTACTGGAGGTGCTGGAGCTGCCGGAGCAGGTGGTGCTGCTGGTGCTGGAGGTGCTGGAGGTGCTACTGGAGCTGCTGGCACGGGAGGTACTAGAGGTACTACTGGTGCTGGAGGCGCTGGAGCTGGAGCTGGAGGCACTGGAGGTGCTAGAGGTACTACTGGTGCTCGAGGTGCTGGCGCTGTCGGAGCTCGTGGTGGTGGAGGTGCTGGTGCTACTGGTGCTGGAGGTGTTGCTGGGGGTACTGGAGGAGCTGCTCGTGCTGGAGGTACGGGAGCTACTGGTGCTCTTCGCCACCTTCTCAGTCTTCCGCCAGGTGCTACTGGCTTCCCTGTGGCAGGTACTACTCCTCCGTTGCTGTGTCCGCCAGCGGACCAGTCACAGCCACCGCTGCTACCACACTCCCCACTGCCTGATCCTGCTCCTTACACTTCGGTGTCAGAGTCCCTGACTGAGCGTCGAGAGCCTGAGACTCGTGCTTCCAACCTTGAGCGTCGAGAGCCTGAGTCTAGCTTTGACCTTGAGCCTGAGCCTAGAGCTACTGTCCGTGCTCGTGTTCCTCGTGTTCGTCGTCCGCGTGCTCCGGCTGTCCCCGGCACTCACGATATGACACTCCGTCCTTCCTCTGTTCCTCAGCGTGTTGTACTACGATACCTCCTGCGTCCTCTCAGCCTGGCGTTGCTGACCCTCCGTCTGACCTTGCTCGTGCGTCCAGTCCGACTGTTACTCGCCTTCTTGCTACGGTTGTGACGGACCCTACGTTCTCGTCTCCTGCTGCGTCTGCCCTAGTACCTGAGCTCGTTGACTTTGCTGCTGTGTACCGCCTAGACTACCTTGCAAGTCTTGTCTCTGACCCTGTCCCTGCCTGTCCTCCGTCCGTCGGGGGTGAGACTGCTCTTGGCTGTATTGCCCTTGGCTGTGACGTTCTTGAGGACAGACAGGAGGAGCTGGAGTGCCTTGCTACCGCTTCACCCCATCACGCGACCATGCTGCTTGCCCCTGAGGGAGACCCGGATGCACTTGACATCCCCACCCCGCGCTCCTACAGGGAGGCAATTTCGGGTGAGTACTCCTCTCAGTGGCAGACAGCCATGGACGCAAAGATGGCTTCCTGGAAGTCTATAGGCACCTACGTCGACGAGGTTCCCCCACCTGGGGCGAACATCGTCAGTGGCATGTGGATTTTCAGGGTGAAGCGGCCGCCGGGTTCTCGGCCTGCCTTCAAGGCACGTTACGTTGCTCGAGGCTTCAGTCAGCGTGAGGGGGTCGACTTCTTTCAGACCTTCTCCCCCACCCCGAAGATGACCACTCTTCGGGTGTTGCTACACGTTGCAGCTCAGCGTGACTACGAGCTGCACTCCCTTGACTTCTCGACAGCTTTCTTGCAGGGTAGCCTTCAAGAGGCCATCTGGTTGCGCCGTCCACAGGGCTTCACTGGGTCGTTTCCTAAGGGTACCCAGTGGAGCCTACGGCGACCAGTGTACGGCCTGCGTCAGGCGCCTCGCGAGTGGCACGACACACTGAGGACGACACTTGTGGCTCTTGGGTTTGCTCCTTCGATGGCTGACCCGTCGCTGTTTCTACGCACCGACACTACTCTGCCGCCGTTCTACATCCTCGTGTACGTCGACAACTTGTTTTTTGCTACTGCTGACACTGAGGCACTGACCCTAGTGAAGGCGGAGCTGCACAAGAGACACACCTGCACTGACCTGGGTGAGCTGTGGAGCTATCTTGGCTTGCAGATCACCCGGGACAGAGCACGGCGCACCATCACCCTGACTCAGTCACACATGGTGCACCAGGTCCTTCAGCGTTTCCGCTTCACGTGGTCCTCGCCACAGCCCACTCCTCTCTCTACCGGCCACTCGCTCTCAGCTCCACCTTCGGACGAGTCCGTAGAGCCGAGTGATCCGTACCCAGAGCTTGTGGGTTGCCTCATGTACCTGATGACGTGCACACGACCTGACCTCGCGTACCCTCTCAGCCTCCTGGCTCGCTACGTGGCACCCGGTAGACACCGAAAGGTGCATTTTGATGCTGCGAAGAGGGTACTGCGTTACTTGTGCATCACATCGGGCATGGGGCTCGTGCTTGGAGGACGGGGTTCGGTGGTCCTCACAGGACACTCTGACGCTTCTTGGGCCGACGACCAGACGACTCAGCGTTCGTCACAGGGTTACACCTTCAGTCTTGGCTCTGGTTCTGTCTCGTGGAGGTCCACTCGTTCTTCTTCTGTGCTTGGTTCCAGCTGTGAGGCCGAGATCTACGCTGGGGCCATGGCTGCACAGGAGCCACGCTGGCTGACCTACCTGCTGACCGACTTGGGGGAGCGGCCTCGTTCTCCTCCAGTTCTGTACGTCGACAACAAGGCAATGCTTGCCTTGTGTCGCGAGCAGAGACTGGAGCACAGAACGAAGAACATTGCTCTTCGCTACTTCCTTGCGCGTGAGCTGCAGCAGCGTGGTCAGCTGCGCCTTGCTTACGTGGCCTCTTGGGCCAACACTGCTGATGTCTTCACCAAGGCCCTTGGGTCTGGTGATCATCACCGTTTCTGCACTGCTCTTGGGCTTGTGCCCACTCTGCCTCACCTGCTGGTTGCTTGGCTTGCTCTTGTTGTACACTGCTATATATCTTATACCTGCATGTCTTCTCTTGCTAGGTTGTGCTCAGTGTACTGCCTTGCTACTATATACCTCTGCATGTGAACTGGCCTTGTGGCCACTTGCTTGTGCTCAGAATGCGTGGTGACCTTGTGATCCACCCTGAGCTGTGTTCTCTTCTACAGACTGGTCTTGTGACCGCTTGTTGTGTTTGCTATCCCCTACTTTGCCTATGGGGGTGTGTCAAATCACAATTGTATCTCTAGGCTACAGTAGGGTCACTCCTTAGTGAGTACAACACTTTAGGGTTAGGTTTCCCCTACTTGTACTCACCAGATGCCTAGTCCAATCATTCATTCCTGCTTATTCTAACACCATCAGGGAGCAGTTTCTTCTTCAGCAGCCACTTGACGCCAGCCGGCCTTGCACCCCTTCGGTAGCTCAGCCAACGTCCACGTGCCTTGCTCATCAAGGCTCGCAATCTCGTATTTCATAGAAGCCTTCCACTCCTTGATGTTCGGTAAGGGTTGCCAGGTGATGATGACGCCTCCCCAAGCACCTTCATCCTCCTCATACTCATCCAGGTCCTCCACATCGTCATTGTTGCTGCTTGTGTCGCAATCATCCTTAGCAAGGAATGCCATGTTGTACGGGTTGACGTTATCGTCAGCCGTCATGGTTATTGCAGGTAACCGTACGGATGACACCTGTTTGTTGGGTCTGCTGAAGCGACGTGGGGGTGGTGAGATGGGCTAGATGGGAGGGACTGCAGGTGTCGGCTCCCTCTCATGGGCCGCCAATAGGTGCTCGTCCACAGCTACCTCTCCTTCCTCCTCATGATCAGCCACTCTACCTCCAGAGTGGCGGCACATGATCAGCCGCCACCACGTACATCGTGGTCCACGTTATTTCTGTCACTATGCTTGCTGACGGAACAGGGGCATTCCAAGTGCCTTGAAATGAAAAGGTTCACTTGTTACTGGTAGGCAGGTTGCTACGTACCAGCATTTGAGCTTACTGTAGGCCTGATTCTTGTTTGACTCACGTGGTTGTTAGTAGCAGAACGAAAATTAAAGCAAGCAAGCTTGGAGCTTTCATGGGCATGCTAAGATTGCATGTTGATGAAAGAGAAGCAAAGAAGCTTGATACAAGCGCAGGTAGTGTCCAAACTAGTAAACAATCAGCCAATCAGTGCCTGTAGGGCAACTCTCATGAACAAATATGTACAATATGCACCAACAGGAAACACACTCAACTACGGTACTTGTACACACAGTGAATGCTGCTGCAACCCCTGCCATAATGAGGGCTTTACCCTGAATGCACGTGCATGTCACACATGCCTCACACATGGGAGGGACACTTGCAAGCTGCATCACATGTGGATGGGCTTGCTGTACGCGGCAAGTGCAGCCTCCTTCACCGCCTCACTGAGCGTGGGGTGGCCGTGGCTCATGCGTGCAATGTCCTCACTGCTCGCGCCATACTCAATGCCCACCACGCACTCCATGATCAGCTCGCCCGCACTCGGCCCCACGATGTGCACGCCCACCACTCTATCCGTCGCCTTCTCTGCTATCATCTTCACCATCCCCTCCGTCTCCCCAGTCGTGCGTGCTCGACTGTTCGCCGTGAAGGGGAACTTTCCCACGCGGTATGCTACACCCGACTGCTTCAACTCCTCCTCCGTCCTGCCCACCATGGCCACCTCTGGGTGCGTGTAGATGATCCAGGGCACTGTGCCATAATTCACATACCCATTCTTCCCTGCCAATTTCTCCACGCACGCGATCCCATCCGCCTCGGCCTTGTGAGCCAGCATGGGCCCGGGAATGACGTCCCCGATGGCAAACACGCTTGGCACGGACGACTGGAACCGGCCGTCCACCTGGATGCGCCCCGCCTTGTCCCTCCTCACACCCACTGCCTCCAGCCCCAGCCCGTCGGTGTACGGCACGCGCCCCGTGGCCACCAGCACCACGTCCGCCTCTACCTGGCTGCGCTGCCCGCCCCTGGCGGGCTCCACCTGCAGCACCACGCCGCTCCCCGACGCATCCGCGGACACCACTTTCGTGGCCAGCATGAACTTAAAGCCCTGCTTCTCCAGCACGCGCTGCAAGGTGCGGCGGATCTCGCGGTCCATGTTGCCGCCTATGCTGTCTGTGAGCTCCACCACCGTCACCTCCGCGCCCAGCCGCCCCCACACCGACCCCAGCTCCAGCCCGATGGCCCCGCCGCCCAGCACCACGAGCTTCTTGGGCACGGAGGGCAGGCTGAGCGCGCCGGTGGACGACACGATCTTCGTCTCATCGATCTGCACGTCCGGCAGCGCCTGCACGTCCGACCCCGTGGCGATGATGATGTTCCTCGCGTTGATGAGCCTGGTCTCCCCCGGAGAATCCAGCAGGGAGACGGCGACCTGGTGTGGTCCCACAATCTTGCCATGGCCCTTGACGTAAGTGACCTTGTTCTTCTTGAGCAGCCCCTCGATTTTCTTGGAGAGTGCGGCGACGGCGCTGCTCTTCTGCGCCATCATGGCGGGCAGGTCCACCTCCACGCCCGCCACCTTCACGCCGTGTGACGCCAAGGAGTGCTGCGCCTCGTCGTACATGTGAGTCGACTCCAGCAGTGCCTAGTTGCAGGGAGGGGGGGAGATGGAGAGGAAGAAGAAAACGTGGTGAAGGCAGAGAGAGAGAAAGTGCTCTGTCTCTTGGTAACGTGGTGAAGGCAGAGAGAGAGAAAGTGCTCTGTCTCTTGGTGATTGGGAAGGGAAAGGGGGGTTAGGAAGCTGGAATATCGGAGAGTTGGGAGAGAGGGAAGCGATGGGGAGATCCGTCGACGAGTGCATGTTGGATAGGTGCATGAGAGGAAGGCCTGAATGCATGGGAGCATGGAAGCATGAGAGCATGCGACCATGGTTACACGGGAGCATGGCTGCATGGGTGCAAGGGAGCAGGGAGCAATGATGGGTGCATGGGAGCATGGGTGTATGGGTGCATGGGAGCATGTGTGCATGGGAGCAGAGAGCATGGGAGCATGTGTGCATGGGAGCAGGGAGCATGGGTGCATGGGTGCATGGGTGCATGGGAGCATGGGAGCAGGGAGCATGGGTGCATGGGAGCAAGGAGCACGGGAGCATGGGAGCATGGGTGCATGGGTGGATGGGAGCATGGGAGCAGGGAGCATGGGTGCATGGGAGCATGGGAGCATGGGTGCATGGGTGCATGGGAGCATAGGAGCATGGGAGCATGGGAGCATGGGTGCATGGGAGCAAGGAGCAGGGGTGCATGGGTGCATGGGCGCGTGGGAGCATGGGTGCATAGCATGGGTGCATGGGTGCATGAGAGCATGGGTGCACGGGAGCATGGGTGCATGGGGGTGCTTGGGTGCGTGGGTGCGTGGGAGCATGGGTGCATGGGAGCGTGGGTGCATATGGGTGCATGGGAGCATGGGAGCATGGGAGCATGGGAGCATGGGAGCATGGGAGTATGGGAGCATGGGAGCATGGGAGCATGGGTGCATGGGAGCATGGGTGCATGGGAGCGTCGGTGCATATGAGTGCATGGGAGCATGGGAGCATGGGAGCATGGGAGATGGGAGTATGAGAGTATGGGAGTATGGAGTATAGGAGTATGGGAGTATGGATACCTGGATGCAAGGGACAGCTCGCTGATGCCTTTAGCGGTGGAAAAAAGGGCTGATGGAGGCAAGAGGGAAAAAGGCGAGGCACTGCCGCATTCATCCGCGCGTCAAAGCTCCCACGAATCACTGCCCGATAGACAATCCTTGCCCGTATCAACGCTTGTTCTCGTACCTTGGATGGAACGCACCCCACGTTCACGCACGTGCCACCCAGCGAGCCGTGTTTGTCCACGCACGTGACCTTCATGCCCAGCTGCGCTGCTCTGATGGCCGCCGCGTACCCGCCCGGTCCGCCGCCGATGACCAGGAGGTCGCTCTCCTCGGGGCTCGTCGCGGCCAGCTGAACGCCGTCTAACATGCGCCTGACGGCTCCTGTGGGCGCGTGGAAGGGCAGCACACGTAAGGGGACGTGCGAATGGCGTGTGCGAATGGAAGTGCGAGTGGCCGTGCGAGTCGATGCGCGAGTTGATGCGTGAGTCGACGCGCGAAGTAGTGAGAATAACTCCGTAATCTTGATACAGATGACAGAGGAAAACGCAACGGTTGGAACGAAAGCGAGAAAGCGACAGCAGGTTGCGACTTATCTGGTCACCAGATAACAGTCCTACCAGAAAACGGAGATACAGAAGGCAAGGGGATAATGGTAGGGGAGCTATTATCTTTGGTAAGAAGCATCGCGGGGAGCGTAGCACCCCACGCACTCCCACCGCACGCGTCTGCACACCAACGACACGGAACGCGGCACCCCTACCGTTGGGTGCATCGAACGCCTCCGCCAGTGTTCTCGCCAGCGGGATGGGGCTCCGCACCTCCTCCTCCTCCGCTGCCGCCCTCCCTGACTCTGCGGCCGCCGCTGCTGTCGACGAATGAGTGAACCAAGCAGAATGAGCCGAGCAAGGCAGCAGCGCGAGCAGTATGTAAGCCGCGACCAAGCCGAGCAACACCCGCGACGATTTCATCTGAGGACGTGAAATGCAGAGGGGGTATGGGAAGGAGATTACGCGAATTATACTGCTTTGCTACCACTCAAGTTGTTATTCATCTGAGAAAAAACACTCGACAACAGCAGAAACTGAGGGCCATCGCTGCTATTTTGCTGGGTTTTAAACATCAGTGTACGCAACGACGACCGACCATTGGGAATGATTTCACGGCAAGTAGCTCCGCTAGATTCAGCCACTAATTCTTCCGCTACAAGATCTACGTAGTAAGCGAAGTCACCATCGCAGGGAGGAATTTAGGCAAAACGGATGCAAGATTCACAGGCGTGGTGCCTTTCGGCCCTCTTCCGCGAAGTTCAAAATTAAACCGTTTTACACCGTAAGGTAGCCTTTTCAAAAAGCAGCGTAAGGTATAGAACCTCTCTAGAAGTTCGAAACTTGGCAAAAGTGCGCCTCTGATGCACCACGCCCTTACTCCCCGATTGGTTGCCTTGCCTGGAAAGTTTGAGTTTTGGGAGGGAAACCACCTGCGCGATGAGCGCGTCTAATCTGTTCCACGTCATATCTGTTACGCGTCGCATGTTTGTGCTAGCGCAGGCAGCGGCCTGTACTGTGATTGACGAGTTACCATCATAGCGAACACGTGATATTCCAAGTGTTACATAAATGTGTACGGTATTGCCTATCATGGTGGAACTTACATAATTGTAAAGTTTTTTTCCGACATTCCGTACCACATGCTTCAACACCGCGTACAAGACCAACCGTTGTTCGCCCGTTACTACTAACAGGGCTTCGCCAACCTTCGCGCTCTGCATTTTGCCAAACCATGCATCGCTGGCCTGACCGAGTCAGCCTACGCCTCGGGACTAGACCGAACCTTGATGCCAGCATCGAACTAGCTAGTTCGCACGCACCGCGCTACCATTTGCGTTTTCGCTTATAAGTATTCGCTCATGCCTTCGCTCATACTTTGTACTCGTTTGACACTCTTGTGCAATCCTCGCTACCTCGTTCCATTGCACCCGTAACAATTGGCTATCAGAGCCACTTTCTTTCGAACCACGCATTTTCGCAACCGGCAGAAAACCTCTTTTTTTTTTTTTTTTTTTTTTTTTTCACTCGAAGGGACTCACGCCCCTTAGCGTACTAGGAGCCGCTGCCCTCGCGTTCTCGCGTAAACGCGTGTTGCCACGACTGCGCCAGACCGGTCGACGTCATTCGACATGGCTGAACAAATCGACCTCACGACAGTCACGCAGGAGCGCCTGGACCAGCTGACGCGCCAACTGCACGAAATCACCGAGGAAATTGCGGCGCTAACGGCAGAACACACGTTGATGCAAAACAACATCGCACGGGTGCAACAAGCACAGTCGCAAACACAAGGCATACACGCACAAGGAGCACGACAGACATCCCAGCACGGGAGTGTGGGACAACCCTCGAGCGCGGCTAGTGGCGTCGCACGCAATGACGGAGGCGACGACCACGGGACAACACTCCCCGGAGAGACGAACGCGGCCAGAAGCCAGCCACGCGTCACGATTTCGACGCCAATCGACGAGTTGGCACTGCCTTCACCGATGCTGCTCAAGCCGCAGCGTCCGCCTTGCTTCGATCCAAGCCAACGAGGTGGTCCGACGGTTCAGGCGTGGTTGTGCCAGAATCAACTATGCAGGAATGTGTGCATTGAGTAGGAATGTGAGTACAAGTAGGAAACCCTAAGGGGTTGTACTCACTAGAGTATGCCCCACCACAGCCTAGAGCATACAAACATAGTTTGACACACCCCCATAGGCAAAGTGGGGGATAGCAAAACAACGGACGGTCAAAAGACCAGTCAAGCAAGAGAACAAAGCTAAGCAAAACTCAGGGTTGATCTCAAGATCACCACACATTATGAGCACAAGCCGCAAGGCCAGTTCACATGCAGAGTTTATAAAAGCAATTGCACTACACTAATCACAACCTAGCAAGTGCAAACATTCAGGTATAATCATATATTGAGAAGAAACGAGGAAATGAATGAACTATGAATGAATTGGGTACAAGTACTAACCCTAATTGGGTTGTACCCCTTATGGGCTACCCCACTATAGCCTACACAATATGCATGAGCTATAATGTTCTGACACACCCCCATAGGCAAAGTGGGGGAGAACAAGGGGTCACAAGACCAGTCAAGCAAAGCAAAGCAAAGCAAGCTCAGGGTGGATCACAAAGTCACCACACATTCCGAGCACAAGTTCAAGGCCACAAGGCCAGTTCACATGCAGGAGTACGTATATATAAAAAAGGCTAGACAAGCAAGAGCAGGTATATATATATATAACAGTACAAGCAAGGTCAAGAGGTGAGCAAGTGAGGCAAGGTAGGCACAAGGCCCAGCTGAGTACAAAAGCGCTGATGGTCACAAGGCGCAAGCGCCTTGGTGAAGATATCAGCAGTGTTGGCCTCAGAGGCCACGTACGCAAGACGCAGCTGACCACGCTGCTGCAGCTCACGGGCAAGAAAGTAGCGGAGAGCAATGTGCTTCGTTCTGTGCTCCAGTCGCTGCTCCCGACACAAGGCCAGCATGGCCTTGTTGTCTACGTACAGCACTGGAGGAGAACGAGGCGGCTCTCCGAGGTCAGTCAGCAGGTAGGTGAGCCAGCGAAGCTCCTGTGCAGCCATGGCTCCTGCGTAGATCTCAGCCTCACAACTGGAGCCGAGAACAGAAGACGAGCGAGTAGCCCGCCACGAAACAGAGCCGGAACCAAGGCTGAAGGTGTAACCCTGTGACGACCGCTGCGTAGCCTGGTCGTCAGCCCAAGAAGCGTCTGCGTGCCCAGTAAGGACCACTGGACTCTGCCCTCCAAGCACAAGCCCCATGCCCGACGTACTGCACAAGTAGCGCAACACCCTCTTCGCTGCAGCCATGTGCTCCGGTCTGTGTCTCCCAGGAGCAACATAGCGTGCGAGAATGCTAAGAGGGTATGCAAGGTCAGGTCGTGTGCAGGTCATCAGGTACATGAGGCAGCCAACAAGCTCTGGGTACGGGCCACTCGACTCTACGGACTCATCCGAAGGCAGAGCTGAGAGCGAGTGGCGAGTAGGCAGAGGAGTGGCCTGAGGCGAGGAGTACGTGAAGCCGAAGCGCTGAAGGACCTGCTGCACCATGTGTGACTGAGTCAGGGTAATGGTGCGGCGTGCTCTGTCCCGAGTGATCTGCAAGCCAAGGTAGCTGCGCAGTTCACCCAGGTCAGTGCACGTGTGTCTCTTCTGCAGCTCGGACTTCACGTGGGCGAGTCCAGCAGTGTCAGCTGTGGCAAAGACCAAGTCGTCGACGTACACGAGGATGTAGAACGGCGGCAAAGAAGTGTCGGTGCGCAGAAACAGCGACGGGTCGGCAGTAGAGGGAGCAAACCCAAGAGCCGCAAGTGTAGTCCTCAGTGTGTCGTGCCACTCACGCGGTGCCTGGCGGAGACCGTAGACTGGCCGCCGTAGGCTCCACTGGGTGCCAGGAGGAAAAGACCCAGTGAAACCAGGTGGGCGACGCAGCCAGATCTCCTCGTGCAGGCTGCCCTGCAAGAAAGCAGTGCTGAAGTCAAGAGAGTGTAGCTCGTAGTCACGGTGAGCAGCTACGTGCAGCAGTACCCGAAGAGTGGTCATCTTCGGGGTGGGAGAGAAGGTCTGAAAGTAGTCAACTCCCTGCCGCTGACTGAAGCCACGAGCCACGTAACGCGCCTTGAAGACAGGCGGAGAACCCGACGGTCGCTTCACCCTGAAAATCCACATGCCACTGACGATGTTCGCCCCAGGAGGGGGAACAGCGTCAACGTAGGTGCCTGTGGACTTCCAGGAAGCCATCTCTGCGTCCATAGCTGCCTGCCACTGAGAGGAGTAGGGACCCTCTATCGCCTCCGCGTAAGAGCGCGGAGTCGGGATGTCAAGTGCATCCGGGTCTCCCTCAGGGGTATGCAGTACGGACACGAGATGAGATGAAGCAGCGGCCAAGCACTGGAACTCCTCCTGCCTGTCCTCAAGGACGTCCGTGCCAAGGGCACACTCACCCCCGACGGACGGAGGACAGACAGACTCAGACTCAGCAACAAGACTGGCGACGTAGTCTAGGCGACAACGAGCAGCAAAGTCGACGAGCTCAGCAACTAGGGCAGACGCAGCAGCGGACTCAAAGGAAGGGTCAGTGACAACAGTAGCAAGGAGACGCGTGACAGTAGGACTGGCAGCACGAAGAGAGTCCGACTCCGGGTCGGCAAGAGCAGGAAGAGAAGACTCAGGAGGAGAAGGCAAAGGGGCACGCAGAGGAGCAGTGGACGGACGCAGAGACATCCGGTGCGTGCCAGGGACAGGAGGAGGACGCTGACGCGAACCGCGACCACTAGTGCGAGCAGCACGGACAGGCGACGCAGGGCGAGACGCAGGCTCACGACGCTCAGCAAGACCTCCAGTAGGACCAGTGTAGGGAGACGGAGCAGGCAGTGGGGAGGCCGGCTGTAACTGTAACTGCGACGGGACAGGCTGTGGACACTCTAAGGGAGGAGGAGGACCAGTAGAAGACGGGAGACCAAGAACCTGCTGAAGGAGCGGAACGAAGTACGGCCGAGGCCGCGCGGCGACCCCAGACACAGTAGGGACAGCACCAGCACCCCCTGTGGCAGCACCAGCACCAGTAGCAGCTCCAGCTCCAGAACCCCCAGCAGCACCAGCAGTACCCCCAGCAGGACCGCCTCCAGGACCGACAGCAGTAGCCTCCGCGCCAACACCCGCAGCAGCTCCAGCTCCAGAAGTACCCGCAGGTCCAGCAGCTCCAGTACGCCCAGTACGAGCACCTTCGGGACCCGTGGCACCAGCTCCCTCAGCAGCAACAGAAACTCCAGTACCCGCAGCTCCTCCAGCTCCAGCAGCTCGCCTCCAGCGCCGGGCAAACCACTCACGCAGCTCCTGTGGAGAGAGTGGCTCCCGGCGAGAAGAAGCACCCGAAGAACCGCCAGGCACAGCACCAGTAGGCCCAGCTCCCTCAGGCTCCGCACCCCCAGGCTCAGCACCTCCAGGCGTAGCACCCCCAGGCTCAGCACCCCCAGGCTCAGCACCCCCAGGCGTAGCACCCCCAGACTCAGCACCCCCAGGCTCAGCACCCCCAGTCGTAGTACCCTCAGGCTCAGCACCCCAAGGCGTAGCACCCACACGCTCAGCACCCCCAGAGTCAGCACTCCCAGGCTCAGCACCCTCAGCAGCACCAGAGTCACCATCGACCTCGACAGGCTTAACAGCGTCTACCTGGGACACACCTGAAGGGGCAGGACCCTGAGGGGGGAGGGGGTCTACCGGGGGGGGACCTGGTACAAGGAAGAGCGGTGGCGGGGGGAGGGACGGAGTGCGGTAGGGGAAGAGGCGGTAGTAGGGGACCGACTCGTCGAACGTGACGTCCTGGGAGGACAGAACACGGCGAGAGGTGGGGTGGTAGAACTGCCACCCTGGGGCGTCAGGGGGGAAACCCAGGAAGACGCAAGGAGCAGCACGAGGGGACAGCTTGTCCGCAGACAAGTCGCGGACAAACGCCCGAGATCCCCAGACACGGAACGCAGACGCATCGCCAACCTTCCCCGTCCACAGTAAAGATGGGGAGGTCTCCGGCATGGAGACCCTGGGGTGAAGGTTGATCTGATGCGCTGCGTACCGAACCGCAAACGGCCACAGAAAATGGGGGGCAGCCGCATGCATCATGGACGTACGGGCGACGTCCATGACCATGCCAATGCGGCGCTCAGCAATCCCATTTTGCTGTGGAGAGTCCGGAAGCGTGAAGGTCTGGCGGATGCCTCGTGCACGACAGTAGGCTCGCAGAAGGCCAGAGGAGAACTCTCCGCCTCTGTCAGAGTGCAGACGCAGAACAGGAAAGTCCGAGCCGAAGCTCCGCCTGAGCTGGAGACGAGCTGCGCGGATCCAGTCGATCAACACCTCAGTGACATCACCCCTGCTGCGCAAGGGGAAGACTGTGGTGTAACGCGAGTAGTCGTCAACCACCAGCAGGAAGTAGCGCTCGTGACCCTGTCCACGGACGCGGGCCGGGCCCCACACGTCCATGTGAAGCGTCTGCAGCGGGGCCTCTGTCGGAGGAAACTGGGAGGAGTGAGGGGCAGCCCGCTGCCGCCCCTCGACACAGGGGACGCAGGTAGGGCCAGGCCTCGGAGGAAGGGGAGGGAGGGACCGGGGAAGACCAGAGACAAGGACACGGGAGGCCATGCCTCGGAGACGAAGCAGGGAGGGGTGACCAAGGCGGTGGTGCCAGAGGAGAGTCTCGTGAGACAGGAGAAGACACGAACAGGGGGCAGACTCAGGACCAGACCTGGACGCTGCAGCAAACACCTGACCCGACGCAGCTACCTGACCAGACGCAGTGACTGGAGGAGACTCAGTGGTCAGGGTGTACAGGCTCGACCCCGGCCGACGGGTAAACGTGGCCAGGTGTCGGCCTGTCCGAGCGTCCGTGCAGTGGGTCACCCGCTGACTCGCAGGAGTGAACTGGTGAACCCCCGCATCCTGTAGGTCAGCACCACTCACCAAGTTCGTAGAGAACGAGGGAAGGTAAAGACCAGACAGGGTGCCAGAGGGGGCCGCCGGACACGGGAGGACAGTGGAGAAGTGAGCAAGGACAGGACCCCCAGAGGGGTCTGCCAGAGAGACTGCAACTGGTCGGCCAAGCGGCGTGAGTGTGGTGCGGTCTCGAAAGAAGGAGCGAGAAGCCCCCGAGTCAAGGGTGAAGGTGTGGGAGGCCGAAGCCGACGCAGAACCTGAGAGAGCAGACTCACCAGCACCTGAGGGAGCAGACGCACCTAGAGCAGCAGCCTCGCTAGCACCTAGAGCAGCAGCCTCACCAGTACCTAGAGCAGCAGTCTCAATGCCCGGGTCGGGCGGAAAACACCGGTAACAGTCACCCTCATCACTAATAGTCACAGTATACATGGCAGCAAGAATAGCATCAAAGTCAAGGTCAAAGACAGCTACCCCCGCCCTAGACAGCTCACCCCAGCGGGGGATCTCAGTGGCCTCAGGGAACTGGTGACGCCAAGCGCCCGTCAGGCGGCCAAAGCAGCGCTGGGTGGAGTGCGCACCCCCGCACTGCTCACCTGCGCGGTCGCCGGTGCGTAGGACGTAGGTGCACGGGCCAGTACCCCCACCCCTCTGGCGTGCAGTGTACCACTCACGGAGCTGCTGAGGGGAGGGGATGTCACGAGTGCGCTGCTGCTGCTGCTGCTGCTGGCGCTGACCACCACCGGAGCCGCCCCTCTGTGCAGCGCCACCCCGACCAGCTCCACCTCCTCCGCCGCCTCCTCCTCCACCGCCGCCACCTCCGCTCCCACCGCCACCGCCACCGCCGCCTCCGCCTCCACTGCCGCCACCGACACCTCCGCCCCCGCCACCACACCCACCGCCACCCCCACCCCCTCCACCGCCTCCACCGCCGCCTCCACTGCCCCCGCTAGCTCCTCCAGTGCCCCTGCCCCCCTTGCCCTTGCCAGGGCGACGTCTCCCGCTAGGGGTAGACGCCGCACCGACCGACTCAAGCCCAACGAGGTCGGCCGCAGCAGCAGAGGCAACAGAGGGCAAAAGGGGGGAGGGGGAACACCCCTCAAAGATGGGGGTGCGAGGGTCACCACGAGAGGCTCCTACAGCGACTATGCTCTTCTCTGCTGCTAGGAGGGACTTCTCGAGGAGGTCAACGGTGAGAGTGGTGGGGCAAACGGAGAGGAAGTGGTCCCTGACTACGCGAAGGGAGTCAGGGAGTCGGGTGACTATGTAGTAGAGGGTGATGTACATGGGGGGGGGGTTCTTGGCGCAGAACACAGCAGGAAGCGCAGCGCGGTAGCGAGTGTCACTAGTGCGGAGGTGCGTAATGAGGTCAGGGAAGAGGTACGGTAGCATGAGGCGGCTCAGTGCAGCAGTGGCAGGGGAGGAGTAGCGCGTAACTACAGCGTCGTACAAGGTCTGAGCACTCTTGTACTGGCTAAAGTGCGCACGCTCAGAGGTAGGCAGGTGGCGACGCACAGCAAGACGTGCAGCAGCATCGCGAGTGGCCCACTGTGAGCGAACAGTGGCGTCGGCATCAGCAGCAGGGGCAGGAGAGGCACCAGAGGTGAGGTCAAAGAGGGAGAGACCGTCTGCCCTATCGCACTGTAGGAAAAGCTGCAGGTCATCTACCCAGACGTCAAAGTCAATGGCCCGACCCTCAGCGTCAAAGGCGAGGACACTAGGGGTAGCCATGACAGCAGTAGACTAGCAGCGCGAACAGTAGGGTGAGGGCAGTGCAGGGACAGAGGCGCTGCACTTACCGGACAGGGCGACTCGGGTGGCTCAGCGGCTCGGCGGCTCGGCAACTCGGCGGCTCGGGCGGCTCGGCGGTACGGCGGCTTGGCAGCAAGCGCGGCTCGGCGACACGGCGGCTCGGGCGGCTCGGGCGGGACGGCGGCTCGGGCGGTACGGCGTCTCGGCGGTACGGGCGGCTCAGGTGGCGCGGCGAGGCCGCGTGGGGAGCGGCAGCGGGGCCGAGTGGAGCGGCGTCGGCGGGTGCAGTCAGCTGCGGCAGCAGCCGCGGCCCCGAGGGAGGTGGTGGCGGCTGCTGCTGGCGACGGCTGCGGCTGCTGCTGCAGGGACGGCGGCGGCCGCTGCGGTAGGGGCGGCGACAGTGGGCCGGAGAGGGCGGTGCGAGGCCGTAGGGGGGGGGGGGGGGGGGCGTGAGGGGCCGCGGGAGGGGCCGTAAGGGGCGTAAGGGGCCGCGCGGGGGGCCGGAAGGGACGGCGCGAGGGGCCGCGACGCGAGGAGCCGCGGAGGGCGGCGACGGGCCGTGAAGGGGCGGCGCGAGGGGCCGACGGGCGGCGCGAGGGGCCGTAAGGGGCCGTAAGGGGCCGCGCGAGGGGCCGTAAGGGGCCGTAAGGGGCCGACGGGCGGCACGAGGGGCCGTAAGGGGCCGTAAGGGGCCGCGCTAGGGGCCGTAAGGGGCCGCGCTAGGGGCCGTAAGGGACGGCGCGAGGGGCCATAAGGGGCCGCTAAGGGCGACGCGAGGGGCCGTGAGGGGTCGTGAGAGGGCGCGACTGTGGGAGCGAAGCGCGCTCCGGGCAGGAAAAAAAAAATTTTCGTGGTGGGCCCTAGGAAGCGTTCCCACTAGGGAACCTGCTCGATACCATGAGAAGAAACGAGGAAATGAATGAACTATGAATGAATTGGGTACAAGTACTAACCCTAATTGGGTTGTACCCCTTATGGGCTACCCCACTATAGCCTACACAATATGCATGAGCTATAATGTTCTGACATATATATCAGAGTACAACAAGTGCAAGGCAAGATCAAGAGACAAGCAGGTGAGGCGGAGTGGGCACAAGCCCAAGAGCAGTGCGGAAACGCTGATGATCACTAGACCCAAGGGCCTTGGTGAAGACATCAGCAGTGTTTGCCTGTGAGGCCACATAAGCAAGACGAAGCTGACCACGCTGCTGCAGCTCTCGCGTGAGGAAGTAGCGGAGAGCAATGTGCTTCGTTCTGTGCTCCAGTCTCTGGTCCTGACACAAGGCAATCATGGCCTTGTTGTCGACGTACAGAACTGGAGGAGAACAAGGCCGCTCACCCAAGTCGGTCAGCAGGTAGGTCAGCCAGCGGAGCTCCTGTGCAGCCATAGCCCCAGCGTAGATCTCGGCCTCACAGCTGGAACTAAGTACAGAAGAAGAGCGAGTAGACCTCCACGAGAGAGAACCAGTGCCAAGGCTGCAACTGTACCCCTGTGTCGACCGGTGAGTCATCTGGTCGTCAGCCCAAGAAGCGTCTGAGTGACCGGTGAGAACAACTGAACCCCGTCATCCAAGCACGAGCCCCATGCCCGATGTACTGCACAAGTAACGCAATACCCTCTTTGCAGCTTCCCAGTGCACCTTTCGGTGTCTACCGGGAGCCACGAAGCGAGCCAGGAGGCTGAGAAGGTACGCGAGGTCAGGTTGTGTGCATGTCATTAGGTACATGAGGCAACCCACAAGCTCTGGGTACGGACCACTCGGTTCTACGGACTTGTCCGAAGGTGGAGGTGAGAGCGAGTGGCCGGTAGACAGAGGAGTGGGCTGTGGCGAGGGCCACGAGAAGTCGAAGCGCTGAAGGACCTGCTGCACCATGTGTGACTGAGTGAGGGTGATGGTGCGGCGTGCTCTGTCCCGGGTGATCTGCAAGCCAAGATAGCTCCGCAACTCATCCAGGTCAGTGCAGGTGTGTCTCTCCTGCAGCTCCGCCTTCACTAAGGCCAGAGCCTCAGTGTCAGCAGTAGCAAAAACCAAGTCGTCAACGTACACGAGAACGTAGAACGGCGGCAGAGAGGTGTCTGTGCGCAGAAACAGCGAAGGGTCAGCAGTCGAGGGAGCGAAGCCAAGAGCCGCAAGTGTAGTCCTCAGTGTGTCGTGCCACTCACGGGGCGCCTGTCGTAGGCCGTAGACTGGTCGCCGAAGACTCCACTGGGTACCCTCAGGAAACGACCCAGTGAAGCCACGTGGGCGGCGCAACCAGATAGGCTCGTGAAGGCTGCCCTGCAGGAAGGCTGTCAAGAAGTCGAGGGAGTGCAGCTCGTAGTCACGCTGTGCTGCAATGTGCAGTAGTACCCGAAGAGTGGTCATCTTCGGGGTGGGGGAGAAGGTCTGGAAGAAGTCGACCCCCTCACGCTGACTGAAGCCTCGTGCAACGTAACGCGCCTTGAAGACAGGCGGAGAACCCGGCGGCCGCTTCACCTTGAAAATCCACATGCCATCGACTATGTTCGCCCCAGGTGGGGGAACCTCGTCGACGTAGATGCCTGTGGACTTCCAGGAAGCCATCTCCGCGTCCATGGCTATCTGTCACTGAGAGGAGTACGGACCTATGATCGCCTCTGCGTAAGTGCGCGGGGTCGGGATGTCTAGTGCATCCGGGTCTCCCTCAGGGCAAAGTAGCGTGGACGCAAGATGAGGTGCAGCGGCTCCTAGGCACTCCAGATCAAACTGCCTGTCCTCAAGAACGTCACAGCCAAGGGCAAGCTCACCCCCGACGGACGGAGGACACAAAGAGTCAAAACAAGACCCGCAGCGTAGTCAAGGCGACACAAAGCCGCAAAGTCAACAAGCTCGGCAACTAAGGCAGACGCGGTAGCAGACTCAAAGGAAGGGTCAGTCACAACCGTGGCAAGGAGACTGTCAGAGTACGACGGCTAGCTTGCCTGGACTTTATTATGCTATTACTAGCTTAGGTTTTATTTATCATGCATAGATATGCTTGATTTCCTAGGTTAGGTGCATTCCGATATTCTATTATAGTTATAGCACCGAACCAGGTTACGTGTACCGAACTCAAGCCTTTTTGGTTCCCACCGAATTGCTTTCTACCGAGTTCGGGAAGGTTCTGTTCGGGACGCTTCGCGACCCTCATATCATTCGCGTAACACCTGGGTTACTGGCCTTGTATCGAGACTATATATAGCCTCGTGTTGTACCTAGGTGGATCATTAAATTCAAACTCTCTTTTCTGAGCTCGATCCTAGATCCTCACAAAGACGAGTGATAGTTAGACTGGCAGTACGGACAAGGTCTGACTCAGGGTCAGGAACGTGAGGAAGAGAAGACGAAGGAGGAGACGACAGGACAACACGCTGTGTAACAGAGGAAGGACGAAGTGCCATACGGTGAGTGCCTGGCACAGCTGGAGCACGAGGGCAGACAACACGACGACCGCGAACAGGTGTGGAAGCACGAGTCTCAGGCTCACGACGCTCAGTCAGGGACTCAGTCACCTCTGTGCGAGGACCAGGAGCACGCAGTGGGGAGCCAGGCAGTAGCTGTGGGTGAGACTGGTCAGTCGGTGGGAACAGCAACGGAGGAGTAGTACCAGCAACCGGGAACGCAGTAGCAGCGGCCGGGAGACTGAGAAGGTGATGAAGCGCAGACTGCTGCGGCTGAGTAGTCACACCCCCAGAACCTCGAGCCCTAGTAGGAACAGCACCCCAAGAACCTCAAGCACCAGTAGGAACAGCACCCACAGAACCAGCACCACCAGCTCCACCACCGGGACTGCCCCAACGGACAGCCCACTCGGAAGCTGCTGCGGCGAGAGCGACTCCTGCCGACTAGCACCACCAACTCCAGTACCTCATGTGTCACCTCCAGTGTCAGCACCGCCTCAGGATTATTGGCGAAAAAGTTGGAATTTCGACCGTCGGATCGATTCGAATCTCAACGGCCCTGGGAATTTCGTCCAAACAAGTTGGAATTTGGAGCGTCGGATCGAACTTCATCTCAACGGCCGAGATCGGATGCGAATTTCGGAGGGAGAATTACGCGACGTACAGAATCAGCGCTCGTCATTTCTACAGTCGATTCGATTCGCAGTAAGTCGACCAGCGCCTAGAATATTATTTTTTTTCGTCGCAAGTCTTCCTGTAAATCGCCAAATGGAGGAAAATGGTGATAATTCCGTACGAAAAATACGGAGTCACGCACCGACCTGGACCAGACGCGAGCGGCACTCCAGCAAATAGAGGAGCTTCTCGCGAACCAGTCGGCAGCCGCCACGGCAGCAGCGAACGCAGCAGTGAATGCAGCAGCGACGGCAGCAGCAGCAGCGGCGATACCGTCACTTCACCCAGCAGCAGCCACAGTGAATCTTGAGACGGCACGTCGAGGATACCGGAGACATTCAATCCGAATACGAGAGACACCGACGTCCGTCGATTCATTGCGACCCTCGAAATTTACTTCGAGGCCATTGGCTGTACGACCCCGACACACGATGCAATGCGGATTCGGCTCGCAGCGACACTGTTGCGAGGCCCGGCGCTCGAGTCGATTTACAACAGTAATGAGATCCGAGGCGAGGGGTCATGGACGCAGTTTCGGGCAGCTTTAATTCAACGTTTCGAACCGATTAATATGGCGCGGCAGCATATTCATCGGCATAAATAGTTCGGCAGTGTGGCACAATACACGCAGCAGATGGAGAGCCTCTTCAACCGAATTACCGACCTGACCGAAGGGGAAAAAATCCAAGCGTATACTGAGGGGCTAAAAATGGAAGTCCGCCGACAGGTGATTGCCGCGAACTACAGCCACTACCGCGACATGGTATGTGCAGCAGAGAGATTCGATGCGTTGACTCAAGGTCAACCCTAAAAACGACGACACGTGTCGAACAGATCATTCGGCACGGAGCGATCGGCACTGTCAACGGGAGTTGTGGTTGGCCCCGTCCTCGCTTGGGCGGAGCCGACTTCGTAGTGGGGTGTGCGGGGAGCGCAGGCGATCAGTTGCAGTGAGGGCGCCCAGCTGGAGGGCGCCGAGCAGGAGGACGCCGCCATGGGCGCCTGGACGGCGTCCTGGGAGGCTGGACGCCGACCTGGGCGTCTGGACGGCGTCCTGGGCGCCTGGACGCCGACCTGGGCGCCTGGACGGCGTCCAGGGAGGCTGGACGCCGACCTGGGCGTCTGGACGGCGTCCTGGGCGCCTGGACGCCGACCTGGGCGCCTGGACGGCGTCCAGGGAGTCTGGACGCCGATCTGGGCGTCTGGACGGCGTCCTGGGCGCCTGGACGCCGACCTGGGCGCCTGGACGGCGTCCAGGGAGGCTGGACGCCGACATGGGCGCCTGGACGCCGACCTGGGCGTCTGCACAGCGTCTTTGGCCCCCGGACGCCGACCTAGGCGCCTGGACGTCGACCTGGGTGCTGGGACACTTCATATTGGGACGCCGGTCTGGTGTAGCCGGCGTACGACGGGTCTGGTCGACTTGCACGGGGTCCACGGCAAGGGCGCCGACTTCGGGAGGGCGCCAACTTCGGCTGGTCAACTTGGGAAGTCGACCAGCAGTGGGCGTCGACTTGGGTGACGTCGACCAGGGGAAGCCGACCTGGTGTGGTCGACTGAAGGTGGTCGTCGACTTGGGAAGTCAACGGACACACGAGGGAGAAGCTGGTCGACGTGGAGATTGCCCGGTCGACCAGGTTACCTGGGTGACGAGGTTCTGCGAAGGAGTGCGACGGTCGCCCAGGTGGTATTGGCGAGATGGACCTCGGTGGTGGTATCCCGAGGTCGACGTGGCTGATCAGGTGCAATCGTCAGCACAAGGACGACTTGGTGTGTGCGTTGTGCAGGTGACAAGGCACTGCACGCCAATCATCTGCAAGCACCTGCGAAGTAGGTGCGCTGCTGTTTTGCGGGAGCAACGCTGGCACGCTGATGACCTGCAGCGTTGGCACGCCGTCGACTTTGCACTGCTGGAGCGCGGTCGACCAAGTCGTGCTGGAGCGCGGTCGACCGTGCTGCGCTGGCAGTCGACCTGCTTGCATGCTAGCTCTGATGTAGCCTTGTCTTGCCAACTTCTTTGTACCATTGTTGTGAACTTTTGATAGTGAAACTCTTGCCAACTTCCCCCGTGAACCACCAAGTTGTCCAAGCACAAGCAAACGACTACGGAACGAACGCCGAGATCCCTCGTACCCCGTGCCTATCCCGTAGTCTAGCTCCCGTTGATAGAGTTATCTCCGTAGGCACCACCCACGACCGCCAACCCGATGGGTATCGACAAGATCGACGCGAAGCAGCGGCCGACAAAATATGAGAAGTGTGAATTTTGTGGTGCAGCAGGACATCGATTCTTGGCGTGTTGGAAAATGAAGAAGGCACGAGCGGAGCTGCAGGGCAACAACAGTGCTGCACCCCCGAAGTAAAAAAAACGGGAATCGCCAGTAGCCGCTGATCGACCCGGCGATAACGAAAAGATCCGGAAAAGGCGAAAAGGCGACGACATGGCGACTTCTGTCACCGCATATGCATCTAGTGCATATGCAATAACAGTGTGATGCTGGTCTAGGTAGTGCTCCAGGTTATAATAAGAGCGGAATAGAATAAGAGCGGTTGGGATTATCGGGGGGAAAGGTACCGAGGGGCGAATGCGTGAAATCAAGCAATCCCAACCCCGAGGCGCACATTTGGAAATGTGCAGCCTGGGGTTGGGTAAGGTCACTCACGTCCAACCCCTCGATGCTTCTTGTTTATTATGAACGGGATCACTCCCGTGGGTGACTAAGGCTGTACAACACGGAGAAAGGAGGAGCAAGAGAGACAGCAGGAGAAGAGCAGTTGTGGGAGGAAGGGACACCAGGAAGAAGAGCAGGTGCGATGACGAGCAAGGTTCTCCGACAGAGACAGCAGGAAGAAGAGCAGGTGCTGTGTGGAGCATGGTTCTCCGACACTTCGGAGCGGGCGAAAAAAGGAGATCATGATGGCGCGAATTTAAAACGTCACGACCGACCGGCAACAGGGGAAATCGGAGAGACAAATGGAGGCTCCGCGAATCAAGGCTCTGCACCGACCGGGAAACTCCAGCCGAACACCCACGAAAGTAAGAATTCGTTAAAGTTATCCTATGAAGTTACTTTAACTAAGAATATTACTTCTCGTGGTTTTCAGGCCTTTGAAAAATTCAAGGGAGATTTAGGGGCTAAGAAAAAGCCCTTAGAGATTATTCAGGTACCTGAGAAGTTGGGCAAACCACTCCGGAGCGTTGAAAAGGGTCGTGCGTTCCGAGGAGTTAATATTCTCTCCCTGCAGCACAGTGTTAAGGCTCCCCATTGCCCACAGGTGAAGCCTACACAGCTGCAAAGGCTTAGGGGAAGGTTTCAGGCCCAGGAGAAGCTGAATCGGCCTCGGATAAATCCTTCTAACCCTGCTCATTTGAAAACTGATATTGAGTCAGCAGCTTCGAGCACAGGACCTAGGGATGATCTATTCGACGTACCCTACGATCCTATAAGCGAGACCATCTATGGCTACTCGGAGCGGCAACAACCACTACTCCTCAAGGTGATCTGCAAAGGGCGACGCCTCCAGGCGATGGTGGACAGTGATGCGTCTTACTCGGTGTGTGACCGCGGGACGTTGCAGAAAATTGGAGAACCTTTGGAGGAGACCAAGTTCACGGCAACGATTGTGGACGGTACGAAACTTCCCATCCACGGCGAAGCATCACTACAACTGCACATAGGGGCGCTGAGGTGGAAGCCGACGTTGCCGATCACGAACATCAAGGGTTTAGATTTCATCTTGGGGCGATATTTTCTGAAGCGGTTCAACCCCGAGATCGATTGGGTCAACCGGAAGGCGTGCATCTACAACAACGGGAAACGAGTGGAGCTGCGAAGCTGGACGGATACAGGGGACGTTCCTGAAACGACACTGGCACGGTTCAAACGGACGGTGAACGAGAGTAACACGGGCTACCTAGCACTGGTGATGGCAGCAGAGCTACCTGCAGCAGTGAAGGAGGTGTTGGAGCAGTACAAAGACATCATGCCAGACAACCTACCTGCAGGAGTACCCCCAGCAAGCACCCACGAGCACGAGATCGTGGAGGAACCAGGGGCAAAACTCGTCTCACGTGCACCATACCACCTTAGTCCGACCGAACTGACAGACGTGAAGAAGCAAATAGAGTATCAACTGGACAGACAACTGATCCGCCCATCCACCTCTCCCTACGGTGCACCAGTTCTCTTCACTCCGAAACCAGACGGCTGTTTACGGATGTGGATCGAACACCGCGCACTGAACAAACAGACAGTTAAAAACAAATACTCCATACCGCGCATAGACGACCTACTGGACCAACTGCGTGGTGCAACAGTTTTTTCGAAGCTGGACCTACGGTCGGGTTACTGGCAGATCAAGATGGCGGATAACTCGATCCACAATACGGCGTTCCATACCAGATATGGCTCCTACAAATATCTAGTGATGCCGTTCGGACTCTGCAACGCACCAGCGACGTTCCAGGCGGAGATGAATCATATCCTATGGCCCCTGTTGGACGAATGCGTGGTGGTGTACCTGGACGACGTTCTCATCTACTCCAAAAACATGAAGGAGCACGTGGAGCATCTGCGGAAAGTCTTCGAGATCCTGCAACAGAACAAGTTCTACGTGAAGCTGTCGAGGAGCGACTTCACCCTGAAGAAGGTGCAGTTTCTCGGGCACATGGTGCCGAAGGCGTACACGTGGACCCGCGGAAAATCGAAGCCGTCAAGAAATGGAAAGTACCGGAGAACGTGAAGGAGTTGCAGCAGTTCCTAGGCTTCGCCGACTACTACAACAGGTTCGTGCCGCAGTACGCTAAGATAGCAGCGCCACTGACCAACCTACTGAAAAAGGATACGCCCTACAAATGGGATACTCCTTATCAGCAAGCCATGGAGCAGCTACAGACAGCACTGACCACAGCATTAGTACTTATCTTACCGGATCCAGACAAAAGACTACGTGGTGGAAGCAGACGCTAGTGACCAGGCAGTCGGAGCAGTACTGATGCAGGATCACGGACGCGGTTTGCAGCCCATCGCCTACCTCAGTAAGAAGTTACACGGAGCAGAACTGAACTACCCCATCCATGACAAGGAAGCCTTAGCGATAGTCATAGCCTTCAAGGCGTAGAGGTGTTACCTAGAGGGAGCCAAGAGTACAGTCTATACTGACCAATGCATTCTCAAATACCTGAAGTCGCAGCCGACACTCTCACGACGACAGGTGCGGTGGGTGGACTTCATGGAAACTCACTTCCACTACGACACCGTCTACAAGCCCAGGCTATACAACAAAGCCGACGCATTGAGCCGCCCCGGACATGTAGCAGGCATCCAACTCGACAGGATGACCCCCCTGCTCAAGAGTCTATTCCAACATGGGTACTCCGTGGACGCAGAGATTGCTACGGCAGAGAAACAGAAGCTGTTACAGTGGGAGAAAGACTTAGCTGTAAGGAAGAGTTCAGGGAAGATTTGGGTACCGAACTATGCCCCGCTCCGACAGATTCTGCTGGAGGAGTTTCATGACGTACAGTACGCGGGACATTTCGGGAGCAACAAGACGTTAGCAGGGATAGCGAAGTATTACTACTGGCCTGGGATGGCAGCAGACGTGCAGCAGTTCGTCACCTCATGCGACACGTGCCAGCGGATGAAGAGTAGCAAGCAGAAAAAGGCAGGGTTACTTCAGCCTCTACCATTACCGGAGCAGCCATGGCAAGTCGTTAGCCTCGACTTCATCACGGGACTTCCTTCGACCTCACGAGGGCATGACGCTATACTCGTGGTGATCGACAAGTTCTCTTAAATGGTTCACTTCATCCCGACCAACGCCACGGCTACAGCTGAAGCAACTGCTCGCCTCTTTTTCGACCGCATCATCACCATCCATGGCATCCCCGCTACACGCATCTTAGACAGAGACCCCAAATTCACGAGTAAGTTCTGGAAGGAGCTCATGGGATTGTTGGGGACAAAGCTTGCAATGTCTTCAGCATACCACCCCCAGACTGACAGACATACAGAGCGACTCAATCAAGTGGTTGAACAGTTATTGCGCACAGCTTGCAAAGACGACGTCAGCCACTGGGATCAACAGTTACCGACCCTAGAGGTCGCTTACAACAACGCGTCACATGCGGCCACGGGGAAATCTGATTTCTTCCTGTGCTACGGACGGGAACCACTTACACCACAGCAGCCAACCACACCGGCACACGTCCAAGCCGCACATGACTTCTTCGCCACCATGCAGCAGCTATGGGAGAAGACTAAGCGACGTCTCACCACGATGCAGAACTTCCAGAAGCAGTATGCCGATCGCCAGCGACGTAATCACACGGTAGCAGTCAGAGATCATGTGCTCCCCGACACACGCAACTTGAAACTGTCTCACCTACCATCCAAGCTCCGGCCTCGCTTCTGTGGTCCCTTTCACGTTGAGGCACATGTGACACCAGTAACATTCCCCTTGCGCTTATCTACTACGTGGAAGCTTCACTATGCTTTCCATGTACAGTTACTGAAGCCCTACAAGGACCCCAACCAATAGTTCCAGGGACGGCAGCTACCGCCACCACCACCTGTTCTCATACAGGATGAACCATCGTACGAAGTGGAGCGCGTTCTCACTCATCGGCGCGGCGGCGGCAAGACCCTCGAGTTCCTGATATGCTGGAAAAGGTTATGACCCCACAGAGGACAGTTGGGTTGCAGAAGCTGATATGGTCAACGTACGCCATGCTCTTAAGGAATATCTTGTCAAGCAGGGTGTATCTCACGCCACCCATCTTTGAGGGGGGGACGTGTGAGAGTACGACGGCTAGCTTGCCTGGACTTTATTTTGCTATTACTAGCTTAGGTTCTACTTATCATGCATAGATATGCTTGATTTCCTAGGTTAGGTGCATTCCTATATTATAATATAGTTATAGCACCGAACCAGGTTACGTGTACCGAGCTCAAGCCTTTTCGGTTCCCACCGAATTGCTTTATACCGAGTTTGGGAAGGTTCTGTTCGGGACGCTTCGCAACCTTCAGAACATTCGCGTAACACCTGGGTTACTGGCCTTGTGTCGAGACTATATATAGCCTCGTGTTGTACCCAGGTGGATCATTCAATTCAAACTCTCTTTTCTGAGCTCGATCCTAGATCCTCACAGAGACGAGTGACAGTCAGACTGGCAGCACGGACAAGGTCTGACTCAGGGTCAGGAACGTGAGGAAGAGAAGACGCAGGAGGAGACGGCAGGACAACACGCTGTGGAACAGAGGAAGGAAGAAGTGCCATACGGTGAGTGCCTGGCACAGCTGGAGCACGAGGGCAGACAACACGACGACCGCGAACAGGTGTGGAAGCACGAGTCTCAGGCTCACAACTCTCAGTCAGGGACTTAGTCACCTCCGTGTGAGGAGCAGGAGCAGGCAGTGGGTGCGGAGATTCACTCTACAAATAGTGAGCTAGACTACGGGGGGGGGGGGGGGGGGGGGTTGGCACGAACTACTAGGAGTTATCATAGCTTTGCTTAGTTCCTTAGCGCTTGCACGTTCACGGGAGAAATCGGCAAGAGTTTCACTAGGCAAATATTGCATTACAGAATGAAACAGCAAGCAATGACAGAAATGACTACATCAGGCACCTACCAACTCTGCAGCTAGCCTGGTCGACCGCCAGCACAGCATGGTCGACCGCCTCCCAGCGTTGCGTAGCGCAGCCGCGCCAGCACTGCAGAAAGGCGACCTGCCAACACAGCAGGTCGACGGCGTGCCAACGCTGCAGCAGAGCGGCTGTCCAGCGTTGCCCCGTAGAAGACAGCAGTGCGCACGCTCACAGGTGCGCGCACACGATTGGCCCGACTTGCACCGTTGTGCATCCGTCGGCTGTTGTCTGCGCCTGACAAGCCACATCGACTTCGGGATACCAGCCCGAAGTCGCCTTCGTCACCGAGACCTTGACGACGTTCGCGTTCCCCCGCAGAACTCGCCAAGCAGGTTACCCGGTCGACCTGGTCGACCACCAAGTGCTCTGGTCGACCACCAGTGCCTCTGGTCGACCACCAGGTGCCTCTGGTCGACCACCAGGTGCCTCTGGTCGACCACAGCTCCCGTCAAGCTACCCCCTGGTCGACGGGCCCCTCCGTCGACCAGCATTGTCAGCTGTTGTCGCCGAGCTCCCCTCGTCGACCTCAGACTGCTCCGTCGACCTCCCGGTCGAACTGCTCCTCCTGGTCGACGGCCCACCCGTCGCCCAGCCCAGACAACTGCAGTTGTCGAGCTCCCTGGTCGACGGCTCCGGCCCCGTGACAGTCCTGTGCAGGTCGACAGCCACCTCGTCGACTTGCCCCGCAGAAGAAGGCCGTCGAGCACTCTTGGTGTGCACCCCACACACTGCACGCCGTCACCGCACTAGCCGTGCAGAAGGGCACGGCACCTACTGCTGCACATCATTGTAACCGTCGCCGACGTCGGCCAGACGCACTTGGCCGATGGCGGCAGAGTACCGACTGAAAGCCGGAAAATGCAGCGCCTTCGTCAGGAAATCGGCCGGCTGCTCGGTGGTTGGGATGTACTTCAGCACGAACTTCCCGCGCCTCACCGTGTGCTGCAGCCAAGCGTAGCGTCGCTCCATGTGCTTGAGGTTGCCCGTCAGCCCCAAGCTCTCAGCGACCGTGATTGCCGACTTGTTGTCCACACGAAGGACAGTCGGCTTCCCAGCGTCGAGCTGCTGGAACTCCGCAAGGAGGAAGCGGAGTCGGCGTCCCTCCTTGCCTGCACCTGTGGCCGCCACGTACTCCGAGTCGGTCGACGACAATGTCGCGCACTTGATGCGCAAGCTCGACCAAGAGACAGCGGCCCCTCTGTAGACGAACACGTAGCCGCCCGTGCTCGTCCGGTTCTGCTTGTCGCTCGCATCGTCGGCCTCCACGTAGCCGATCAGCTACAACGTCTCTGGTCCACCACCGAACTCCAGGGCGGTGTCGCGGGTGTCAGCGAGGTAGACGATGCAGCGGTCGACCTCGCGCCAATGCTGGTCACTCCTCACCGTGATGCCGCTCCCCAGCTTGCTGAACGCAAATGCGATGTCCGGCCTCGTCGTCGTCGCCGCGAACTGCAGCGAGCCAACCTTTTGCAAGTACTCCTCCTCCTCGCGCTCATGCGCCTCCTCGTCGTCGAATGTCAGCTCGGCGTAGGCGTCGACCGAGACCGGCCTTCGGGACTCGACCGCCCTGCTCCTGGTCGATGAAGCGCCTGCGCAGCTTGTCGGCGTAGCCCTGTTGGTGCAGCCACAGCTTCCTTGCCGGCCTATCGCGCACGATCTCCAGCCCAAGTTACTGCACCACCGGTGAGATCTCACGCAGCTCGAAGGCGGCCTCCAGCAGCTCCTTCAGCTCCTTCAGCATCGCGGTGCTGCTGCTGGCGGCGAGCAGGTCGTTGACGTAGACCAGCACCCAGCAGGTCACTCCGTCGTCACCGGCCTTGAAGTAGAGCGCCGTGTCGACCTGGCTCTTCTTCCAGCCAGCGCCCAACAGCACACTGTCGAGAGCCCTGTACCACAGCACCGGCGACTGCTTCAGCCCGTAGAGGCTCTTCAGCAGCTTACACACCCGGCCGGTCCCATCGTCGAAGTAGTCCGGCTGGTACATGTACAGCACCTGGTCGAGCTTTCTCTGCAGGAAAGCGTTCTTCATGTCGAGCTGCATCAGGTTGAGGTCGAGGACGGCGACGATGCTGAGGAAGATCCTCAGCGTGACGTAACTGCTCACCGGCGAGTACGTCTCGTCGTAGTCGGCGCCGTACACCTGCGTGAAGCCCTTCACGACCAGCCTCGCCTTCTCGCGCTTGACGGTGTCGTCGATACGGTACTTGGTCGTCAGCACCCACCGGTTCTTCATGATTCTCACCCCGCGTGGGCGTTCGACCAGCTCCCAAGTGCCCATGCCGATGAGGCTCCGGATCTCCTCGTCCATGGTGGCCTTCACCGCTTCGCCCTTCCAGCTCGCCAGCGCCTCCTTCACCGTCATCGTGGAAATGTCCCAGCGGTGTTCGGGGTCAGCATGTACGTCGGGGTCGAGCTCCAGCAGGTCGACTTCATCTTCGGCGTCGTCGAACACCGTGGTGAAGGCAGCTGGTGCCAGGCAGGCATGGAAGACCAGCCGCTCCGGCGGCTTCCGAGTTCGACCTGTACGTCGCAGCTCAGGCTTCTCGACCGGAACCTCCACCACGTCGCTGTCGGTGGACTCCTCTCCCGCTGACAGCTCCCCTTCGTCATCGACGTCCTCGTCGTCGACCAGCTGCTTCGACCCTTCGACCACCTCCTGCTGACTTCGACAGCTCCCCTGTCGACCGCCCCGTCTGTTGCTCCCTTGTCGACTGCACCCCTGCAGCTGCCTCCTGTTCGACCGGCTCCCCTGTCTGCTGCTCCCCTGTCGTCGACGGATTCCTGTCCTGGTCGACGAGCTTGGCGCCTAGTCGGCCGCCGGCGATGCCACGTGCCGGCGCCACATGCGACGCATCAAGGCTCCCCTCATCGCCGGTGGCCGACACAGGTGTCGACGAAGGCCGATCTGCGACGGGGGTGGGAGGAGCAAGAACAGGCGGAGGAGGAAGAACCTCCACAAAGTCCTCATCAACAGGCTCGTCGACCTCGGCGAGCAGTGGGAACGTCGCCTTCGAGGTGTCCGTCGGCGGGTGTGCCTTCATTCGCCCCGACGCCGGCCCGTACTTCGCCTTCCACACCTCCAGCGACAACGTCTCGTAGAAGATCACCTCGACCGACGTGGCCACCTTGTTGTCGGTCAGGTCGAGCACCTCCCAGCCCTTACTCTCCGGCGACACACCCAGGTGAAGCCCCCAGCGAGCTTTCGGCGCCAGCTTCCCACCGCGCTGCTGCTCGGGAATCATGAACTGCACCATGCAGCCCCACACCCGCGCCAGCGTGAGGTCGGGCTTCTTCTCGGTCAGCAGCTAGTGTGGCGTCGTCCCCGGCGGCGTCGTCGACCGCTCCAAGCAGTTGCGCACCCAGAGGGCCTGTCGTAGGGCGAGATGCCACCAGTGGTGCTGCACGCCTATGTGCAGCAGCATCGTCCGCACCGACTCGACGGCCGTGCGCATCTCCCGCTCAGCCATCCCGTTCTGCTGCGGAGTGTAGGGGCACGTCATATCGTGGACGATGCCCTTCCCATTGACGAAGTTGGTGAACTCCTTCCCAAGGAACTCCCCTCCTCGGTCTGAGCGGAGCATCAGCACCGTCTTCTTCGTCTGCCGCTCTACCAGAACCAGCCACTGATGGAACTCATGCAGCACATCACTCTTCTTAGCGACCGGCAATGCCCACACGAACCGAGTGTGGCGATCCTTCAGCAGCAGGAAGTACAAGCTGCCATCCTTGGCAGCCACCCGAAATGGCCCGCACAAGTCAATGTGCACGACAGCCAGTGCCTCCTCGGCGTCCGAGCCCTTGTCGGGGAAGGTGTGCCGCGCCAGCTTTCCTCTGACGCACGAGACACACGGCGGGTCTAGTCCGGTCGACGGCTTGATGTCGAGCCCAGTAGCAACTTCATTCTTCGCCGAGCTCTTGATCGTGTCGACGCCGACGTGCGCGAGCCTCGCATGCAACTGGTCAGGGGTCGACTTCGTCGCTGAGACGATCGTTCGCAGAGCCACCACCTCGGTCGACGGCGACCGCGTGGAGCAGGGGCGAAGGTCGGTGTAGAGGACTCGTCCGGTATAGCGTGCTCGACCGAGAACCTCCCCGGTCGCTTCGACGAGCAGTATCTCGTCGCCGCCGCCCTGCAGCTGCACTCCGCTCTCCTTCAGTTGGCCACCTGACAGCAAGTTCGCATGTACTCCCAGAACGTAGAGGACGTCTGGGATGAGGACCCGCTTCCCGGCCTCCCCTTGTAGAGCGACGGTTCCGCGACCCTCGACAGGCTGCGATGCCCCATTGAATCCACGCACGTGCTTCACACCGTCACTCGGAGCCATGTCGACGAAGACCGCCTTCGCCCCTATCAGGTGGTGGGAGCAACCGCTGTCGAGCAGCACCGCCATCGGGTTTGCTTGCACAGCTGCTGCCACCGCCTGGAAGTCCTCGCCAGCCTCCGGCGCCAGCGAGACTGTCGGCTCCACTACGCCGACCATCGAGCACGACGCCTCCCCGTCACCTCGGCCCTTGCCGCCGGAGGTGTCGACGTCCTTTGTCGACGACGCCTTCTTCGACGTCTGCTTCTCCTTGCGTGGCTTCTCATCTCGACGGGGGCGACGACTGGCCGATTGACCGCGGCCGCCCTTGTTGTCGTCCTCATTGTTGTCGTCACGTTCGGGGCATTCGTAGGAGAGATGGTCGCGGCCGTGGCAGATCCAGCACTCCCGCCGTTGACCACCACCTCCTCGGCCTTTGTCCCGCGTCGACCTCCTCTCGTCGACGTCCTTCATCGACCGCCCACCTCCGCTACCACCTCCGCCCGGCTTCCCGTGCTGCTCCTGCTGACGATTAGGCTTCGTCGGTGCAGCGTAACTTGCCTGCGGAAAGAGCTCCGTGGGCTGTTCTGCCTCCTGCATCGCCTCATCTTGGAGGATGTAGCTGGTGAGGGAGTCCTCGTCGAGGGACTCACGAGTGCCGGCCACCATCGTCATCCTCTTCATGAGGTTGTAGCTGCGCGGCACGCCCTTGAGGACGTAGGACGCCGTAGAGTATTCGGCGCCCGCCATTCGCATCTCAGTCAGGATCTGTCGAGCACGGTTGCAGTAGTCCGTCGCCGACTCCTGCTCGCCCATCCGAATGTGTGTCATCTTCTCCTCCAGCTGTCCGATGTACAGGTCGTCCTTGGCCTGGTACGTCGACAGGATGAAGTGCCATGCTTGGTGACCAGCATCTAGTCGCTCTCGACAAGACCTGAGCGCTAGCTGCACCACCGGCAAGCAGCACCTCGAGATGACCATGAATGTGAGTAAGTGAGCAGCACGAAGCTCCCCGCGCAGTTCGACATCGTCCACGGGCGGAACTGGCACGGTGCCGTCGGCGAAGCCCTACAGCCCGGCGACCTCCAGCTGAGGTTCTATCGACACCCTCCAGGTGATGAGGTCCCGTCGACCTTGCAGAGGTGCGACGGTGATCCGGTCCGGCGAGAACTTGAAGTAGCCATACGCCGGCGCAATCCCGCCCGCCGTCACTTGCGTTGTCGCCGAGAGCCCTCCACCACTCTGTATAGGAGAGCGACGTCGTCCATCGACGTCCGCACGCGAGCTGCCTGCAGCCGATGTCGACCGCTGCACTCGCGGCAGACTCCTGTCGACGGCGCCGTCGACCTTGATCACACCTCTCTGCTTCGTGCCTTCACTGCCGCTGACTCGTGCACCGCCGTAGACCTCGTCGTCGACGCCACCTTCGTTTCGCACCGGTCGAGGAGAAGCAGGACAGGAAGGGTGTTCCGTCGCCCACTGCGCCCGGATGCCCAACTCAGCGATCGTCAAGGGGATCGTCCCGTACTCGCCATCCGCGTGGCGTTTTCTCGCATCAGCCAAGCGTGCCTCCAAGGTGTCCGCTACGCCCGTATCAGCTACGGGGTCGACCATGGCGACTAACGCTGTTGCCGGCCTACGAACGAGTTAATAGGTGCAAAAGTCTGCTCCTATCTGAAGGTAATTTGCGGGGCCGTCCGCGCTCACCGCACCATGCGGAGATTCACTCTACAAAGTAGTGAGCTAGACTACCGGGGGGGGGGGGGGGGGTTGGCACGAACTACTAGAAGTGATCGTAGCTTTGCTTAGTTCCTTAGTGCTTGCGCATATACGGGAGAAATCGGCAAGAGTTTCACTAGGCAAAGATTGCATTATAGAATGAATCAGCAAGCAATGACAGAAATGACTACATCAGGCACCTAGCCTGGTCGACCGCCAGCACAGCATGGTCGACCGCCAGCACAGCATGGTCGACCGCCTGCCAGCGTTGCGTAGAGGAGCCACGCCAGCACTGCAGAATGGCGACCTGCCAACATAGCAGGTCGACGGCGTGCCAACGCTGCAGCAGAGCGGCTGTCCAGCGTTGCCCCGTAGAAGACAGCAGTGCGCACGCTCGCAGGTGCGCGCACACGATTGGCCCGACTTGCACCGTTGTGCATCCGTCGGCTGTTGTCTGCGCTTGACAAGCCACATCGACTTCGGGATACCAGCCCGAAGTCGCCTTTGTCACCGCGACCTCGCCGACGTTCGCGTGCCCCCGCAGAACTCGCCGAGCAGGTTACCCGGTCGACCTGGTCGACCACCAAGTGCTCTGGTCGACCACCAGTGCCTCTGGTCGACCACCAGGTGCCTCTGGTCGACCACCAGGTGCCTCTGGTCGACCACAGCTCCCGTCGAGCTACCCCCTGGTCGACGGGCCCCTCCGTCGTCCAGCATTGTCAGCTGTTGTCGCCGAGCTCCCCTCGTCGACCTCGGACTGCTCCGTCGACCTCCCGGTCGAACTGCTCCTCCTGGTCGACGGCCCAGACTGCTGCAGCTGTCGAGCTCCCTGGTCGACGGCTCCAGCCCTGTGACAGTCTTGTGCAGGTCGACAGCCACCTCGTCGACCTGTCCCGCAGAAGAAGGCCGTCGAGCACTCCTGGTCGACGGCAACACCACAGTGATCCCCTGCAGCTCGACGAAGCCCGTCGAGTAGCTCCTTCACTGCCGAACGGTCGGCTGCTTCTCCCGTACATCCGACCAAGTCGTCGACGTTGCCCAAGCGAGGGCGGGGCCAACACTCCACTCCCGTTAACTGTGGGGAGCCAGGCAGTAGCTGTGGCTGAGACTGGTTAGTCGGTGGGAACAGCAACAGAGGAGTAGTACCAGCAACCGGGAACTCAGTAGCGGCAGGCGGGAGACTGAGAAGGTGACGAAGCGCAGACTGCTGTGGCTGAGTAGTCACACCCCCAGAACCTCGAGCCCCAGTAAGAACAGCACCCCCAGAACCTCGAGCCCCAGTAGGAACAGCACCCCCAGAACCAGCACCACCAGCTCCACCACCGGGACTGCCCCAACGGACAGCCCACTAGCGAAGATGATGCGGCGAGAGTGACTCCTGCCGACTAGCACCACCAACTCCAGTACCTCCAGTCTCACCTCCAGTGTCAGCACCGCCAGTACCCCCAACTCCAGGAACAACAGCACTAACACCTACAGGGCCAGCACCTCCAGTATCTCCAGCTCCAGCACGTCCAGCTCCGCCACCGGGGCTGCCCCACCGGACAGCCCACTCTCGAAGCCGCTCCGGCGAGAGAGGCTCCTGGCGACGTGAGCCAGGACTACCCGCAGCAGCACCTCCAGTACCTCCAGTAGCACCTGTGCCTCCAGTACCAGTACCTCCAGCACGGCCAACTACAGGAACACCAGCACTAGCACCTCCAAGGCCAGCACCTCCAGAACGTCCAGCGCCACCACCAGGACTGCCCCAACAGACAGCCCAATCGCGAAGCCGCTCCGGCGAGAGAGTCTCCTGCTGACGTGCACCAGCACCACCAGCACCAGCACCACCAGCACCAGCACCACCAGCACCTCCAGCACCCGTAGGACTCGCAGCACCCCCAGAGTCAGCACCCCTAGAGTCCTCACCCCCAGTGTCACCACCTCCAGCAGCACCAGAGTCCACAGCGACGGGCCGCAGAGGCGGAAAACCAGGAGGGACCGCCAAGCGCGCGGAGCGACGAGGGGCCACGGTGTCGGTAGCTGTCTGGTCACCCCCCTCAGCTGGGCCAGAGGTGTCTGAGGAGACCTCCAAAGGCTCAACCAAGGGGGGTCGGTCTACCTGAGACACACCTGCGGGAGCGGGACCGGGAGGAGAGAGGGGGGCTACCGGGGGTGGGGTCGTCCTCCAGGGAGAGAGGCGGGACGGGTACCGGGGAACTGCGGTTAGGGTGAAGACGGTAGAAGCAGACGGACTCGTCAAAGGTGACGTCGCGGGAGGACAGCACACGACGAGAGCCAGGGTGGTAAAACTTCCAAGGCGGTGTGTCGGTGGGAAAGTGCGTGGAGAGGCCGGAAGCGTGTACGAGTGGACGATGCCCTCAGCACCACAGAAGTCCTCGAAGAGGTGGGAGCAAAACTCACCACCCCGGTCAGAGTGTGGCCTCAGGACTGGAAGGTCCTCACGGAACCAAGCGCGAAGCTGGAGACGGACAGCGCGGATCCAGCGGATCAAGACACCGCAGACATCCGCCTTGCTCTGCAAGGGGGAGACCGTGGTGTAGCGCGTGTAGTCATCGACTACCAGCAGAATGTAGCGCTCGCCACCCTGTCCAGTGACGCGGGCGGGGCCCCACACGTCCATGTGCAGGGTCTACAGAGGAGCAGTGGTAGGAGGAAACGAGGAGGAGTGAGGAGCGGCGCGCTGCCGCCACTCGACGCAGGGAAGGCAGGGCGGTGCAAGCGACCTCGGAAGCGGGGGCAGGGACCTGGGGAGACCAGACACAAGGAGACGGGAGTGCATGCCACGCAGGCATGGCAAGGAGGGGTGGCCAAGACGGTGGTGCCAGAGGAGAGTCTGGTGCGTGAGGAGACGACATGAACAAGACGCAGCGACCTCAACCGACGCAGCTACCTGACCTGACTAAGCTACCAGTGCAGACTCAGTGGTCAGTGTGTACAGGCCAGACCCAGGCCTCCGAGTGAACGTGGCGAGGTGCTCACCAGTGCGCGAGTCCGTACAGATCGCCACTAGCTCGCCTCCAGGCTGGGTGACAGTGACCCACTGGTCCTGGAGGACAGAGGTAGCCACCAAGTTCTTAGCGAACGAGGGGAGGTGGAGACCTGTGAAGAGGCCGGAAGGGGCCACCAGACAAGGGAGAACAGTGGCGCCACGCGCGACTACCGGCCCCCGGAGGGGTCAGCCAGTGTGACATTGACAGGGACTGTGAGCGGTGTGTCTGTGGTGCTGTCGCGGAAGAAGCAACGAGACGCGCCCGAGTCGAGAGTAAAAGTGTGCAAGGCCTCCTCAGGTTATGCACCTGTGCTAGCTGAGTCAAAAGCACCAAGACTAGCAGGCTCTACGCCACCAGGTGCCTCTACAACCCCAGTACGAGTACCCCGAAACCCACCGCCACCGGGGCTGCCCCACCGGACAGCCCACTCACGAAGCTGCTGCGGGGAGAGAGTCTCCGGCGGACGCTGGTGCTGCTGCTGTCCACCCCCAGAACCTCCGCATCTACTAGCGGCACTACCAGCAGGAGTAGACTTACAGGTACCTCCAGTATTAGCACCCCACTTGACCGCCCACTCACGACGCTGCTGTGGTGAAAGCGGCTTCTGCCAACGAGTACGGCTGGCTCCACCACGGGGGCTGCCCCGCCAGATAGCCCACTCGCGAAGCTGCTGCGGCGAGAGAGACTCCTGCACACTCGGCTGCCGCTGACGTAGGACAATAATAGTGGCCATGGTAGGCAGTGTCAGTCAGCAGCATCGGCGCAAGGGCTGAAGTAGCGACTGCAGTGGCAGCAGTGGTAGGAGCAGTAGTGGTAGCAACTGTAGGAGCGTGCGCAGGCGGTAGCAAGGACGGCAGCGGCAGTTGGCTGTGCGCGCGGGGCAGGGCAGGAGCAGCGCGCAGGCGTGCAGGGCAGGGCAGCGCGCTGACGTGCGGGGCAGGGCAGCGCAGTAGGGCGCTGGGCAGGGCAGCGCGCCAGCGTGCAGGGCAGGGCAGCGCGCTAGCATGCGGGGCAGGGCAGCGCGGCGGGGCGCTGCGCAGGGCAGCGTGCAGGCGTGCAGGGCAGGGCAGCGCGCTGGCGTGCGGGACAGGGCAGCGCGGCGGGGCGCTGGGCAAGGCAGCGCACAGGCGTGCAGGGCAGGGCAGCGCGCTGGCGTGCGGGACAGGGCAGCGTGGCGGGGCGCTGGGCAGGGCAGCGCGCAGGCGAGCAGGGCAGGGCAGCGCGCTGGCGTGCGGGGCAGGGCAGCGCGGCGGGGCGCTGGGCAGGGCAGCGCGCAGGCGAGCAGGGCAGGGCAGCGCGCTGGCGTGCGGGGCAGGGCGACGCGAGGGCTGCAGAGCTGCGGGGCGCACGGGCGTGCGGGCGGCAGGGCGCAAGGGGAAAGCGTCGCCTAGGGGCGCGATTCAGGGAGGAAAAACGGCCTGCCTAGGGGCGCGATTCGGGGGGGAAAAAACGGCCAGCCTAGGGGCGCGATTCGGGGAGGAAAAACGGCCTGCCTAGGGGAGCGATTCGGGCATGAAAAACGGCCTGCCTAGGGGCGCGATTCGGGCAGGAAAAACGGCTCGCCTAGGGGCGCGATTCGGGCAGAAAAAAAAAACGGCCTGCCTAGGGGCGCGATTCGGGCAGAAAAAACGGCCAGCCTAGGGGCTCGATTCGAGCAGTAAAACGGGCAAAACGGAACTAAATGTGGGCCCTAAACGAGAGGTCCTACGGATGGACCTGCTCTGAAACCATGTCAGAATCAACTATGCAGGAATGTGTGCATTGAGTAGGAATGTGAGTTCAAGTAGGAAACCCTAAGGTGTTGTACTCACTAGAGTATGCCCCACTACAGCCTAGAGCATACAAACATAGTTTGACAGGTTGTTCACGATGAACGTATTCTACAACGCCAACTACATATCGTCGGACGCGACAAATATTCGATACACCGTGTCGTTACTGCGAGGACCCGCCATGGACTGGTGGTGCGTCATCGTCACGAAGCCGACGGACTACAAGACTCTACCGCTACAGGAAGGACCAACCGGACCCTGGGCGCCGTCGTGTTTTGTGGAGGTAGCCCAGTATCGCACATGGGACGCGCGGTGCGCAGGTCTGTGCGCAAGATTCAAGCCAATCGCGGCGTCGATCGTAGCGCGGCAGAAGCTCCGCACTTGGTGCCAGCTCATTTCCGTCGAGGACTACACCAGCGGGTTTCTGGAGCAATGCGAGGAGGTGGGGTACATGCACGAGGCTGAACGCATCGACCGCTATGTTGGCGGCCTGAAAAGCGACATCGCCCAAGAGATCTTGCTCCGCAATGTCACTGAATTCAACGAGATTCTTGCTATGGCGGAGAAACTCGATTTTCTTCGCCGACCGAGACCGGGGTCCTACGGCAACAGTGGCAGCAGCAGCTGAGGACACCGAGCTCGGGGGACAAACGAGCACGCCACAATACGCGCCGTCGCCGCGATTGCCGCTGCCGCACCATTCAAAGGGCGCTTCTTCGCGAAAAACAGGACGGGGCATCGTAAGAGCGAATGCCCGGAAAACGCTTAAGGGAAAGGAGGGAGCAGAGCAGCAGAGACAGACCAAGCAGCAGGGAAACGTTGGGAGTCAGTAGCAGACGGGCCCACTTCTGACAGGTCACACCGCTCGCCTGACCCAACCGACCCTCACCGAGTGATTATGCCAGTTCACGCAATCGACCACACCCTGCCGAACAAGGAGGGTTCAGCGGTAGACAGTCCCATACCGCTTAGCGGGAAAATTCACGCCGACTTAGTTAAAATCTTCGTAGACGGGGGGGGGCTAGCCACAGCCTGATCAACACCGCCACTGCTCGGAGACTGAAGCTAACACTGGACAGATGTTTACTGGAGATTGACGCGAGACTGGTCGATGGCACGCCACTGGCGATACGGGAACCCGTGGAACGGGTTCGGATTCGATGCGGGGGTAACTTCACATTCACCCAAGAAATGCTGGCGACGACCCTCGACGGAACCAATAGTTTACTCCGCCGTGATTGGTTGCGAAGACACAACCCACGAATTGACTGGACGACAGGTGACTGCACTGTGCGAGTGAACGGTAACAACATCGCCCTACCTCGCTGGAGCTCGCCTCAGTCTTCGTCGGTGCGCGTCAACGCGATCACGATGAAACGCACCGTAGCGGCAGGAGCTGACGTGTATGCGATTCACATTTGGGAAGCCGAGGCAGCAGACAAACCTAGTTATTTACAGAAACTGCTCGCCGGCGTACCGGATGAATTGATAGCGATTCTGAAGCAGTTAGCGAGATATTTCCGGATGATCTACCGGAGGGACTGCCACCTCAGCGACTGCACGGCCATAGGATATAGAACCGGGGGCACAACCGATGGTACAGCGATAGTTCATACTGACCCATCCTGAACTGGACGAACTGCGAAAGCAGCTGGATTACCTTCTCGAAAAAAAATAATCATTCGCCCGAGTTCGTCACCTTTTGCCGCACCGATCCTGTTCACACCGAAGAAAGACGGGGGTTTTCGCATGTGTATAAATTACATGGCACTGAACAGGGTTACGATCAAGTCCCATTACCCCATCCCGCGAGCCGACAAACTCATCGATCAACTTCGCACAGCCCGAGTCTTCTCCAAGTTCGACCTTCGAGGGGGTTACGATCAGATCCGAGTCAACCCACCCGACTGAACAAAAACCACCTTCCGCCCGTGATGCCCTTCGGACCGTGATGCCCTTCGGACCGTGATGCCCTTCGGACTTATCAACGCCCCTGCCACCTTCCAAATGACCATGAACGAAGCCTTCCGCCCACTCTTAGATAAGTGCGTAATCGTCTACTTGGACGACATACTGATCTGCATCCCAGACGGAGCACAACACTAACATGACATCGAAGCAGTTTTTAAAATACTGAATGAGAACCGCCTACTGACCAAAGCTGCTAAGTGTGAGTTTTTACAGGACAGACTGGAGTTTCTAGGGCACGTTATTTCAGCCGACGGAGTGGACATAGACCCGAAAAAAATATCTCGACGATTCAAGCATGGCACGCGCCGACAAATTTGACTGAGCTCCAAAGTTTTCTGAGGTTTGTCAACTACGTGCGACGGTTCGTCCCCGAAATGGTGCAGCTGACTGCCCCGTTAACCGACCTGCTGAGGAGGGGGGTTGAGTACACGTGGGGGAAGAAAGAGCAAGCTGCCTTCTCGACCCTCAAGAAATTCTTGTGCTCACCGCCCGTACTGCATATCGCCGACCCTCACCGCCCGTTCGAACTCATCACCGACGCAAGCAACATCGTTGTGGGAGCAGTACTGTTGCAGGACTTCGGGAACGTCCTTCAGCCAATCGCGTACGAGTCCCGCAAACTTCACCCGCCCGAACGCAACTACCCGATACACGACCGCGAGATGCAAGCGATCGTGCACGCATTCAAGGTGTGACAGTGCTACCTGACAGGAGCCGACGTGACAGTATGGACAGATCATCGTGCACTGTAGTACCTCTGGCCCAACCGAATCTCAATCCACGACAGATACGGTGGTTGGACTATCTGGAGTCCAACTTCCACTACACCGTCACGTACAAGAAAGGCGCCTCAAATATCGCCGACGCCCTCACTCGCCCCACGGCCCAACTTCACGCCATCCTACTTGCCCAAACCAACCCACTGTTAACAGGCCTATTCACCCATAGATACCGCACTGACCCATTTTTTACCACTGGGAATTCGCAGCAGCTGACAAAGGCACACGACAAAAGGAGTATATTACGTAAAACAGGCACCAACCGCATCTGGGTACCAGCATATTCACTACTACGGGAATTACTACTGCAGGAGGCACACGACGAGGTTACCTCGAGTCATTTTGAGGTAGAGAAAACGCAACAGCAACTGCAGCGGTATTACTACTGGCCGGCTGTTGACCGACGTACAGCACCACGTGGGATCGTGCCCCACGTGTCAGGTGATGAAAAGATCGCGCAAGAAAAAAGGCAGGTCAGTTGCAGCCGATTCCACCGCCCGAGCGAGCCTGGCAGCAGGGTACCATGGATTTCGTCACGGGGTTACCTTCGAGCCCTGGGGGTAACGACGCGGTTATGGTTCTCGTTGACCGGCTGACGAAAATGGCCCACTTAGCTGTGTGCAAGAAATCGATCTCATCCGAAGAAACCGACCGCCTGTTCATCGCAACCGTCGTTCGACTGCACGGGATACCAGCTGCAATAATCAGCGACAGCGGCACGAAGCTTAACAGCGACTTCAAGAAGAACCTTTGGGAGCAGTTCAGGACCCGGCTACAGTTCAGTTCGTCGTACCACCCCGAGACCGACGGTCAGATGGAGCGAGCGAACCAGACCATGGAGCAGATGATTTGTGCCACGTGCGACCACCCGACAATATGGGAGCAGCAGTTGCTGCTGATCGAGTTCGCGTACAATAACGCCACGTCAGCGACGATGCAGCAGTCCCCGTTTTACCTGAACTACGGGCAAAACCCTACAATGCTCTTGACACCGAGCCCGGACAACCCGACGCCACGCGCGCAACAGTTTGCCGAGATTCTGCAAGCTGCCTGGAAGCGCGCAGCACACGCAATTAAAAAAGCAAACCTCATCGCTAAAAGGAACGCCGACTGCCACCGCCGCCCAGTGACGTACCACTTAGGAGACTACGTACTGCTCGACACGCAGAATTTACGCCTGCCTGTCGTACCAAAACTTCGACCGCGCTACTGTGGACCGCTTCAAATCAGCCACATCATCACCCCAGTTATCGCCCACCTACTGCTGTCGGCAGACTGGTACATCAGCCCGTCGTTCCACGTCAGTTTACTTCGCCCATATGTCGCCACCACGAGCCAACTGCAACGCCACCACCCACCGTCAATGACGTGTCCTACATCGGAACCGATCATTGAGCCCGAGAAAATTCTGAGCCATCGGGTTCGCCACCCCACGGGAATTCGGAGGGTTGAGTTCCTCATTCGCTGGAAGGACCGCACCCCCACGGAGGACAGCTGGGTGCCCCTAGCCAACATTAAAAATCACCCTGCCCTGCAAGTGTACCTACGAAGCGGGGGTTTCTGTGATCTACACGCACTCGCATAGGGTAGTGTAAGGAATTTTTTTACATTCCTTACCGCATGCTTCAACACCGCGTACAAGACCAACCATTGTTCGCCGGTTACTACTAACGGGGCTTTGCCAACCTTCGCACGCTGAATTTTGCCAAACCATGCATCGCTGGCCTGGCCGAGTCGACCTACGCCTCGGGACTAGCCCCGAACCTTGATGCCAGCATCGCACTAGCTAGCTCGCACGCGCCGCGTTACCGTTTGCATTTTTCGCTTACAAGTATTCGCTCATGCCTTCGCTCATACTTTGTACTCGTTTAACACTCTAGTGCAATCCTCGCTACCTCGTTCCAGTGCACCCGTAACAATAATAAAGAAAAGACAGGTTGTGCTGTTTGGGACTATGTATGATTGAAAGGAAATATTCAATTTATTTACAGCGCATCACATTACACTGCGTACATCACTGTTCACGGGCTCGATTATTCTTCCCTCGTTACTGATAAACGGTTGTCGCTACGTCACGCTAAAGTGTGCGTGGTCCGCAAAGAACGTGGCTCTGAATATCAAGAGTTGCAAGTGCGATTGAGTCACGCCCAAGCCCCTAGATTGGTTTTGGCGCATGCTGTTGGAATAACCAACAGGTTATTATAACATTCCCAAAGGTTCTCCTTAGCGCACCGCTTCATAACGGAGCAGCGCACCTGTACCAGTACCACATTAGCTCGTATAGAGCACGCGAAGGTCAACAGTCGCAGAAAGTAAATGGTTGCGACCGTTGATTGTCCTCAACTGTCATCGGAGGTTACGCACTACAACATGGTTACTGTAAGGATCCCAATAGTCACTACAACTGTAGCGATGCCTGCAAAAACAGTTAATTAGGGAATGTACCCCTCAGAGAACATGGCTAGCTAGGAATGCTATATAAACCCCTTGTATTGCTATCTTAATTATCTTGTTTCTTTTCAATTTATTATAAACAAGATCACTCAAAGACTTCATTGTGTTTATGCTACTTGCCTAGCTTTATCCTATCCACAATCAATTCCTTAGTTATATCAACATGGTATGAGAGCACGGTTGGATTATAAGGCCTGCCAAGTCATTCTTCTTCCTAGATCAACCTTTTATTAAATTACTCATTCCAACACCTGTCACAGAGTCTACATCAATATGTCTCCCAAAGGAAAGACTACAGCAGACTCCCCGGGCCCACCACCAACAACAACATCAAACATGCTGTCAGCAGTGACATCCGTCAACGCCAACGTCGTTGAACAGCTCTTTTCACGCATCAGCGCGCTTGAGAGCCAGCAGACAATGAGCATCGACGGCTCAAGCTACGCCAGAGGAGTTGTCGGGCTCCCTCTTCCAGGCGAAGACCAACGCGTCAACTCTGAGAGATCCTTCACCTTTGACAATTGTCAAGGTTCAGCTCCTGCATAAAACAATCAACAACGTGCCCAAACAAAGGCGTTAGCGTCACTGCAAGACAAGTTTCTCATAACATAAAAACTGGAGACATCAATCCTATTCGACGGCAAAGGTACGTGGAGCTTCGAGTTCGAGCACCTTGCGACAACCGCGCAGATCTGAGAAAGGCACTCTCCAAGAGAAAAACCTCTTCTACCATGAGTCTCTCCTCGTGTACACCGTTCTTCTCCGCAACCTCTCCCCCACCGAGCAGCTTGGCATCCGCTCCTTCAAGACGGAGTGGGCTCCCGCGCAAGTGTCCTGGGAATACCTGCGCAACATGTACATGGCGACAGATCTGGTAACAATGAGTCGCCTGCTCAGCCAACTGACATCAGCTGAATTGGTTAAAGGGGAGAAAGCGGGACCCTATATCAATCGCTGCCGAAATCTGCGTGACCAATTCAAGAAGTGCGGCAGAAACTTCCCTGACGACATGTTCGTCACAATATTCCTCTTAGGAGGACCAGAGTGGCGCCAATGCAAGTCACTGCTTCGCGCTCGTGGAGCCGTCTCCGAAGCCGCCCTTTGCGCCACACTCCTCTCCGAGCAGCGGGGGATCGATCTGTACAACGAAAGAAACGGCAAAAGGGAAAAATTGGTGTTCTAAACTGGTGCAATTGAAGGAAGGTCACATGAGAAGAAGGGTTACTTCTGCAAGTACTGCAATAAACCATGCCACACGATGGATCGTTGCTTCAAGCGAAAGGCCGCCAACGAAAAGTGCAACAACAACTCACTTGGTTATTAGCATCAACCTTCAGCTCGCCCTTCAACACCAGTAGCAGCATCATCAGCGACAATATCGCCACCTGCCGCCGCAAGTACTTCGCAAGTTCCTGCACGCATTTATGCCAAAGACAAGGGAAAAGGGACAATCTCGAGTCATGGCGCGCCGCAAAGGGACTCGTTACTACGACAGGGTTCACTTCCCAACAATCGGACCAATCGAGCCCATCAAGCCAAGCCCAGACAACGACCCTAGGATCAGAATCTGGAGCACAAGGCCAACAACTCTCCCACCTGACTACGAGTTACCTCCAAGCACTTCCGAGTCTCCTCCCAGATTTGCTTCAACCCACGAAATGACCTCTCGAGCTTCTACGTCAACCTCGACCGCATGGTCACTACCAAGATCACCTGCATCGCACGACGAAGCCGCGACAGCTTCAAAAAGTGGTATCTTGACAGCTGCTGCGGGCAGCACATGGTGGGTCAACAATGTTCATCAACAACTCAAAGTGAATGCGACATCCATGCGGAATTACTGTCGTAAACAACAACCGACTAAAGGCTTACGACATGAGAGAAATATACTTACAGTCGAGCGACACCAACTTCTCCATTCCCATTGGAGATGTGCTGGTCATCGCCGATCTTCAGTTCAACCTTCTCTCTGCAGCACAACTCATGAAATGCGGAGTTGAAATCGGATCCAACTGCGAAGAAATTTGCTTCGAACTCTTTTACAAAAGGACTTACATCGGTAAGGCGGTTGACAATGACGGAGTCTTCGTCCTTAAATTCGAGTCGCAGGGCAACGGCGGCGATAACGACAGAACGCTCGTGCTGAAAACAACCACCGCTGGGCCACCGAATTGGACGCACCCCGAAGAGACAGACCTTGACCGTCCTGGACCAGACGGTCTCTGCCGCACACTCGCCGTCCCGACTGCCTCCACCTCCGCTCCCGGGAACACTGGACCTGCATCAATGGAAGAAGAAGCAGACACTGGTGCGTCAGCAACTGCACCACAAACCGACACTTAAGGATGGGGAAACACAGGAACTATTGCCGCCACTGGATGGGGTACTAATGTTGTCATAGGAGCTTGGGGCGTGCCGGAAACTCCTTCCGCAAACCCTGATCAAGGCGGATGGGGTCCACCGACGCTCCCACCAAGAGTTCCCTTAAAAGGCGGGTGGGGAACATCAACAAGTCCAGGTGGCTGGGGACCACCAAGACCTTTTCCCGAAGCTCCGGGCTCCCCCCTGAAGCCGTGGCAGAAGCAGATCCCTACTGGGCAACACGTGGCACTAGCTGGGGCGGACCTCCTCTCCCGGATCAATATCCCTACGAGCCAATACAGGAAAGCATGTTGTATGATTTCGGAGAAGCAGCAGAACTACCTGGGCCTACCGAAGAGCCGCCACCGCCGGAAGAAGGGCCACAGTTGATCTCCATTACCGGCGACGAGTACCTTTACAACCGAGTTCTACCTCTCCAAGACATCTCCTAAAAACCTTCTACCGATCACCGAAGACTCAATCCACGTCGCCGACACAAACGACATCGTCGGCATCGCCAACGCTGATCTTCGCAGCAGACGCACGCGCCGCCGCCGACGAAGGACCTGTGACACCACAGCAGTAAGAAGAGTGGAGAAACCGTTATTACAAACGCACCGTTGGATATCGTGCCTCTCCTGACATCTGGCATCAACGACTCGGACACCCTTCGCATGCAACGCTCAATAACTCAATTGCTGCCGACGTTTTCGACACAACCGGACTGCTCCTACCCAACGGTGACGCACTCAAAACAACATCAGACGAACCACCGTGCACCATCTGCCCCACAGCATCGCTCGCTCACAAGCCTTTTCCAGAATTACCTCTGTGCTACGAGCGATACGAGCCGCTCGAAAAGGTCTACAGCGACTTCATGATTCTGAGCCAAGGCGGGCTTGACGTTCTGCCAGAACGCGCTATGCTTGGTGTGTCAACATCGACTGCCGTTCTCGCGCATTCGACTGCTTCGTGTTCTGGATAAAGCGAGCCGAGCGACAGGCAGGGCTGAAGCTGAAAAGCTTCCAGACGGACGGGGGTTTGGAGTGCTTCTCCAACGAGTTCAAGGAGCTCTTCGCCAAGAAAGGATTGAGCACTTTGTGTCCCTGCCATACACACGCAAGCAGGAAGTAGTAACAGAAAGGACAAACAGGAGCCTCGCCATGAGGATGAGGGCCCTCATGAAGCAGTCCTCATTGCCAACCAGGTTCTGGCCGTTCGCGAACCATGCTATTCGGCTGCACAACTTGCTGCCATCCCAAAGCCTAAAGGACAACACCTCACCTTACAAGGCTAGGACGGGCAGAAAGGTTGACATGCGTTTACTCCGAGTGTTTGGCTGCATGGTACAGCGCCTCTTGATTAGCCCGAACCTCGATGCCAGCACTGTATAGACTTGCTCGCAAAATCTCGCTACCGTCTGCATTTTCGTCTTTTAAGGTCTGTTCATGCGTTTGCTCACGCACACCTGTTACTGTATCTCTTGACCTCTTGGTGCAATCCTCGTTTCGCTTGTTCAGTTGCATTCGTAATATTCGGTGTTCAGGGCCTTGTTCCTTTTGAGACCGCCCATCTCTTTCGCTACCAGCCCCTTTCGATTTTATCCATATAGTTTTTTTTTTTTCAATCGAATGAGAAGACGCCCCTCATCGAACTATGAGCAGCTGCCCTCGTGCTCTTACGCAAATACGTACAGTCATATTTGCGTATAGTTTCTAGAAACCTGACGCACTTCGGAATGAGAGACCTCGTTATCATCACATAACGAGTGTTGTATTTACGATGAATGTTCTCTGTGTGTGTGTATGTGCGTTGTCAGAATAGCAGGTGGAAGTTTAGAAACAGAAAGAGAACTTCACTAGTAAGCAGGGCAGTACATATAGCAAACCCTAATTTGGGTTGTACTCACTATAGAGTACCCCACTGCAGACTAGACAATTATGACATTCTGACATGCGTGTGTGTGTGCGTGTGTGTGTGCGTGTGTGCTTGTGTGTGTGTGTGTATGTGTGTGTGTGTGTGTGTGTGTGTGTTATTGCAGTTGCTGCTGCTGCAGCTGTCGTTGCTGTCGTTGATGTCGTTGCTGTCGTTGCTGTCGTTGCTGTCGTTGCTGTCGTTGCTGTCGGTGTTGTCGGTGTTGTCGGTGTTGTCGTTGCTGACGTTGCTGTCGTCGTCGCTGTCGTCGTCGCTGTCGTCGCGGCTGTCGTCGCGGCTGTCGCTGCTGCCGCTGCTGCCGTTGCTGCCGTTGCTGCTGTTGCTGCTCTTGCTGCTGTTGCTGCTGTTGCTGCTGTTGTTGCTGTTGCTGCTGTTGTTGCTGTTGCTGCTGCGGAGATAACTACTACAACGAGAGCTAGATTACGGGCTAGGCACGGGTGCTCGTGTGATCTTTTCATTTGTTGGTCCTTAGTCGTTTTCCTAGTGCACACACTGCTTGCTGGTTCACGGGGCAATTTGGCAAGAGTTTCACTAAGAAAGGTTGACAACAATGGTACAATAAAGTTGGCATGGCAAGACTACATCAGAGCTAGCACTCAGGTCGGTCGACTGACAGCGCAGCATGGTCGCCCGCGTTCCAGCACGACTTGGTCGACCGCGCTCCAGCAGTGCAAAGTCGACGGCGTGCCAACGCAGTAGGTCGACGGCGTGCCAGCGTTGCTCCCGCAGTACAGCATCGCACCAGCTTCGCAGGTGCTCGCAGATGATTGGCGTGCTGAGCCTCGTCACCTGCACAGCGCACACACCAAGTCAACCTGGCGCTGACGTCTGCATCTGATCAGCCACGTCGACCTCGGGATACCACCACCGAGGTCGGAATCGCCAACTTCGCCTGGGCGACCGTCGCACTCCTCCGCAGAACCTCGTCACCCAGGTAACCTGGTCGACCGGGCAACCAGGTCGACCAGCTGTTCCCGTATGTGCCCGTCGACCTCCCAAGTCGACGACCACCCCAAGTCGACCTCACCAGGTCGACCACACCCCTGGTCGACCAGCCCCAGGTCGACGTCACTCCTGGTCGACCAGCTCCACGTCGAACAGCACTCCTGGTCGACCAGCTCCATGTCGACCAGCGCAGTTGTCAGCCGACCACCCAAGTCGGCTACCCGAAGTCGGCGTCACCAAGTTGACGCCTCCCGCAGGTCGACTTCCCAGGTCGACCTCCCTAAAGTCGGCGCCACCCTGAAGTCGGCGCCCATGCAGTGGCCCCCGTGCAGGTCAACCTCCTCGTCAACCAGCTCGCCCACTGCTGCAGGTCGGCTGCTCCCCTCACACCCGACCACGAAGTCGGCTCCGCCCAAGCGCGGACGGGGCCAACACACAACTCCCATTGACACTCCCCTGCCGCGTTCACTCTTGGGCCCCCCAGCCCACACGACAGTACTCCTCGGAGAATAGCTCGCCGACGTGCACCCAACACACAGCACGTCGTCCACCGCACCAGCCATGCAAGAGGGCATGGCACCTACTGCTGCACGTTGTCGTCGCCGTCGCCCACGTCGGCCAAGCGCACCTGGCCGATGGCGACGGAGCACCGGTTGAAGGCCGGATAGTGCAGCGCCTTCGTCAGGAAGTCGGCCGGCAGCTCGGTGGTTGGGATGTACCTCAGCGAGAACTTCCCGCGCCTCACCATGTGCTGCAGCCAGGCTTGTCGCCACTCCATGTGCTTGAGGTTGCTCGTCAACCCCATGCCCTCGGCGACTGTGATGGCCGACTTGTTGTCCACCCGAAGGACAGTCGGCTTCCCGGCATCCAGCTGCCGGAACTCTGCGAGGAGGAAGCGAAGTCGGCGTCCCTCCTTGCCGGCTTCAGTGGCCGCCACGTACTCCGACTCAGGTCCACCGCCGACCAGCTCCAGCAACTCAGGTCCACCGCCGAACTCCAGGGCGGTGTCACGCGTGTTGGCGAGGTAGGCGAGGCAGCGGTCGACCTCGCGCCAGTGCTGGTCACTCCTCACCGTGAGGCCGCTCCCCAGCTTGCTGCAGGCGAAGGCGATGTCCGGCCTCGTCGTCGTCGCCGCGAACTGCAACGAGCCGACCTTCTGCCGGTACTCCTCCTCCTGTCGCTCCTGTGCCTCCTCGTCGTCGAAGGTAAGCTCGGCGTAGGCGTCGACCGAGACCGGCGTCTTCGGGATGCGCCCGGTCTGCTCCTCGTCGATGAAGCGCCTACGCAGCTTGTCGGCGTAGCCCTGCTGGTGCAGCCACAGCTTCCCCGCCGACCTGTCGCGGACGATCTCCAGTCCGAGGTACTTCTGCACCGGCGAGATCTCACGCAGCTCGAAGGCGGACTCCAACAGCCCCTTCAGCTCCTTCAGCATCTCGGTGCTGCTGCTAGCGGCGAGCAGGTCGTCGACGTAGACCAGCACCCAGCAGGCCACTCCGTTGTCGCCGACCTTGAAGTACAGAGCCTCGTCGACATGGCTCTTCTTCCATCCGGCGTCGACCAGCACGTCGTTGAGCGCCAAGTACCACAGCAGCCGCGACTGCTTCAGGCCGTACAGGCTCTTCAGCAGCTTGCACACCCGGCCGGTTCCGTCGTTGAAGTAGTCCGGCTGGGACACGTACAGCACCCGGTCGAGCTTGCTCTGCAGGAAGGCGTTCTTCATGTCGAGCTGCATCAGGTTGAGGTTGAGGACAGCGACGATGCTGAGGAAGATCCTCAGCGTGACGTAGCTGCCCACCGGCGCGAACGTCTCGTCGTAGTCGGCGCCATACACCTGGGTGAAGCCCTTCACGACCAGCCTCGCCTTCTCGCGCTCGACGGTGTCGTCGACGTGGTACTTCGTCGTCAACACCCACCGGTTCTTCATGATGTTCACCCCCGGCGGGCGTTCGACCAGCTCCCAAGTGCCCATGTTGATGAGGCTGCGGATCTCCTCCTCCATGGCGGCCTTCACCGCCGGGCCCTTCCAGCTCGCCAACGCCTCCTTCACCGTCATCGTCGAGATGTCCCAACGGTGCTCGGGGTCGGCATGCATGTCGGGGTCGAGCTCCGGAAACTCCTCATCCTCCTCGGTGTCGTCATACGCCAGGTCGTCGTCGTCCACGTCGTACACCGTGGTGAAGGCAGCGGGGACGAAGAAGTCGGGCGGCCTCCGAAGTCGGCCTGAATTCCGGGGTTAAGGCCGAACCTCCACCACGTCACTCTTGGTGGACTCCTCGGCGTCCCCTCCTTCGTCACCATCTTCACTGCCCTCGTCGTCCTGCTGCACCTCGGTCGACTTCCTGGCCGACCTCTCCCCTGTGGTCGGCTCCTCTGCCGACTGCCTGGTTGCCGTCTGCTCCGTGGTCGGCGACGCTGCCTGCTCCCCTGTCGGCTGCTGCTCTTCGACCTGCTCCTCCCCTATCAACGTCGACTTCACCCCCACGTCGACTTGCTTCTCGTCACGTCGGCCACCGGCGATGCTCTTGGCCGGCGCCGAAGGCGACGTCCCACTCCTCCCCTCATCGCCGGGGGCTGACACCGAGGTCAGCCCGCGCAGGTCGGCCAGGAGCGGAGGGGCAGGGGTCGGAGGGGAAGGAGGACGGTCGACCTCGACGTCCTCAGCAGCAAGCTCACCGACCTCGGCGAGCAGAGGCAGCGTCGCCGTACAGGTGTCGGTCGGTGGGGTGGTCGGCGTCCGTTCTGACACCGGCCCGTGCTCCGACTTCCACACTTCCAGCGACAAATCCTCGTAGAACACCACGTCCGACGTGGTGACCACTCTGTTGTCGGCGACGTCGAGGAGCTCCCAGCCCTTGCTCTCCTCCGAGACGCCGAGGTGAAGGCCCCACCTGGCCTTCGGCTTCAGCTTCCCACCACGCTGCTGCTCGGGGACCAAGAACTGCGCCATGCAGCCCCACACCCGCGCCAGCGACAAGTCGGGCTTCGTCCCGGTGAGGAGCTGGTACGGCGTTGTCCGCGGCAGCAGCGTCGACCTCTCAAGGCAGTTGCCGACCCAGACGGCCAAGTGCAGAGCGAGGTGCCACCAGTGGTGCTGCACGACCATGTGCAGCAGCATCGTCCGCACCGACTCCACCACCGTCCTCATCTCCCGCTCCGCCATGCCGTTCTGCTGCGGGGTGTACGGGCAGGTAAGGTCGTGGACGATCCCCTTACCGTCCACGAAGTCGGTGAACTTCTTCCCGAGGAACTCCCCTCCTCGGTCTGAGCGTAGCACCAGCACCGACCTCTTCACCTGCCTCTCCACCAACACCAGCCACTTCTGGAACTCCAGCAGCACGTCCGACTTCTTGGCGACCGGCCTCATCCACACGTAGCGGGTCTTGCGGTCCTTCAGCAGCAAGAAGTACAAGCTGCCGTCCTTGGCAGCCACGCGAAACGGCCCGCACAGGTCGATGTGCACGACGGCCAGCACGTCGTCGGCGTCGGAGCCTTGGTCGGGGAAGGTGTGCCGCGCCAGCTTCCCGCCGACGCACGAGACACACGGTGAGTCGGCGGTTGACGCCGACTTGAGGTCCAGCCCAGTGGCGACCTCGTGCTTCGCCGAGCTCCGGATGGTGTCCATGCCGACGTGTGCAAGCCGTGCATGCAGCCTGTCCGGCGTCGACTTCGTCGCCGAGGCGATCGCCCGCAGGGCCACGACCTCCGGCGTGGGCGACGTTGACCTCGTTGAGCAGGGACGCAGGTCGGTGCAGAGGAGAAGCCCGGAGTACGTCGCCCGGCCGAGCACCTCTCCCGCTGCCGAGACGAGCAGCATCCCGTCGCCGTCCTCCTGCAGCTTCACGCCGTGCTCCTTCAGCTGGTCGGACGACAGCAGATTTGCCCGCACACTCGGGACGTACAGCACGTCGGGGATGAGCACCTGCTTCCCGGCCTCCCCTTGCAGGGCGACAGTGCCACGGCCCTGGACGTCCTGCAGGGCTCCATTGAAGCCACGCACGTGCTTGATGGAGCTGCTCGGCTGCAGGTCGACGAAGACTTCCTTTGTCCCCATCAGGTGGTGGGAGCAGCCGCTGTCGAGCAGGACCACCGCCGGGTTTGCCTGCACAGCTGCCGCCACCGCCTGGAAGTCCTCCCCGGCCTCCGGCGCCAGCGAGACGGTCGGCTCCACGACACCGACCAGCGAGCACGACGCAGTCTTGTCATCCCGCCCCTTGCCGCCAGCAGAGGAGTCGGCGTTCTTCGCCGAGGTCGACGTCTTGGTTGACTGCTGCTCCTTGCGCGGCTGATTCCCTCCTCGACGAGGACGACGGCTCCCAGACCTGCCGCGGCCTCTCTTGGAATCGTCGTCGTCGGAGTCACTGCGGTCGGGGCACTCGAAGGAGAGGTGGTCGGGGTCGCCGCACAGCCAGCATTCCCGACGTCGACCTCCTCCTCCTCGACCACTGTCCTTGGTCGACTTCTTCTTGTCGACTTCCTTGGCTGGTTTCCAGCCACTGCTACCACCGCCGCCGGACTGTCCGCGCTGCCCTGGTCGACCTCCTTGCTTCGCCGGGGCGACGAAGTGCGCCTGCGCCAAGAGCTCCTGGGACCGCTCAGCCTCATGCATCGCCTCGTCCTGCAGGATGTACGAGGTCAAGTTGTCCTCGTTGAGCGTCGCCCTCGTGCTCGGTGCCATGGACAGCCGCTTCAGCAGGTTGTAGCTGCTCGAGAGTCCCTGCATGACGTGGGTGACATACGACGCCGTCGAGTACTGCGCGCCGGCCATCCTGATGGTGGCGAGGATCCGCCGAGCTTGGTTGCAGTAGTCGGTCGCCGTCTCCTCGTCGCCCATACGCAGGTGCGTCAGCTGCCCCTCCAGCTGGGCGATGAACAAGTCGTCGGTGACTTGGTAGGTCGACTCAATGAAGTGCCATGCCCGGTGGCTGGCGTCGAGGTACTCTCGGCACCACTTCAAGGCGATCTGCACGCCCGGCGAGCAGCACCGCGAGATGACCGTGAAGGTCAACAGCTGCACGGCGCGAAACTCCGCACGCAAGTCGGGGTCGTCCGGCGTCGCCACAGTGCCTCGAGCAAAGCTGATCAGTCCGGCCATCTCCAGCTGAGGCTCGATGGCCTCCTTCCAGGTGAGGATGTCGGGTCGACCAATGAGCGGCGGGGTGACCAAGATCCTGTCCGGCATGAACTTGAAGTAGCCGTAGCTCGGTGCAATCCCGCCTGCCGTCACCTGGGTCGCCGACATCGGCGACAACCCGCTTCGTCGACCTCCGACGTTGCCATGCGAGGAGCCTGCAGCCGTCGACGGCCGCACTCCCTGCGCCTGAACGCCGCCAACTTCATCGGCGTGTATCACACCTCTTTGCCTCGACGTGCCTCCCGCACTGCTGCAGACCTGGTCACCACCGGCGTTAACGCCCACGTCGACGCCGCCCTCTGTGTTCACCGGTCGAGGAGACGCAGGTCGAGAAGGGTGCAACGTCGCCCACATGGTGCGAATGCCAGCCTCCACAACCGCCCAGGGGATCGTTCCGTACTCCTGGGCCCCATGGCGTGTCCTCGCGTCCTCCAGCTGTGCTTCCAGGGTCTCCATTCCCTTGGCGTCACCTACGCGCACGCTAGTGACTGCACGGCTACCGGCCTACGAACAACTTAGGTAAGTGACCTCTACGTCGACCTGACTGAAAGGTAAGTCGTGTGCCGTCCACGCTCACCGCACCATGCGGAGATAACTACTACAACGGGAGCTAGATTACGGGCTAGGCACGGGTGCTCGTGTGATCTTTGCATTCGTTGGTCCTTAGTCGTTTTCCTAGTGCACACATTGCTTGCTGGTTTACGGGGCAATTTGGCAAGAGTTTCACTAAGAAAGGTTGACAACAATGGTACAATAAAGTTGGCATGGCAAGACTACATCAGAGCTAGCACTCAGGTCGGTCGACTGACAGCGCAGCATGGTCGACCGCGTTCCAGCACGACTTGGTCGACCGCGCTCCAGCAGTGCAAAGTCGACGGCGTGCCAACGCAGCAGGTCGACGGCGTGCCAACGTTGCTCCCGCAGTACAGCATCGCACCAGCTCCGCAGGTGCTCGCAGATGATTGGCGTGCTGAGCCTCGTCACCTGCACAGCGCACACACCAAGTCAACCTGGCGCTGACGTCTGCATCTGATCAGCCACGTCGACCTCGGGATACCACCACCGAGGTCGGAATCGCCAACTTCGCCTGGGCGACCGTCGCACTCCTCCGCAGAACCTCGTCACCCAGGTAACCTGGTCGACCGGGCAACCAGGTCGACCAGCTGTTCCCGTATGTGCCCGTCGACCTCCCAAGTCGACGACCACCCCAAGTCGACCTCACCAGGTCGACCACACCCCTGGTCGACCAGCCCCAGGTCGACGTCACTCCTGGTCGACCAGCTCCACGTCGACCAGCACTCCTGGTCGACCAGCTCCATTTCGACCAGCGCAGTTGTCAGCCGACCACCCAAGTCGGCTACCAGAAGTCGGCGTCACCAAGTTGACGCCTTCCGCAGGTCGACTTCCCAGGTCGACCTCCCTAAAGTCGGCGCCACCCTGAAGTTGGCGCCCATGCAGTGGCCCCCGTGCAGGTCGACCTCCTCGTCAACCAGCTCGCCCACTGCTGCAGGTCGGCTGCTCCCCTCACACCCGACCATGAAGTCGGCTCCGCCCAAGCGCGGACTGGGCCAACACACAACTCCCATTGACAGCTGCTGTTGCTGCTGTTGCTGCTGTTGTTGCTGTTGTTGTTGTTGTTGTTGTTGTTGTTGTTGTTGTTGTTGTTGTTGTTGTTGTTGTTGTTGTTGTTGTTGTTGTTGTTGTTGTTGTTGTTGTTGTTGCTGTTGTTGCTGTTGTTGCTGTTGTTTTTGCTGTTGCTGTTGTTTTTGCTGTTGCTGTTGTTGTTGTTGTTGTTGTTGTTGTTGTTGTTGTTGTTGTTGTTGTTGTTGTTGTTGTTGTTGTTGTTGTTGTTGTTGTTGTTGTTGTTGTTGTTGTTTTTGTTGTTGTTGTTGTTGTTGTTGTTGTTGTTGTTGTTGTTGTTGTTGTTGTTGTTGTTGTTGTTGTTGTTGTTGTTGTTGTTGTTGTTGTTGTTGTTGTTTTTGTTGAATATCGTTACTACGAGGACCTGCCATCGATTGGTGGCATGTCAAAGGGACTGCGCCGAACAAGTACGAGCCGCTGCTGCAAAAGGAGGGACCTTCCAGACCTAGAATCTATTGGGCACCATCGTAATCCAATACCGCACGTGGGACGCATGGGGCTCGAGCCGATCACGACTTCGTTTTCGACGCGTCAAAAGCTGCGCCCTTGGCGACTGCTAGGATCGGTCCACGATTTTACGAGCGGATTCATGATGCTTTGTGAGAAGGTGGGCTACCATGCATGAGGTGGGGCGCGCTTCTAGATTGGTGGCGTTAAGCTCAAGAGTTTGAAAGAATTCCTGCTCCGCAGCGTCACCAACTTTGACAACATCATGGCGATGACGGAGAAGCTGGATTTGCTGCGGCGGGCCTTATAACAAGTGGGTACATCAAACCCGCGGGACAACCGAGTATGCCACCATACATTCCGTGGCCGCGAATGTCATTGTCACGATGTTTCGAGGACGCTACTTCTCATGCAATTGGCCCCGGCATCGCAAAGCAAATGTCTGGAGGAGAAGCAGAGAAAGTCAGACGGGCACTGGAAAGAGTGACAGTGACAATCCACGCGGTCGACTACACTCGGCTGAACAATGATATACATCCACATGCTTCTCATATGAGAAATTCACAACGACTTGGTTTCATAGACGGCGAAGCTAGCCACAGCCTGTTGAACACCACAACAGCTTCAAAAATGCAATTGACATTGGACCGATTCTTACCCAAGTTCGACGCACGACTGGTCGATGGCACGCCACGGGAATGCATGGGCCGGGTTCGCATTCGTTGGAGGGTTGATTTCATGTTTACCCAAGAACTGCCGGCGAGAACACTCGATGTGACAGACATTTCACTTTGACATGATTAACTGCGACGACACCCCCAACGGATTGACTAGACGACGGGTCCTAGTTAGTCACCCCCGACTGGGTAGGGAACTGGGGCAGTAGACCGTGCCCAAGCCCGTGCTTAAGCCCGTGCCCACACCCGTGCCCAACGATGGGGAGGACTACCGCACCAGTGGTGGAGGCGATGGTGCGAGGAGGGCATTGCAGACAGGCGTGAGGCGGTCAGGGAGCCAGGTCGCTAAGGGTGGCAAACATAGGGGGGCGTGCTCAGCAAGGCCATGAGTAGTGCAAGCAGTGCAGAAGCTAGTGTCAAGCAAGTGTAGGTGGATAGTGAGGTTAGGGACAGTGGAGAATTCAGGGAGATCAGAAAAGAAGAAGGGCATAAGGAGGCGCCCCTGAATAGCAGAGGGGGGGGGGGGGGGGTGCAGTAGCGAGCAAGAATAGAATCCAGGCACTCTTTCGCCGACACGACCTGGCGAAAGTGCACCCGCTTTGCCAGCGGCAGGAGGCGACTAAGAACAAGGCGCGCAGCACCGTCACGCGACTCATTAACTAAGTACGCAAGTCGGGCCATGCGGTGAGCTTCTCGCTCCCCCGACGTAGGCTCAACAGCAAGGGCAGTAGGACGCTGGGGGGCAGGTACCTCGCCCAACACGGGGGCGTACAGGGAGACGTTATCCAGGCGTTGGCTCCGCAGGTGGAGCTTGACGTCGAGCAGCGACGCGTCAAGTCAATCTCCCGCCCCTCTGCATCGAGTCGCAGTACAAACTGGGACGCCATGACAGGAGTGAGATGGGGCTCAGCTACTGTAGATGAGAGGGGCCGTCAAGTAGGCCCGGCGAGCGGGGCGGCGACATGCGCGGCATGCGAAGGAGCAGCGCGGCGACAGGCGCAGCATGCGAGAGAGCAATGCGTCAGGCGCGGGTGGTGAAGCGGGCGGCAGGCGCGGCGAGCGCAATCGCGGGTGTAGGCACGGGCTTGGACACGGGCGCGGGCAAGGGCAACGGTGGGGGCGGGGCCGCAGCGGGGCAGGACGGGGCGCGAGGAGGGGGGGAGGGTGGGGTGGGGGTGGGTGGGGATGCGCTAATCGAGGGCACAAGGGCACATGGGGCAGCTAGTGAGGTAGGAGGTGCGGAAGCGAAGAACCGAACCTACCGGTACATCTAATACCATGTTATAAACAAAAACGAATGACTAATGAGGGCATACAAAGGGGATATAAGCATCATCTCATACCCTCTATAGAACAACCCAACCTAGCCTAGGAAGTGCACATGCAAATGTATATGTGTACGTTGACAATAATAGTCATTCTCAACAAACTTGGCCACATTAACTTCACCAATGCAATGGAGAGAACCTAATCAGCTCTAGATGATGGTTCTGACCTCCATTCAACCCTGGCCTGCCATCCTTGAGAGCACCGTCAAGCACACCCCTCCCATCTTCACTGGTCAGTGCAACCCCACGTGCACCTTCAGCAGCCTCCCGTTGACCCTCCGCCCCACCCATGCTTGCCCCTGTGTGCTGCGTGGGTGCGCTGGAGTGGGAGAGGCGGGTGCCGTGGGGCGTGGGGGGCGCGGGGGACGACCCCACGTGGTCGGATGAGGGGAGTGCGGGCAGGTGGAGGGGCGGCAGCAGGAGCGGTGGCAGGGACAGGGGGGGCAGATGCAGTGAGGGAGGGGTGGAGGGGGGCGTGTGTGAGGCGACGTGCGAGTGAGGGTGGAGCAAGGGAGAGTGGAGGGAGGAGTCAAGGCCGATGAGGTGGAGGGGGGAGGGAGGCGAGGCAATCAGATGCCACTCGCCACTGCCGCTGCCACTGCCACTGCCACCTGTGCAGTCGCCCCACTCATGCAACCCCGGTGACATGTGGCCATGAGAGTGTGGGTGTGCTGCCAGGCTGTGCAGTGAGCTGCCAGCGTTGCCACCAGCAGCAGGCTGAGGAAGCTGCGCCCCTCCTGTGAGCTGCTCTCCTGTGTGCCCCTCGCCATGCCCCTCGCCATGCCCCTCGCCATGCCCCTCGCCATGCCCCGGTGCGCCCTGCAGCTCGGCCATCCACTGCTCCATGCTGCACATGCCGTGAGTGACAAGGTCGGCAGCGCCACGGGTGCTGTGAGCGGCAAGAGGGCGCTGACTGGCATGCGCGGTGCAAGGGGTGTGGAGGCCGTGAGAGCTGTGTGGAGCATGTGCCGCCTCAGCCTTAGCGGCTGCCGCAGGGTGGTGCTCCGCCTCCATGGCAGCGTGAGTGCCACTTCCCATCCCGCCACGACCACCTGCTTTCATGCCGTTGCCACCTCCCTCCTCCTCACCATGCCACTGCGGATGCTCATCACCATGCATGCTCACATTCATGTCTGCCTGCCATTGCACCGCCTCCTCATCCCGCTCCCCTTCCTGCATGCCCTCCCCACTTCCCCCCACCCCTCCTCCTCCACCACCACCACCACCACCGCCGCCACAACCACCACCGCCGCCACCACCACCACCACCACCACCACCGCCACCATGATGCACAGCAGCATTTCCTCCAAGAACACTCACGTTCCCCACTGCCCTCTGCTGCTCTCCGCTGCCCCCCTGCATCTCACAGCCATACAGTGCCACGCTGCTTGGCAGGGGCCGTGGGGGCAGCATGCAAGTGGGATGGGGTAGTGTGGGCATGAGAGTGGTTGGAGGCTGCGGTGCAGCATTGGGATGGGGCCAAGCAGTCTGGAGACCAAACGCAGCATCGTGCTGCTGCTGCTCATGCTGCTCCTGCAAGTGTGTCGGCTGTGCCCCTTGCCCAACACGCCTCTCCAATCGTTCATGCTGCTCGCGCTCTCTTCCCCATTCACCACCTTGCCATCCTTCCCTCCTCTCTTCTCCCCCCTGGTCTCCCTTCACCTCCATGCGTTGACTCTCCTCTCTCGCCTCCCACGCCCTCTGCTCCCCGTGCACTTCCCCCATCGCTACCTGATTCACCTTCTCCTCGCCTCTCTCCACTTCCCTCACCCCTCCCCCTCCCCACCTGCCTTCTCCCCCCATCTGCCCCTTCCTTGTCCTGGCTTTGCTCCGCCTTGCCTCCCCACCCGCCTTCGCCATATCCGTATCGCCTGCCCCTGCTTCACTCCCACTCTGCTTCGCCCTCTTCCCTCGCCCCCCCTGCCTCCCCCGCCCCCTCCCTCCACCTCTACCTGCTGCGCCCTGCCGCTTCCTCCCCGCGACACCACCAGGCTTCTCTGGATGCGTGTCAGCCGATGCTGCTGGCGGGGTGGAATGAGCCGACACACTGCATGACGCTGCTGCTGCCACTGCTGGTGGGTGCAGGGAGCCATCGCTGCTGCCGCCACCACAGCCACCGCCAGTGTCAGTGCCTGGGGCTGTGGTACCGCCAGGTGTCAGACGCCCATTGGAAGCAGGGATGGCGGGCAGCAGCAGTGCAGACGAGGGGCGTGCAGGAGAGGGTGGTGGCGGTGTGGCGGCGGGGCGAGGAGGAGGTGCGGACAAGTGGGGAGGCGGTGAGAGGAGGATGGACCTCAGCTGCATGCCGAGAGATGGGAAGGTAAGACAGGAAGGCTTGGGTGTGAGGTGAAGGTGGAGCAGGGGAGTGTGGAGTGAGAAACGACATGCGAGGCCAAAGAAAACAGAACATGTGGGATCATATGGGGTAGCGTAAAACCTCATGTGGCCTTGTTGCAGCGAGTTGCGTGCACACGGCTGGCAGCTGGGGGTGGAAAGGGCAGCTGGGGGTGGAAAGGGCAGCTGGGGGTGGAAAGGGCAGCTGGACTCACAGCAGGCGGGGCGAGCAGCACACCGGAGAGCGTGTGGGCGCCGACCTGCGCTGCCAGCGTGACACCGCCGTCAAACACCCCGTCCACGCGCACTGCCAGTGATGCTCCCGACTGGCGAGCACGGCAGGGAGGGGAAGGGGGGAAGAGGAGGGTGGTGGTGAGCACATGGGCGGTGAGCACATGGGCGGTGAGCACATGGGCGGTGAGCACATGGGTGGTGAGCACATGGGCGGTGAGCACATGGGCGGTGAGCACATGGGCGGTGAGCACATGGGTGGTGAGCACATGGGTGGTGAGCGCATGGGCGGTGAGCACATGGGTGGTGAGCACATGGGCGGTGAGCACATGGGCGGTGAGCACATGGGCGGTGAGCACATGGGCGGTGAGCACATGGGTGGTGAGCACATGGGCGGTGAGCACATGGGTGGTGAGCACATGGGCGTTGAGCACATGGGCGGTGAGCACATGGGCGGTGAGCACATGGGCGGTGAGCACATGGGTGGTGAGCACATGGGCGGTGAGCACATGGGTGGTGAGCACATGGGCGGTGAGCACATGGGTGGTGAGCACATGGGCGGTCAGCACATGGGCGGTGAGCACATGGGTGGTGAGCACATGGGCGGTGAGCACATGGGCGGTGAGCACATGGGCGGTGAGCACATGGGCAGTGAGCACATGGGCGGTGAGCACATGGGCGGTGAGCACAAGGGCGGTGAGCACATGGGCGGTGAGCACATGGGCGGTGAGCACATGGGCGGTGAGCACATGGGCGGTGAGCACATGGGTGGTGAGCACATGGGCGTTGAGCACATGGGCGGTGAGCACATGGGCGGTGAGCACATGGGCGGTGAGCACATGGGTGGTGAGCACATGGGCGGTGAGCACATGGGTGGTGAGCACATGGGCGGTGAGCACATGGGCGGTGAGCACAAGGGCGGTGAGCACATGGGCGGTGAGCACATGGGCGGTGAGCACATGGGTGGTGAGCACATGGGCGGTGAGCACATGGGCGGTGAGCACATGGGCGGTGAGCACATAGGTGGTGAGCACATGGGTGGTGAGCACAAGGGCGGTGAGCACATGGGCGGTGAGCACATGGGTGGTGAGCACATGGGCGGTGAGCACATGGGCGGTGAGCACATGGGTGGTGAGCACATGGGTGGTGAGCACATGGGCGGTGAGCACATGGGTGGTGAGCACATGGGCGGTGAGCACATGGGTGGTGAGCACATGGGCGGTCAGCACATGGGTGGTGAGCACATGGGTGGTGAGCACATGGGCGGTGAGCACATGGGCGGTGAGCACATGGGCGGTGAGCACATGGGCGGTGAGCACATGGGCGGTGAGCACATGGGCGGTGAGCACATGGGCGTTGAGCACATGGGTGGTGAGCACATGGGCGGTGAGCACATGGGTGGTGAGCACATGGGCGGTGAGCACATGGGTGGTGAGCACATGGGTGGTGAGCACATGGGTGGTGAGCACATGGGTGGTGAGCACATGGGCGGTGAGCACATGGGTGGTGAGCACATGGGCGGTGAGCACATGGGTGGTGAGCACATGGGTGGTGAGCACATGGGTGGTGAGCACATGGGTGGTGAGCACATGGGCGGTGAGCACATGGGTGGTGAGCACATGGGCGGTGAGCACATGGGTGGTGAGCACATGGGATCGTGCAATGGTTAAGGTGCACTACCTGCCATGGATTCAGCACCCATCCCACTGAGCGAAAGGCATGGGCAGGCAGAGCAGAGGCTTACAGGGCAGCGCACGATGCGGCCGATGCCGAGGTGCAGCAGGTGGGCGTGGGGACGCCAGCCCTCTCCGCACCGCACCCCGCCACCACCCCCTCCCACCCCTGCCTCCATCGCCGCCACGCCTCCCTCTCCCCCCCCACTGCCCTCGCATGCCCATGCGTCACCCCTGCCATCCCCCCTCGCCCCCTCTCCCCCCCCGGGCTGCCCTGCCCCGCTGTGCCCCTTGGCATGGCCCACGGGGCGGCCGTGCAGTGCAATGAGGGGGCGCGCTGACAGGGACGACGGCACGGCGACGTGCTGCCTGGGAGGGGCGACCTCGGACACGCGGGGCTGCTGCGGGGCAGAGGAGGGTGTGGCGTGGAGGGCAGAGGAGGGTGTGGCGTGGAGGGCAGAGGAGGGTGTGGCGTGGAGGGCAGGCAGCGTGGAGAGAGGGAGAGTGGCAGGAATAGCAGCAGCGGCATCTGCCGCACCAAAAACATCCCCTTGCTGCCATGCCATGCCACGCTGTTGCTGCCATACAGGCAGGGACACATGCCCCTCGTGAGCAGCAGGAGGAGGAGGAGCAGAGTGCAGACTTCCATCCGCAGTGCCATGCTCGAATGGCGACAACTCCACCTCGCCCCTCGCTGCCATCCCATGTGTCCATACCACCTCACTGCCACGCGCCACACCTCGACTGCCTGCTCGTTTCGGTTGCAGCTTGGGGCGACTGCCACCACTCAAGGCGGCGCCACCTTCTCTTACCAGCAGTGCCCCATGCTCTTCACCGCCGCCCCCATCCTTACCAGCACTGTCTCCCTCCTCCCCTTCCCCCTTCCCACTCGCATCGCTACCCATTGCTGCCCCTTGCCCCACCACAGTACCGCCTCCCCCCTTCGCTCCACTTCCCCCCACCTCTCCCCCCACCCCGGCCTGCCTGGCTCGCAGCGCTGCACTCACCATGCGCTCGCCCGCCTCCGACACCACGTAGCGCCGCGGCCGCCCCCGCGCCCTGCCCTGCCTCGCCACCGCTGCTGCTGTGCCTGCTGCTCCACCTCGTGCCGGCGCTGCTTGCTCGCTGCTCTCCCCACCCGCTGGGATGGAGGAAGGGCGCAGCTGGGGAAGGGTGGTAGCGGCGATGGTGGCTGGCGGCTGTGACTTGGAGGGCGCGCCTGACAGAGGGAGGAGAGGGAGCGCAACAGGAAAGGATGGGTGGGGGTGGGGGGGAGATGTGGAAGGAGAAAGCATGAGTGAAGGCGGATAGGTGGCACTGATGGGAGACGGAGAGCCTGGTGACGGAACGGAAGAACGAGTGCATGCGAGGAGAGACGTGATAGCAGGCGCGTGCGAGTGCAGGCGCGTGCGAGTGCACATTGCTTTCAACGCGATGAGAAACTTGGGAATGAGAACACGAGAGAATGTGTGTGGCTTGGCCTTGTGAAGGCTTTAAGCTGAATGTATGGAGTAGGCTGTAAGTGATAGAAAGCAAGAAATGAATGAAACCAACACAGACCTGCACACATAATGCATGCACTGCCATGATGATAACGTGAGGCCACACACATCCATTCATGCATCCATGCATCCATGCACCCATCCATCCATCCATCCATCCATGCATCCATGCACCCATCCATCCATCCATCCATCCATCCATCCATCCATCCATCCATCCATCCATCCATCCATCCATCCATCCATCCATCCATCCATCCATCCATCCATCCATCCATCCATCCATCCATCCATCCATCCATCCATCCATCCATCCATCCATCCATCCATCCATCCATCCATCCATCCATCCATCCATCCATCCATCCATCCATCCATCCATCCATCCATCCATCCATCCATCCATCCATCCATCCATCCATCCATCCATCCATCCATCCATCCATCCATCCATCCATCCATCCATCCATCCATCCATCCATCCATCCATCCATCCATCCATCCATCCATCCATCCATCCATCCATCCATCCATCCATCCATCCATCCATCCATCCATCCATCCATCCATCCATCCATCCATCCATCCATCCATCCATCCATCCATCCATCCATCCATCCATCCATCCATCCATCCATCCATCCATCCATCCATCCATCCATCCATCCATCCATCCATCCATCCATCCATCCATCCATTCCATCCATCCATCCATCCATCCATCCATCCATCCATCCATCCATCCATCCATCCATCCATCCATCCATCCATCCATCCATCCATCCATCCATCCATCCATCCATTCACCCATCCATCCATCCATCCATCCATCCATCCATCTGTACCCCTCGTGCCAACAACCCCTCCCCACCATCATTCAGAATGCCCGCCAGCTCATCGAGAAAGCTCCTCTCTTCGCCTGTCTGCTGCCTGCCCACCTCGGCCTCCTCCTCCCCTCCCCCCTCCCACACCGCCCTCCACTCCATCACCTCTCCTCCCTCCCGCCACCTTCCCATTGCCTCCCCCCCTTGCTCTTCCACCCCCACAGCTCTGTCTCCTTGCTCCACCGCCCCTGCCCCGCTGCCCTTCTCCTCCTCGCCCCCCGTGCGCGCAGCAGCAGGCGCGGGCAGAGACGCAGAGGATGGGGGACGCGCACAGAGAGGGGAAGGACTGGCGGGCTGGAGGGGTGGAGAGGATGGGGAGAGCAGTGGAAAGCGAGGAGGGAGGAGGACAAAGAAAGCGAGGTAGGGGGTAGAGGGTGAGGAGAGGAGGATACAGCAGGGAGGGTGAGTGAATGCAGAGGAGAATTGAAGGAAGGTGCACCCTGCGGTGAGAAGAACGAGGGGACGAGATGAGAGGGCAGGCGGCAATGCAGCAAGGTGTGCCTTGCTTCAAGTGGTCACCTAACTCATGCCATGCTCTGTGCACGCATAGCAGCTGTGGCAAGCAGATGCAGGCGAGGGTGGGTGGGTGGGTGGGTGGATGGGTGGGTGGGTGGGTGGGTGGGTGCGTACAGGAGAGTGGAGGTGCAGCAGCATGAGGTCGCTGCAGGGCTGCTCGTCACGCCCACAGCTGCGGGGAGAGCGCACGCATGGGGTGGTTGGGGGGAGGGAACAGGCATGGAGTGGGTGGGAGGCGAGAACAGCTCGCATGCAGGAGATGCCTGTATTGCAAACGAACAGGAGCAAGCAAGGCACGTATTGCAGCACAAGAAATGAATGTAGCAGAGAGAAGGCTGCACGTGCGAGGAGGTGAAGTAGGAAAGGCCAATACATGGTGCAAGAAGGGGGCCATGGTGGACGCAGGGGAAGTGAGGGGCGAGTGTGATGGCAACACGATCATGGAGGTAAGTAAGGGGCGAGTGTGACGGCAAGAAGATATCAGTGAGCAGAGCAACGGAATGCACTCCATCAGTTCCCTCCCTACATTCCATTCCCTGCTTCTCCCCCCTCCCCATTTCCCCCTTCCCCCTCCCCCCTTCCCCGTTCCCCTTCCCCCAGGCCCATCTTACCCGCCAAAGAGTGCGACAGTGCAGCCGTCGGGCAGCAGGGTGGCCGTGTGGGAGAAGCACGCCCGCGGCTGCTGCCCCTCCTCCTCCTCACACGCCGCCCCTCCCTCCGCTGCTGCTGCCGACGCTTCCTCTGCTTCCGGCTGTTCCACCATCGACTCGTGTGATGCCAGCATGGCAGGGCCGGCTGTGATTGGTGGATGTAGCTGGTGCCACGTGGCAGAGGGCAGGTCAAAGAGCCACGTGTCATTGAAGTAGCCACCGTCGCCCACTCCTCCCAGCAGCAGCATCTGCGGGGCAGAGGAGGGGCGGAAGGGAGGGAGAGAGAGGGGCAAGGCAAGGTGGGAGAGAAGGGGAGAGAAGGGGAGAGGGGGATGAGCAGCCACGTGGCATGCTGGGTTGGACTCTGCGAGAGCGAGGACAGACGGGTGAGGCACGTGGGCGGCAGAGTGGAGATAAGTGGGGATGCTTGAGTTGGGTGGATTCATCATGCTACGGCTCATGAGCGTCTGACCCGCTTAGGCTGGCGCATGCCGCATGTGGCAGCAGCATTGCACCCACCGCATGAGTGTGGGATCGGCAAGAAGCATGCCTGGCTAGCGTATGTGCCAGTTGTTGAGCACAGGAAACGGTACCCACCTGGGAGGGCGTGAGGGCCACCGCACTGTGGGCTGCTCTTGGCGCCGGCCACTGCGCTCCCGCTGGCGCTGGTATCTGCGAGGGAGACAGCATGCGGGGGAAGAGAGAAAGGTGTTGGGGGTGTGTGTGTGGGTGTTGGGAGTATAGAATAGAGTCTGAATAGTAAGCAGAGCATCAACAGCACTCTCCTTATACTAACCCCTCTCTCTCCGCGCTTATTCCACCAGCCCATAGCTACCCCCACTTATACCACCCCCATTCCACAGCTGATATGCCCCACAGGTAACCCCTCACAGCCCACCCCCTCACAGCCCACCCCCTCACAGCACACCCCCTCACAGCACACCCCCTCACAGCCCACCCCCTCACAGCACACCCCCTCACAGCCCACCCCCTCACAGCACACCCCCTCACAGCCCACCCCCTCACAGCACACCCCCTCACAGCCCACCCCCTCACAGCACACCCCCTCACAGCCCACCCCCTCACAGCACACCCCCTCACAGCCCACCCCCTCACAGCACACCCCCCTCACAGCCCACCCCCTCACAGCACACCCCCTCACAGCCCACCCCCTCACAGCCCACCCCCTCACAGCACACCCCCTCACAGCCCACCCCCTCACAGCACACCCCCTCACAGCCCACCCCCTCACAGCACACCCCCTCACAGCCCACCCCCTCACAGCACACCCCCTCACAGCCCACCCCCTCACAGCCCACCCCCTCACAGCACACCCCCTCACAGCCCACCCCCTCACAGCACACCCCCTCACAGCCCACCCCCTCACAGCACACCCCCTCACAGCCCACCCCCTCACAGCCCACCCCCTCACAGCACACCCCCTCACAGCACACCCCCTCACAGCCCACCCCCTCACAGCCCACCCCCTCACAGCACACCCCCTCACAGCCCACCCCCTCACAGCCCACCCCCTCACAGCCCACCCCCTCACAGCGCACCCCCTCACAGCCCACCCCCTCACAGCCCTCGCCCAGCGGGCACGCACGTGGTGCCAGGAGAGGTCGTGGACGTGCAGCAGGTGCAGGTCGGCGAGGTAGCGCGCTCCACAGTCGCCGCCAAACACCACCGCCACCTGCTGCTCGTGCGCCCCGCCCATCACCACCATGCTGTGGCTGTCGCGCGCACAGGGGGGAGGGTGACGTGCCATGCCCCGTGGCGTGCCATGTGGCGCACGGCTGGCAGGCGGCAGAGCATGGGGCGCGTGGAGGCGGCACCACGTCATGGAGGGCACGTCCAGCCCCCACAGGTCGTTCAGGTACCGCCTCTTGCCGCCCCCCTCACTCATGCTGCCTCCCTCCCCTCCCCCGTCTCTCTGCTCCTCCCGCCTCCACCCCTCCATGCCTTCCTCCCTCGCACTCTCATTCTCACCCTCGCCGCCCTCCTCATCCCCACTGCCGCCGAACACCAGCACAGTCTCTCTCCACTCCACCGCACGCCCTCCCGCTTCCTCCTCCACCCTCTTTCGCCGTGGCAGCCACACAACCGCTGCTGCGTGGCTCTCCCTGGCAGGGGGGTGCGCAGCAGCAAGCGTGCTGTGCTCATGCCACGAGCCGGGCTGCACAGGGCCCACCCGGAAGCATGCTGCAGGGTCGCCAGCGCCCAGGCTGCTGCCATGCACGTCCACGTCATCGCCACTGCCCTGCCTCGTGGCCCACACCAGCCCCTCGCCCCCCTCGCCCTCGCCTCCGTGCCTCGCCACGCTGCTGCTCGACACGTGCGACCCGTCACTGCCCCGCCTCTCCACCTGCCGCCGCCTCCCCTCCCCACCTTTCCTCCCCTGCCGCCCTGGCACCATCGCCTCGTCCATGCAGCTCACGCCACTCTCCATCTCCCCTCCAACCCCCTGGCGCCCCCTCTCACCTCCCTCCACCTCACTCCCTTCCGCTCCCTCCTCCATCGCACCCACTTCACTCACACTCTCACCCTGCTCACACCCCCTCGTCCTCTCCCTTTCCCCTGCCACTCCTCCCCCCACGCGGCGCCACTGCTTGGACGGCAGGTGCAGCACGTGCGTGCACGCCAGGCGGCGGCGCCCATCGGTGCCGCCGAAGACGAGCATGCGGCCGCGGGAGAGCAGCGACGCGGAGTGGCAGTCGGAGGGCGGCGGCAGGGCGCCTTGCGCGGAGAGGGGCGCCCAGGCGAGGGTGGTGAGGTCCAGCGCGAGCACGGTGGAGAAGTGCTGCGCGCCGAAACACCCCTGCGGGCACACGAGGGGAGAGGGGGGGAGGGAGGGGGGGAAGGGTAAGACAGAGATTGGGAGGGTGCGTTTGGCGCACGGAAGCAGCGCTCGCGATAGCGATAGCGCACACACGGACCTACGCATCCTCGCCATGCTACCACCCATCCCTCCCTCTCCCTTTGGCCCACCCAATCCCACCCCTTTCACTCAAACCTACCCCTCTCACTCGGACCTACGCCCTGCACGTCAGCGCACACACCTCAACGCACGCACCGGTGGCAACACGTGTTGTCCCGGCTGACTCACCACTGTAGCAGAGCTTTTCACCTCCACTCGTCCGCATGCCTCCACTCACCCCGAACACGATCAGCTTGCCTCCACTCACCCCGAACACGATCAGCATGCCTCCACTCACCCCGAACACGATCAGCTTGCCATCCCACGCCACGGCGGAGTGCCCCCATCGCTCCTGCGGCCGCGCTCCCGCCACCGCCGCCTCGCGCCATCGCGCGCGCCACCGCCACCGCCACCGCCACCGCCGCTCGCCCACGGGCCGCCCGCCGGCCCCCTCACTCTCGTGCCCGCCATCTTGGCTGGCACGAAGCAGGCGGCAGAGGGCGGATGTAGACGGGGGGCTGTCGGGCGACATGTCGTTGGCGAGCGACCGATGCGACTAGGGCACGCATGCGGCACGAGCGTGGGTGCGAGCGAGAAAAGGGAGGAGAGGGGAAAGAGTGGTGCTGGAACGCGGAAGAAATGAGGAAAGAAGTAACTTGGCGTCGACGAAAAAATGGCATCGCCCGTCCCTGCCACAATATCTGCTGCCGTGGGAGTGGCCCTGCTGCCATGGGCAGTGGCCCTGCGACGGCGACGCGGGAGGAGCATAAGAGCGGTTTGAGCCATAGCGATGGCGGCGTATCCGATCCGAACCAGTGGAGCAGGCCAGGCAGCGAATGAGAGCCTGGCAGGTGGTGGTTCCGACACGTGTGCAAGCCGGTGGTGTGGCGATCGTCCCTAGAATGTGACGTGACCAGCGACAGGCGGCAGACGCTAGTGCCGTGAGAAAACGCTCTGGTCATTTGGCCTCGAATTTCGCGACTTGATGGGATGGATGGCACTGGATTTGAAGCGATAAATTTCAAAAAATACCGTACCAGAGAAGAAGACATAAGGTACTCTACCGTATTACCTTTTGTTAGAATTGCACTAAAGAGTACAAATGTGAGCGAAGACATGAGCGAACTTATAGCAAAAATAAGCAAACGGTAACGCGGACTTGCGAGCTAGCTAGTGCAGTGCTGGCCGCGAGCTTCGGGCTAGTCCCAAAGCGTAGGCCGACTCGGCGAAGTACAGCAAGGAAGTAGCGCAGAGCAAAAACAGGACAGTACAGGGTTTGTATGGGCAAAACCTAACAGGGTTGTGCCCCATAAGGTGTGCCCCACTACAGCCTACAGTATAGTTCTGACACACCCCCATAGGCAAAGTGGGGGACAAGCAAGAGAACAAGGCAATGGTCAAGCTCAGGGTGGATCACGACGTCACCACGCAGTCTCAGCACACGTACAAGGCCACAAGGCCAGTTCACATGCAGAGTTATAAATCAAGGTGAACAAGCAAGATAGTGATCGCAACCTAGCAAGGGCAAGCATGCAGGTGCAGGTATATATAGATCACAGTACAAGCAAAGTCAAGAGGTGAGTAAGTGAGGCCAGGTAGGCACAAGACCTAACATGGTACACAAACGCTGATGATCACAAGGCTGAAGTGCCTTGGTAAAGATATCAGCAGTGTTGGCCCGACAAGCCACGTAAGCAAGACGAAGCTTACCACGCTGCTGCAACTCTCGAGCAAGGAAGAAGCGCAGAGCAATGTGCTTCGTTCTGTGCTCCAGTCTGTGCTCCTGACACAAGGCAAGCATGGCCTTGTTGTCGACGTACAGAACTGGAGGAGAACGAGGCGCCTCTCCCAAGTCGGTCAGCAGGTAGGTGATCCAGCGTAACTCCTGTGCAGCCATGGCCCCAGCGTAGATCTCAGCCTCACAACTGGAGCTGAGAACAGAAGACGAGCGCGTAGACCGCCACGAAACAGAGCCGGAACCAAGGTTGAAGGTGTAACCCTGTGACGACCGCTGCATAGCCAAGTCGTCAACCCAAGAAGCGTCTGCATGACCAGTGAGGAAAACTCGAGCCCGTCCTCCAAGCACGAGCCCCATGCCCGACGTACTGCACAGGTAGCGCAACACCCTCTTAGCTGCATCCATGTGCTCTGGTCGGTGTCTCCCAGGAGCAACATAGCGTGCCAAGATGCTAAGAGGGTATGCCAGGTCAGGTCGAGTGCAGGTCATCAGGTACATGAGGCAGCCAACAAGCTCTGGGTACGGGCCACTCGGCTCTACGGACTCATCCGAAGGCAGAGCTGAGAGCGAGTGGCGAGTAGACAGAGGAGTGGCCTGAGGCGAGGAGTACGTGAAGTTGAAGCGCTGAAGGACCTGCTGCACCATGTGTGACTGAGTCAAAGTAATGGTGCGCCGTGCTCTGTCCCGGGTGATCTGCAAGCCAAGATAGCTGCGCAGCTCACCCAGGTCTGTGCACGTGTGTCTCTTCTGCAGCTCCGACTTCACGTGGGCCAGTCCAGCAATGTCAGCAGTAGCAAAGACCAAGTCGTCGACGTACACGAGGATGTAGAACGGCGGCAGAGTAGTGTCGGTGCGGAGAAACAGCGACGGGTCAGCAGTGGAAGGAGCAAAGCCAAGAGCCGCAAGCGTAGTCCTCAGTGTGTCGTGCCACTCACGGGGCGCCTGGCGGAGACCGTAGACTGGCTGCCGGAGGCTCCACTGGGTACCAGGAGGGAACGACCCAGTGAAGCCAGGTGGGAGGCGCAGCCAGATCTCCTCGTGCAGGCTGCCCTGTAGGAAGGCTGTGCTGAAGTCAAGAGAGTGCAGCTCGTAGTCACGCTGAGCAGCGACGTGCAGCAGTACCCGAAGAGTGGTCATCTTCGGGGTGGGAGAGAAGGTCTGAAAGTAGTCAACTCCCTGCCGCTGACTGAAGCCTCGAGCCACGTAGCGCGCCTTGAAGACAGGCGGAGAACCCGGCGGCCGCTTCATCCACATGCCACTGACGATGTTCGCCCCAGGCGGGGGAACCTCGTCGACGTAGGTGCTTGTGGACTTCCAGGAAGCCATCTCTGCGTCCATGGCTGTCTGCCACTGAGAGGAGTAGGGACCATCTATCGCCTCTGCGTAAGAGCGCGGGGTCGGGATGTCTGGTGCATCCGGGTCTCCCTCAGGGGCAAGCAGCATGGACACGAGATGAGGTAAAGCAGCAGCAAAACACTGAAACTCCTCCTGCTTGTCCTCAAGGACGTCCGTGCTATGAGAACACTCACCCCCGATGGACGGAGGACAGACAGACTCAGACTCAGCAACAAGACTAGCGGCGTAGTCTAGACGACAGTGAGCAGCAAAGTCGACAAGCTCGGCAACTAAGGCAGACGTAGCAGTGGACTCAGGTCAGCAAGGACAGGAAGAGAGGACGCAGGAGGAGACGGCAGAGGGACACGCTGTGGAGCAGTGGAAGGACGCAGAGCCATCTGGTGCGTGCCAGGGACAGGAGGAGGACGCTCACGCGGAGCACGACGACCAGTGCGAACAACGCGAACAGGTGACGCAGGACGAGACTCAGGCTCACGACGCTCCGTAAGACCTCCTGTCGGACCAGTGTAAGGAGAAGGAGCAGGCAGTGAGGAGGCCGGCTGTAACTGTGACTCGGACTGGACAGGCTGTGGACACTCTACGGAAGGAGCAGGACCAGTAGAAGGCGGGAGACCAAGAACCTGCTCAAGGAGCGGAACGAAGTACGGCCGCGGCCGCGCAGCGCCTCCAGAACCAGCAGGAACAGCACCAGCACCCCCAGTGTCAGCTCCAACTCCTGCAACACCACCAGCTCCAGCAGCACCTCCAGCAGCTCCAGTAGCGCCAACACCAGCACCCCCAGGAGCACCGGCTCCAGTAGCTCCAGCTCCAGCACCTCCAGCACCACCAGCTCCAGCAGCACCTCCAGCAGCTCCAGTAGCGCCAGCTCCAGCACCTCCAGCAGCTCTAGCCCCAGCAGCACCACCAGGCCCAGCAGCTCCAGTACCTCCAGTACGAGCACCTCCGGGACCAGTGGCTCCAGAACTCCCAGCAGCTCCAGCAGCAGCAGGACCTCCAGCGCCCGTAGCACCACCAGCTCCAGCAGCACGGCTCCAGTGGCGAGCAAACCACTCGCGCAGCTGCTGTGGAGAGAGTGGCTCTCGCCGGGACGAAGCACCCGAAGGACCTCCAGGCGCAGCACCTCCAGACTCCACACGCACAGGCTCAGCACCCTCAGGCTCCGCACCCCCAGGCTCAGCACCCCCAGACTCAGCACCCCCAGGCTCCGCACGCTCAGGCTCAGCACCCCCAGACCCGGCACCCGCAGGCTCAGCACCCCTAGCAGCACCAGAGTCAACAGCTACCTCGACAGGCTCGACTGCGTCTACCTGGGACACACCTGAGGGGGCAGGACCCTGAGGGGGGAGGGGGTCTACCGGGGGAGGACCTGGCGCGAGGAAGAGCGGCGGGGGGGGGGAGGGGGGCAGTGCGGTAGGGGAAGAGACGGTAGTAAGGAACCGACTCGTCAAACGTGACGTCCTGAGAGGACAGAACACGGCGCGAGGTGGGGTGGTAAAACTGCCAACCAGGCGCATCAGGGGGGAAGCCAAGGAAGACGCAGGGAACAGCACGGGAGGACAGCTTGTCCGCAGACAAGTCGCGGACGAAAGCTCGAGATCCCCAGACACGGAACGCAGACGCATCGCCAACCTTCCCCGTCCACCGCAGAGTAGGGGAGGTCTCCGGCATGGAGACCCGGGGCTGGAGGTTGATCTGATGCGCCGCGTACTAAACCGCGAACGGCCACAGAAAATGGGGAGCAGCCGCATGGATCATGGACGTACGAGCGACGTCCATGACCATGCCAATGCGGCGCTCAGCAATCCCATTTTGCTGTGGAGAGGCCGGAAGCGTGAACGTCTGGCGGATGCCCTCCGCACGACAGAAGGCTCGCAGAAGGTCGGAGGAAAAGTCTCCACCTCTGTCGGAGTGTAGACGCAGAACAGGAAAGTCCGAGCCGAAACTCTCTCTGAGCTGGAGACGGGCAGCGCGGATCCAGTCGATCAACACCTCGGTGACCTCACCCTTGCGGCTCAAGGGGAAGACTGTGGTGTAACGCGAGTAGTCGTCAACAACCAGCAGGAAGTAACGCTCGTGACCCTGTCCACGGACGCGGGCTGGGCCCCACACGTCCATGTGGAGAGTCTGCAGCGGAGCCTCTGTCGGAGGAAACTCGGAGGAGTGAGGAGCGGCGCGCTGCCGGCCCTCGACGCAGGGAACACAGGTAGGGGCAGGCCCTGGAGGAAGGGGAGGGAGGGACCGGGGGAGACCAGAGACAAGGACACGGGAGGCCATGCCTCGGAGGCGAGGCAGGGAGGGGTGACCAAGGCGGTGGTGCCAGAGGAGAGTCTGGTGAGACAGGAGGCGACACGAGCAGGGGGCAGACTCAGGACCAGACCGGGACGCTGCAGCAAACACCTGACCCGACGCAGCTACCTGACCAGACTCAGCAACCTGAGGAGACACGGTAGTCAGGGTGTACAGGCTCGACCCAGGCTGACGGGTGAACGTGGCCAGGTGCCGGCCCGTCCGAGAACACGAACAGTGGGTCACCCGCTGACCTCCAGGAGTGAACTGGTCAACCCACGCGTCCTGAAGGTCAGCTCCACTCACCAAGTTCGTGGAGAACGAGGGGAGGTGGAGGCCAGACAGTGAGCCAGACGGGACCGCCGGACACGGCAGAACCGCGGGGTCCAGGGGCGGCTTCGCGGGTGCAGGGCAGGCCCGCGCGCGGCCTGCAGGGCAGGGCGACGGGCAGGCGCTCGAGGGCGCGGGTACGGCAGGCGCTCGAGGGCGCGGGTAGGGCAGGCGCTCGAGGGCGCAGGCAGGGCATGCGCTCTAAGGCGCGGGTAGGCAGGCGCAAGGCGCGTGACGGGGCAGGCATGCACGGCAGTGCGCTTCGGGCAGGGCAGAAAAAAAAAGTTCGTGGTGGGCCCTAAAAAAAACGTTCCCACTAGGGAACCTGCTCTGATACCATGTGAGAATTAGAACAAGGAATGACTAGAATGAGAACAGTGTCAAACATTATATGTTTAAATTGTGTAGGCTATAGTGGGTTTAGCCTTAGGGGGTACAACTTTGTTAGGGTTTCCTACTTGTATCCCCCTCCTACCTAGTTTCATCCATTCTCGTTCACCTCTACTTTACAACATGGTATCAGAGGCCTAGGTCAGGACCTAGGACCGAAGTTGGTTTGGGCCCACCGTTCCACCGCGCCGTCGAGCGCCCCTTCTCGCGCCGTCGAGCGCCCCTTCTTGCGCCGTCGAGCGCCCCTCCTAGCGCCGTCGAGCGCCCCTTCTAGCGCCGTCGAGCGCCCCTTCTAGCGCCGTCAAGCGCCCCTACTAGCGCCGTCGTGCGCCCTAGTGGCCGCCGCCCGTAGGCTGCCCATCGCCCGTAGGCTGCCCGTCGCCTGCCGTCGCCCGTAGGCCGCCCTTACGCTGCCCGTACGCAGCCCGTAGGCCGCGGCCGCCCGTAGGCCGCCAGTACGCCGCCCGTAGGCCGCTGCCGCCCGTAGGCAGCCTGTACGCCGCCCGTAGGCCGCTGCCGTCCGTAGGCAGCCCGTAGGCAGCCCAGTGGCGGCCCGTACGCCGCCCGTAGGCCGCTCACGCGCAGGCCGTGACCCGCGCGCCGCGGCTACTTCACGCCGACGCCTGCAGCCCGCCGGAACCCGTGCGCGTCGCCCCCCTGCCCCTTCGCGACGCCCTTACGGGACCCGCGCGTCGCCCCCGCCTCGTCGCGACGCAGCTGCGGGACCCGCGCGTCGCCCCCGCCTCGTCGCGACGCAGCTGCGGGACCCGCGCGTCGCCCCCGCCTCGTCGCGACGCAGCTGCGGGACCCGCACGCGTCGCCCCTGCCTCGTCGCGTCGCCCCCGCGCGCGACCCGCGCGTCGCCCCTGCTCACCGTGGCGCCCTGCCCTACCCCGCGCCCGCCCTTGGGACGGCCGCCCCTGGCCCCTAGAGCAGCCGCACCTACAGCAGCCGCCCCTGGCCTCTGGAGCAGCTGCACCTACAGCCGCCCCTGGACCCTGGAGCAGCCGCCCCTGCAGCAGCCGCCCCTGGCCACCTGGAGCAGCCACCACAGCAGGAGCCGCCCCTGGATCCTGGAGCAGCCGCCCCTGCAGCAGCCGCCCCTGGCCCCTGGAGCAGCCGCCACTGCAAGAGCCGCCCCTGGCCCCTGGAGCAGCCGCCCCTGCAGCAGCCGTCCCTGGCCCTTGGACCAGCCGCCACTGCAAGAGCCGCCCCTGGCCACTGGAGCAGCCGCCCCTGCAGCAGCCGCCCCTGACCCCTGGAGCAGCTGCCGTCGCGGCCCGGCCCCGCCCTGCAGCAACTGCCGCACAGCTCCCTGCCGCGGCCCAGCCCCGCCCTGCAGTTGTAGCGGCCCCGCTGTCGCCACCGTCTTGCGCCTACCGCGCCGACCACTGGTGAGCATTACCCTGCCCACACTGCTACCACTACTACTGCTGCTACTGCCTCTACTGCTCCTACTGTTACTGCTGTTACTGCCGCTACTGCTGCTACTGCTGCTCCTGGCGTGGCCAGATGCAGCTCCAGGGCCGTGCGCGTGAGTCCCTCACGCCCCAACAGCTTCGTGAGTGGTACGCTGGTTGGGGCTGTCGGGGTGGCCGTAGTGGTAGTCGCTCTCGAGTGGGTCGTTCGGGAGCTCCTGGTAGTGGACAGGTGCAGCTGTCGTGTCCTCTTTCGCCCCAGCAGCTTCGTGAGTGGTACGCTAGTTGGGGCTGTCGGGGTGGCCGTAGTGGTAGTCGCTCTGGAGTGGGTCGGTCGGGAGCTTCTGGTAGTGGACAGGTGCAGCTACCGTGTCCTCTTTCGCCCCAGCAGCTTCGTGCGTGGTACGCCAGTTGGGGCTGTCGGGGTGGCCGTAGTGGTAGTCGCTCTGGAGTGCGTCGTTCGGGAGCTTCTGGTAGTGGACAGGTGCAGCTGCCGTGTCCTGTGAGTGAGGCTGCCGCTCTAGGTGCTAGTGCGTCTGTTGCCCTAGGTGCTGGTGAGGCTACCACTCCCGGTACTCGCGTGTCTGCTACCCCAGGTGCTGGTGAGGCTGCTGCTCTAGGTGCTAGTGAGTCTGCCCCCCCTGGTACTGAGTCGACTGAGGCACTGCACACCTTCACACTGGACTCAGGTGCTTCTCGCTGTTTCTTTCGTGACCGCACTACCCTTGAGCCGCTTGCTCGGCCAGTTGCTGTCTCTCTCGCTGACCCCTCTGGGGGTCCGGTCATTGCGACCTCCTCCACTGTCCTTCCTTGTCCTGCGGTTCCGTCGGGCACACTGTCAGGTCTCCACCTCCCCTCGTTCTCTACGAACTTGGTGGCGGGTTGTGCGCTCCAGGACGGGGGTGTTCACCAGTTCACCCCTGCCTACGAGCGCGTGACACACTGCACGTGTGCTCGGACGGGCCGTCACCTGGCTACCTTCACTCGGCAGCCGGGGTCGGACCTGTACACACTGACCACTGAGTCCCCTCAGGTAGCTGCGTCTGCGTCTGCGTCAGGTCAGCTGTCGGCCCCCTGCTCGTGTCGCTCTCTGGCGCACGAGACCGTCCTCTGGCACCACCGACTTGGTCACCCGTCCGTGCAGCGCCTTCGTGCCATGCACAAACGGTACCTTGTCTCTGGTCTTCCCAGGGTTCTCCCTCCCCTCCCACCCTCGCCTGCTCCTCCCTGTCTTCCCTGTGTCGAGGGGCGGCAGCGCGCCGCTCCTCACTCCTCCTCGTTTCCCCCGACGACTGCTCCCTTGCAGACGCTCCACATGGACGTGTGGGGCCCAGCCCGCGTCCGTGGTCAGGGTCAGGAGAGGTACTTCCTGATAGTTGTTGACGACTACTCGCGCTACACCACGATCTTCCCCTTGCGCACCAAGGGTGAGGTCCCTGATGTTTTGATCCCTTGGATCCGCGCTTCTCGTCTCCAGCTCAGCGAGCGTTTCCACTCGGACTTTCCTGTCCTGCGCTTGCACTCTGACAGAGGTGGTGAGTTCTCCTCCGACCTCTTGGCAGCCTACTGTGCGGAGCACGGCATTCGCCAGTCGTTCACGCTTCCGGCCTCTCCACAGCAGAATGGGGTTGCTGAGCGCCGCATTGGCTTGGTCATGGAGGTCGCTCGTACCTCCTTGATCCATGCGGCTGCCCCCCACTTTCTGTGGCCGTTTGCGGTCCGCTACGCTGCGCATCAGCTCAACCTCTGGCCCCGTGTCTCCGTTCCGGAGACTTCGCCGACACTGCGTTGGACGGGAGAGGTTGGCGATGCGTCACGCTTTCGGGTCTGGGGATCTCGAGCTTTTGTCCGCGATACGTCTGCGGACAAGCTCTCCTCCCGCGCTGTTCATTGTGTCTTCCTTGGCTTTGACCCGGACGCGTCTGGTTGGCAGTTTTACCACCCCACCTCGCGCAGTGTCCTGCCTTCTCAGGACGTCACGTTCGACCATTCCGTCCCCTACTACCGCCTCTTCCCCTACCGCACTGCCCCGCTTTCCCCCCCGCCTCTCTTCCTCGCGCCAGGTGCTGCTGTGGTAGACCCCCTCCCCCCTCAGGGTGCCGCTCCCTCAGGTGTGTCCCAGGTAGACCCGGTTGAGCCTGTCGAGGTAGCTGTCGACTCTCGTCCTGCTGAGGGTGCTGAGCCTGAGCGTGCGGAGCCTGGGGGTGCGGGGCCTGGGGGTGCGGAGCCTGGGGGTGCGGAGTCTGGGGGTGCTGAGCCTGGGGGTGCGGAGCCTGCGGGTGCTGAGTCTGGGGGTGCTGAGTCTGGAGGTGCTGCGCCTGGGAGTGCTACACCTGGAGGAGCTCTCTCCTCACAGCAGCTGCGTGAGTGGTACTTACAGTACTGCAGCCTCAGGAGAGGTGCTTCTGGAGCTAGGAGTACTGCTGGAGCTGGGGCTAGTGCTTCCCCTCCTAGGCGGGAGCTACCCTCTCCCCAGCGGCTCCGAGAGTGGTACGCACGGCGCTGCAGTCTCCGGAGTGGCGCTCCTAGTGTCGCGGACCCTGGAGCTGGAGGTGCTGCTGCTGCTGGCGGTGCTGCTGGTGCTAGTGGAGGTGCTGCTGGTGCTGGAGCTGCTGGAGGTGCTGCTGCTGGCGGTGCTGCTGGCGCTGCTGGAGGTACTGCTGGTGCTGGAGCTGCTGGAGCTGCTGGAGGTGCTGCTGCTACTGGTGGTGCTGCTGGTGCTGCTGGAGTTGCTGGAGGTGCTGCTGGTGCTGTTGCTGTTGGAGCTGCTGGAGGTACTGCTACTCCTGGAGGTGCTGCTGGTGCTGCGGACCCTGGAGTTGGAGCTGCTGCTGGTGCTGCGGACCCTGGAGTTGGAGCTGCTGCTGGTGCTGCGGACCCTGGAGTTGGAGCTGCTGCTGATGCTGAGGACCCTGGAGTTGGTGCTGCTGCTGGTGCTGACGACCCTGGCGCTGGTGTCTCTGCTGGTTCTGGAGACGCTGCGCGGCCGCGGCCGTACTTCGTTCCGCTCCTTCAGCACGTTCTTGGTCAGCCTCCTCCTCCTTGTCCTCCTCCCTCCTTAGAGGGTCCTCCGTCTGTCCAGTCGCAGTCACAGTTACCGTCTGCCTCCCCTCTCCCTGGTCCTTCTCCTTACACTGGTCCGACTGGAGGTCTTACGGAGCGTCGTGAGCCTGAGTCTCGTCCTGCGTCGCCTGAGTCTCATTGAGCGTCGCCTGTTCGTGCTGCTCACACTGGTCGTCGTGTCCCGCGTCAGCGTCCTCCTGCTGTCCCAGGCACTCACCAGATGGCGCTTCGTCCTTCCACTGCTCCTCAGCGTGTCCCTCTCCCGTCTCCTCCTGCGTCCTCCCTTCCTGCTCTTGCTGACCCTGAGTCTGACTCCCTTCGTGCTACCAGTCCTACTGTCACGCGTCTCCTGGCTACTGTTGTCACTGACCCTTCCTTTGAGTCCACTGCTGCGTCTGCCCTAGTTGCTGAGCTTGTCGACTTTGCTGCCGCTTGTCGTCTAGACTACGCCGCTAGCCTAGTTGCTGAGTCTGAGTCTGTCTGTCCTCCGTCCGTCGGGGGTGAGTGTGCTCTTGGCACGGACGTCCTTGAGGACAGGCAGGAGGAGTTTGAGTGCTTTGCCGCTGCTTTACCTCATCTCGTATCCATGCTCGTTGCCCCTGAGGGAGACCCGGATGCACCAGACATCCCGACTCCGCGCTCTTACGCAGAGGCGATAGACGGTCCCTACTCCTCTCAGTGGCAGACAGCCATGGACGCAGAGATGGCCTCCTGGAAGTCCACAGGCACCTACGTCGACGAGGTTCCCCCACCTGGGGCGAACATCGTCAGTGGCATGTGGATTTTCAAGGTGAAGCGGCCGCCGGGTTCTCCGCCTGTCTTCAAGGCGCGTTACGTTGCACGAGGCTTCAGTCAGCGAGAGGGAGTTGACTTCTTCCAGACCTTCTCCCCGACCCCGAAGATGACCACTCTTCGGGTTCTGCTGCACGTCGCCGCTCAGCGTGACTACGAGCTCCACTCTCTTGACTTCAGCACTGCTTTCCTACAGGGCAGCCTGCACGAGGAGATCTCGCTGTGCCGCCCACCTGGCTTCACTGGGTCGTTCCCTCCTGGTACCCAGTGGAGCCTCCGGCGGCCAGTCTACGGTCTCCGACAGGCGCCACGTGAGTGGCACGACACACTGAGGACTACACTTGCGGCTCTTGGGTTCGCTGTTTCTACGCACCGACACCTCGTTGCCGCCGTTCTACATCCTCGTGTACGTCGACGACTTGGTCTTTGCCACTGCTGACACTACGGCACTCGCCCACGTGAAGTCGGAGCTGCAGAAGAGACACACGTGCACAGACCTGGGTGAACTGACAAGCTATCTTGGCTTGCGGATCACCCGGGACAGAGCACGGCGCACCATCACCTTGACTCAGTCACACATGGTGCAGCAGGTCCTTCAGCGCTTCCGCTTCACGTACTCCTCGCCTCAGCCCACTCCTCTACCTACCGGTCACTCGCTCTCAGCTCTGCCTTCGGATGAGTCCGTAGAGCCGAGTGGCCCGTATCCAGAGCTTGTGGGCTGCCTCATGTACCTGATGACCTGCACTCGACCTGACCTTGCATACCCTCTTAGCATCCTTGCACGCTATGTCGCTCCTGGCCGTCACCGGAAGGAGCACATGGATGCCGCTAAGAGGGTGTTGCGCTACTTGTGCAGTACGTCGGGCATGGGGCTAGTGCTTGGAGGACGAGACCGAGTTGTACTCACTGGGCACTCAGACGCGTCTTGGGCTGACGACCAGGCTACTCAGCGGTCGTCTCAGGGTTACACCTTCAGCCTTGGCTCTGGTTCAGTTTCTTGGCGTTCTACACGCTCGTCTTCTATTCTCAGCTCCAGCTGTGAGGCTGAGATCTACGCCACAGCCATGGCTGCACAGGAGTTACGCTGGCTCACCTACCTGCTGACCGACTTGGGAGAGCGGCCTCGTTCTCCTCCAGTGCTGTACGTCGACAACAAGGCTGCCATTGCCTTGTGTGAGGAGCACAGACTGGAGCACAGAACGAAGCATATCGCTCTGCGCTACTTCCTTGCTCGAGAGCTGCAGCAGCGCGGTCAGCTTCGTCTGCGTTACGTGGCCACTCGGGCCAACACTGCTGATGTGTTCACCAAGGCGCTTCAGCCTTGTGACCATCAGCGCTTCTGTACTGTTCTAGGCCTTGTGCCTACTGGGCCTCACTTGCTTACTTCTTGACTCTGCTTGTACTGTGATCTATATATATATATACCTGCATGTTTACTCTTGCTAGGTTGTGATCACTGTATCTCTTGTTATACTATCAACCTGCATGTGAACTGGTCTTGTGACCACTTGCTTGTGCTCAGAATTTGTGTGGTTTCCTTGAGATCCACCCTGAGCTTGCTTTGCTTTGCTCTGACTGGTCTTGTGACCATCTGGTTGTCTCCCACTTAGCCTATGGGGGTGTGTCAAACATTATATGTTTAAATTGTGTAGGCTATAGTGGGTTTAGCCTTAGGGGGTACAACTTTGTTAGGGTTTCCTACTTGTATCCCCCTCCTACCTAGTTTCATCCATTCTCGTTCACCTCTACTTTACAACAAACAGTACAAGGTTTGTATAGGCAAAACCTAACAGGGCTGTACCCCATAAGGAGTGCCCCACTACAGCCTAGAGTATAGTTCTGACAGTCAACCTATATTTGTTAGTTGTATGCTAGGTTGAGTTACTATGTGCGGAGTACATGTTTGCTATTCGTACTCCTGCATGCTTCTAGTTCATCATTCTCATTCAGTTACTTCGCGGGCGCGTCTTCAGAACTTCGCGTCACAAGCGTTATCCGCCCGCCCGCCCGTTGCTCGTAGTGCCATCGCCGCTCGTTACCCGTAACTCCCTCGTTGAGCGTCGAGATCAGGGTTACCGCGCATTTTTCCCCTAGCGCCCATTTTCCCCTAGCGCTCGTTTTCCCCCTAGCGCCCATTTTCCCCTAGAGCCTGATTCCCCCTAGCGCCCGTTTGCCCCTAGCGCCCGTTTGCCCCTAGTGCCCGTTTGCCCCTAGTGCCCGTTTTCCCTTGGCACCCGTTTTCGCTAGCGCGCTAGGCTGCCTCGTCGAATAACGCGCCCCGCTGCCCTGTCGCGTCGCTCGCCCTGTTGCCTCATCGCGTCGCACGTCCAGCTGTCCCGTCGCGTCGCACGTCCCGCTATCCCGTCGCGTCGCGCGTCTCGCTATCCCGTAGCCCGCGCTCACATGCAAGCCCGCGCCAACGCACGCACGCCAGCGCGCACGAGCAAGTGCACCCGCGCCAACACGCAAGCGCCAGCGCGCGCGCCGGCCTGCACGTACCAACGCACCCACGTCGGCACTCGCGCGCCAGCCTGCTGCCAGCACGTAGCCTAGCCGCCCTGCCCGCCCGTAGCCTAGTCGCCCAGCTGCTCTAGACCAGCGCCAGTAGCATCCTAGGCTGCCGCCAGCAGCGCCGCCAGCAGCTTAGGCCGCCCCCAGGGTCACTAGCAGCTGCTTAGGCCGCCACCAGCAGTGCTAGCAATAGCGTAGGCCGCCGCGAGCATCGCCAGCAGCAGCATAGGCCGCCGCCAGCAGCGCTAGCAGCAGCATAGGCCGCCGCCAGCCCGCCAGTAATGTTAGAGACTAAGGACGGAGTCTATGAAGTTTAGGAGCCAAAATATCTCAACATCGTTGGGCCTAGTTTCTGAACAGAAAAGTCGAGTTCACAAGAAACGCCGTCGACGGAAATTTCACGGTTAAAACTTCACCAAACTCAGATATGTTGTAGCTCTACTCTGTGGCTACAATTCCCAAGTTGAATCGTACGGAAAGGTGAAGTGTGTCTTGAGTTATCGATTTCAGCGCACTAGGGGGTATGCTGCCATAGAATCTTAACTCAATCACAAAGTTCACACAAGTTCACACAAGAGAATTGGAGTAGCACTAAACCAGGTGGAAGAGATTAGGAGGACGAGAGGGAAGGTCCCAAGAGAGTCCCCAACCAAGGAAACCCCATGGCATACAATTCCCTTCCCCATAGGCAACCCAACTTTGACCTTTGTCACTATCCCAACCTCCACAATCCACCTCAACCCAACTTGGCCACACTTGCCAACCTGGTTTGGTTTCTCCCAACCATTTGGCAGCAACTACAGTAGAAAAGACGAATTTCCCAACCCCCAAAAGTCTGTACCCCATATTGAGTCAACCCCACAACTTCCCATAGTCACCACAACCAAATATCAAAAGCATACGAACTCCAACGTTCGTAACTTTCTTGTTCGTGCTCCGATTGAAGCGATACTTGGTTCCTCGGAAAGCTCTTGAGCAGAGGAGTCACTTCAGATATCTGCTCAAGCCAAATAACATTCACACACACACTCAGAAAAACCAAACCGCACAAAACACAAATTCTTGTGCACACTCACAACACGCATGCAACGCACGAACATATGATGGGAGGCAGACAGACGTGAATGCGAATGGTAGCATCACTCAACAAGTAATAGCTTAGGCGGCCACCAGCAGTGCCACCAGCAGCATAGGCCACCGCTAGCGCACAAGCAATAGCATAGGCCACCGCCAACAGCGCCAGCAACAGCATAGGCCGCCGCCAGCCCGCCGGCAGCAGCTTAGGCCGCCACCAGCAGCGCCAGCAGCATCATAGGCCGCAAATTCTGGAGGTGCTAGTTCCGGGGGTGCTGTTGTGGCCCCGCGACGTTCGGTGAGACTGCAGGAGCAGCAGCAGCCGCAGCCGCAACCGCAACAGCAGCAGCTGTAGTAGCCGCAGTAGCAGTAGTAGCAGCAGCAGCAGCAGCCACAATAGCAGTAGCAGCAGCAGCAGCGGCAGCTGCATCCGCAGCAGCAGCAACATCGTCAGCCGCTGCAGCAGTTGCACCAGGTCGTACTTGGTCTTCCTTGCCCTTCCACTGGATCCTTCCTCCCACTGCCACTCTGGACCCGGCTCCGGCTCGTTTTCTTACTCGTTCACACCTGTCTCCTCCTCTTCTTCCTGACACGTCTCTTGTCCCGTCCACCTGGACTACTCGTCGCGCCCCTAGTGCTCGTCACTTGTCTCCTGTTCCCGGCTTTCACTCTATGAGCCTACGTTCCTCTCCTCCTCGTGTGTCTCCTCCTCGTCTCCCGTCGCCTCTTGAGTTCTCCCTTACTGTCTCTACTCCTCCGTTTTCTGACTTTCTTCGTGCCGCCTGCCCTACGGTCACTCGTGTCCTCTCCTCCATAGTTACTAACCCCAGAGAGTCTGCCTCGTCTGTCGAGGCTCTATTCACTGCTGTCACTGACTTTGCCTACACCCGCCCCCTTGACTACGCCTCTCGGTTAGTCTCTGAGTCTGCCCGTCCTCAGTACGTCGGGGGTACTCTTGCCTTTAGTTTGGACGTTATTGATGACAGGCATTTCGAGCTGGAGCTCCTTGCGGCCGCTGCTCCTCACCTCTGCGCCATGCTGCTCGTCCCTGAGAATGACCCAGAGGCCTTTGACATCCCGACCCTTCGCACGTACACTGAGGCGGTCCCGGGAGAGTGGACCTCTCAGTGGACAGCATCCATGGACGCAAAGATGTCATCTTGGAGGTCCACAAGCACTTACGTCGACGCAGTTCCTCCTCCTCGGCAAACATAGTCGATGGCATGTGGATCTTCAACGTGAAGCGGCCACCTGGTTCGCCGCCTATCTTCAAGCGCATTACGTGGCGAGAGGCTTTAGTCAGCGAGAGAACGTAGACTTATTTCAGACCTTTTCCCCCACCCCGAAGATGACCACTCTTTTGGTGTTGCTGAACGTCGCAGCACAGCGTGACTACGAGCTACACTCTCTTGACTTCTCTAGTGCCTTTCTTCAGGGCAGCCTGCACGAACAGATCTGGTTGCGCCGCCCTCCTGGTTTCACTAGCTCTTTCCCTCTTGGGACCCAGTGGAGCCTTAGGCGGCCGGTCTACGGTTTGTGCCAGGCTCCTCGTGAGTGGCACGACACGTTACGCACCACTCTTGCTGCCCTCAGCTTCAGCCCTTCTTCAGCTGGCCTCACTTTTCGTTCGTTCTGGGACCACTACTTTCTACATTCTGGTTTACGTCGACGACCTGGTCTTTGCCACTCCAGAGACGCACTGGTCACTGTGAAGGCGGAACTGCAGAGGAGACACACCTGCTTTGATCTTGGTGAGCTGCGCCACTATCTCGGCTTGCAGACCACCAAGAACAGAACAACGCGCACCATCACGCTGACTCAGTCACACATGGTGCAGCAGATCCTTGAGCGGTTCCGCCTTAATTTCTCCTCAGCACAGGCCACCCCTCTTGCAGTTGACCATGTGCTCACGGCTCCTGTTCCTGACGAGCCTACTGAGCCTAGTGGTAAGTACGCAGAGCTGGTGGGGTGCCTCATGTACCTGATGACTTTCACTTGTCCAGACCTCGCGTTCCCTCTCAGCATCATTGCTCGCTTTGTCGCGACAGGGAGACACTGACCTGCCCACTGGTCGGCCCCTAAGAGGGTACTGCACTATCTGGCGAGTACATCAGGCATGGGGCTTGTGCTTGGAGGATGCCAGTCAGTTGTACTCACCGGCCATGCCGACGCTTCTTTGGCTGACTGTGCAGAGACTCGCAGGTCCTCTCAGGGCTACTGCTTCAGCCTTGGCACATGAGCTGTTTCGTGGAGGTCGACTCGGTCGTCGTCTGTTGCCTCATCAAGTGCTGAGGCCGAGACCTACGCTGGTGCTATGGTTGCGCAGGAGCTCCGCTGGCTGACTTTCTTGCTCTTAGACTTAGGTGAGCCGCCTCGTTCTGCCCTAGTCTTGTTTGGGGACAACAAGGCCATGATCCTGTTGTGTCGTAAGCCGAGACAGGAGGGCATGGTGAAGCACATTCAGCCGCGGTACTTCACCAAGGCACTCCAGCCTGGGGATCATCACCGTTTCTTCACGCAGCTTGGTCTTGTTCCGGCTGGTCCTCACTTTGTTTAGTCCTGCCTTATAGGTCTTGCCCTGTTTGTGATGCTGTTTATATATATATGAACTCATGGAACTGGGCTTGTGGCCATTTGTCCCAGAGGCTGGCTAGTTGTACGACCCTGGGTTGCATGACATGCCTTGCTTGTTTTCTGTTGACTGTATTGTGATCACTTGTCTCAGTGGTTGGACTAGTTGAGCCGCCCTGAATTGCTGCTTCTCTTGCTCTTGAAATGTGTTGGGGTAAGGGGGTTTTTTTTATCTAGCATTCCCGAAGGTGCAGCTGTACCGCACCCGCTACTACCAAGCAGCAACAGCAGCAGTATCGGATCAGCCCATACAAGGTAGGAAGGTCAACAATTGCAAAGGTCAACTGTTGCGACCGTTGACCATCTGGACCAAACGGTTACACGCGAGGAATGGCAACAGGCGTAACTGTCTGTACAGTTACATGCAGCGACCCGATAACAGGAGAAGATCAAGAGTCAGGGTTACTGTAGAAATGTCTGTAAAACAGTTATAATAAGCGAATGTACCCCTTAGAGTACATGGCTAGCTGGATCTATATGTTGTTTGTAACTGTCTCTTTTATTCACTCTTGTCATCTACATTCACTATGCACAAGGTTCCTACCACTACCAAAGACTTCCGCTACCAATCTCTAAGGCAACCTATCCTATCCAATATCCTTGTTCTAACATGGTATGAGAGGCAGTTTGGATTATAGGACCTGCCAAAACCATCGTTCAAAACGATCCTTATTATGAATTATCTTACATTTAAGGGCAAGCATCATGCCAGGCGCAGACTGCAGAAAATCCAGAACACCCCCCCACCAATGTCGCCTCCGGGACGACATCCGTGGACACAACACTTCTCGAGCAGCTTAAAACACGCATCAGCACCTTGGAGAGCCATCAGCTGATGAACATTGACGGCTCTAGCTACGCCCGCAGACCTCCCGATCCACAAGGAGCACACTCTGAGCGGTCATTCACCTTCGACAATCGCGGAGCGCAAGGATCTGCGCAAGCACATCGGGCACATTACGAAGCCATGGCATCAATACAAAGCAAGTTCCTATCAACATTGAAGCTAAGAACGACCAAGCTCTTCGACAGGAAGGACTTTTATACATGGAGCTTCGAGTTTGAACTCCTAGCTCAAAGCGCGCAGATCTGGATGTACTACGACTGTTCCCTACCTTTCCCAGTCAACGGCTCACCTCGAGTTACTTGGAATCTGACGCCTGGGGAGCAGCTCAGCATCCACTCCTTCAAGAACGGCCCGCGCAACAATCCTGGGAACACCTGCGCACCTGCCACATGGCAACGGACTCGGTGACACTCGGTCGCATGTTAAACCAGCTAAACAATGTGAAGATGTTTCCCGGAGAAAAAGCAGGGCCATACATCAACCGCTGCAGAAATCTGAGAGATCAATTCAGGAAAAGGAGCGGCAACTTCCCTGACGACAAGTTCGTCACCATCATCCTCGCTGGATTGAGTCTGGACTGGCGCCACTGCAAGTTGCTTCTTCGCACCCAAGGCACGCTCAGCGAATATTTGCTCTGCGCTTCGCTCCTCTCCGAACAACAGGAGATCGACATGTACAACGAGAGAGGCAACAAGAAGGAGAAGATCGCATTTTACACAAACGCAGAATGACCACCCGAGAAGAAAATACTCTTCTGCAAGTACTGCAAGAAGACGGGACACACGATCAAGGAATGTTGGAAGCTGAACAGCAACAACGGAAACAACAACGTCATCTACAGGCAGCAAGGAGGAGCGGCTTACCACCAGCAAGCAACGCGCAACTAGACCGTGTCTCCGCCTACCGTCGCTAGTACTTCTCAGGCCCCGGCGCGCATCTCTGCAAACGACAAAGGAAAGAACAAAGTGTTAACCTGCATGGTGCTCCGCGGACCTCCCTGACCCAACTGACATTACCGTTTCTTCCGCTCCTAGGAAGACATGTGGCAAGTCTTACCTCAAGAGAGACCTGAAGGCTCGGTCGATGAAGAAGAGGAGAACGACCCTACCTACGTCGAACTGGCGGTCGGTCGTATACAGTACGACTGGGAGGCGCCACAATTGATCGAAGAGTCGCCGCCTGCACATATCACATACGACGACGAAGGATACAATTACTACGACGACCACGACATGGATCATCATCTAACCCCGAAACTCGCAAACCTCGCCAAAGCCAAGAAGGAGGTTAACAAGTGGTACCTGGACAGTTGCTGCGGTCAGCACATGGTCTCGTCGAGCATCTTCATCCTCAACAGTAAGGAGCTCTTCAACGAAGTGGAGATAACCGTCACCAACAACCAGACGATCTACGCAAGGAGTCGTGGGCAGATTCAGCTGGAGTCGAATGACACGTGCTGCATCCACATCAATGATGTCCTTGTCGTGCCGGAACTTCAGTTCAACCTTCTGTCAGCCGCCCAGCTGATGAAGTGCGGCGTCGACCTGCGATCATTCGAGAGCAAGTTTCACTTAATATACGACGACAAACTCCTCAGAAAAACGAAGAACGAGAGCGGAGTGTTCGTACTTAACTTCGACTCACCCAGAAACACCGGCGACAAAGATCGCATCCTTGTCATTGATCCGCCTGGGCATTCGTCACCACGAACATGGAGTCATCCAGAGGAGACAGACTACCAGCGACCAAGCCTCGATGGAACCTTCCGCGCACTCGCCGTGCCCGTTGCTTCAACTACGAACCCTGCGGACACCGGACCACAGGCAGTAGAAGGAACTTCTGGAGGATGGGCGCTAGCAATTTGGCCCAGAATTCAGCAACCTACCGGCTGGAACCCGACCGAAGGCTGGGACGCAGTTGACACCGCTTGGGTCATCCACAACACAGCGCTGGGAGAAGCTGTTGAAGCTGAGACAGGATGGGGCAACATCGCCGAAGGACCTGCAGAAGGAGAAGAAGAACCAGAAGTTACTGAGGAAGCGCCAGAAGCAGAAGAAGTAGAAGCGCTGACTGAATACGGCCCTCACCTGATCCCAATCACCACCGACGGAAGAAGCTACCTCCGGCTCGAGACAAGGGGAGCAGCAATTGGTGACACCGACTTCGAGGAAAGAGAGATCACTCAACCAGAAGATCGTCGCCCGAGAATCACGCCGACTCCTCCAAAAGGACCGTTGGAGCTTCCCTTGAACATCGACACCACCGTCATCGGCGACTCCAGCGGAACATACCACAGAGCCAGATTCGAGACGCTGCGCGCGGCAGCAGTTCAAGTCCTTGTACCGGAAGAACCTGCAGAAGAAGTGGGAACCGAAACCGCAGAAACAAATCTAGCACAAGAGAAGGAGATCTACACTCGCACACTGGGATACCGTGCTGATCCTGACATCTGGCACAACCGCCTCGGACATCCGTCAATTGAAGTGCTCAACAACTGCATCAACGCAAAGGTCTTTGCGGAAGAAGCACTGTTGCTGCCAGATGGAAAACTTCTCGAGCCAGGAAAAGACTTACCAAATTGCACCGTTTGCCCGGAAGCCGAAAAGATTCCTGGAGCCGAGCGCTACGACCCACTCGACAAAGTCTACAGCGACTTTCTGGTACTCACGGCAAAGGGACTAGGAGGGAGCAATACACTCTTACCTTCATCGACGCCGGCACGCGCTTCGTCTGGGCTGTGAACGTCAGCAACCGCTATCTCGCCTACCAGTGCTTCTACATGTGGCTCAAGATGGCGCAGACTCAGAGTGAAGGCAAGAAGCTGAAGGCCTTCCAAACCGACGGGGTGCTGGAGTACCAGACAGAGGAGTTCAAAACCCTCTGCGCGGAAGAGGGAATCCAGAGGATGATCTCCCTCCCCTACGCTCACGAGGAACAGGGACTAGCGGAAAGAACCAACAGGAGCCTCGCGATAAAAATGTGATTTCTCATGAAGCAGTCAGTTGTGCCAACCAAATGTTGGCCCTTCGCAATGGCACATACTGTTCGTCTGCACAACATGCTCTCTTCAATGGCCCTGCCCAACAACACCTCACCATTCAAGGAGTGGACTGGTAAAAATCCGGACACACGCATGCTTCTGGTCTTTGGATGCATGGTACTACCGTCCCCACACTACCCGAACTGGAAAATTTGAAGATCGCGCCCGCTGGGGTATTCACCTCGGAATCGAATCGGAATACCACGCTTGGACCATCCTCGACTTCGCCACCCACCAAGTCACGCGTTCACGTGATTGCATCTTCTACGAAAGACTGACCTTGCCACTGTACTGACAGCACCGCACTGCAAGAGATGCACCGTAACACATTTTCCAGGACAGCACAACTACGCAAGCGATGAGAACGAGGTTGACGTGGCAGGACAGCAGCTAGAGGGCACAACTGCAGGAAGGGCACCCTTCGTACCCGTTACGGAGGAATTCGGCACCGCACATTTCTTCATGACCGATCCTGATCAACGCAAAGCAGTACAGGCACAACACGATTACGCAAGTGCAGAAATGCACTCACCCATGGACGAAGATCCCAACCGCAACTCCTCTCGCGACATTGTTCGCGACATCCCCTGCGACGATGACGACGGTGTCGAAGTAACCAACGCAGTCGAGTACAACCTCACTGGACTTCGCATCCTCGGCCTTGCCGTTGCCATCCGTGGTAACCAGCAGCTGGTTGAGCCTACCACTGTTCGCCAGGCTCTGAACGGACCCGATGCCGAGAAATGGAGAGCAGCCATGGCCGCAGAAGTAGCTGCACTCCAAAGACGCGGCACCTGGAAGCTGGTACCACGACGACACGCAAAAGGGGAGGAAGATTCTCACAGGAAAATAAGTTTTCAGGATCAAGACGCTTGCGGACGGCGCCATCGACAAATATAAAGCACGTTGGGTAGTTCGCGGCTTCGAACAAACCCAATTCGTCGAATACGACAAGACATTTGCACCTGTCGGACGTCACACCTCCGTGCGAATCCTCAGCGCCCCCTCCGCCAGATCGACGTGTCCAACGCGTTCCTCTACGCGATCGTCGACGTAATCATCTACGTGGATCAGCCGCACGCCTTTGAAGAGGACGGTGATGCCGTGTGTCTCCTCCAAAAACCCCTCTACGGGATGAAGCAGGCACCGCGCCTGTGGCAGCAGTACCTCCACACCGTGCTCATCGAGCTCGGATTCCAGCAGCTTCCCCACGATCAGGGGATGTACCGCCTCGAGTCCCGCTGCAGCTTCATCCTGCTCGTCGCCTACGTCGACGACCTACTCTACACCGTGGAGCTGCTCGATCTCTTCGAAAACGACATCAAGCAGAACCTCGAGGTGACGGTGAATCACAGCGTCACCCAGTTCCTGGGCCTCAACATGACACAATCGGCCGACACGATTCACCTGTCCGCCGCGAAGTACGCCGAGACACTCGCAGAGAAGTTCGGCATCGCCCCCATCGGCATCACAACTCCGTTCCGTTTCCCTCCTCATAATCACGAGCCCGACACCACCCCACTGTCCGCTGCCGACCATCGCCTCTACCAGCAGCAGCTCGGGTGTCTGCTCTTCGCCGCCGTCACATGCCACCCGGACCTATCGTACGCCGCAAGCCAGCTCGCCCACTACCTGCGCCGACCTGAAGGGGAGAATATGGCGGACCTACGACGCGCCTTACATTACTTCATCTGTACGCCCGACGTCGGCCTTACCTATAAGGCGAACCTAACGGCTACTCTGCAGCTTACCGACTACGTGGACGCTGACCACGCAGAAGACGCAGACAACTGAAGGTCCCGCATGGGATTTATTTTCAAACTTGAACCTGCATGAACCATCTCCTGGAACTCACGGAAGCAGGAACTCATCGCCCTTTTGTCAGCAGAAGCCAAGTTCATCGCAGCTAGAGCAGCAGTTCGCGAAGGACTCTACCTCACGGAGCTCCTACAGGAAACGAAGATGGCGATGAACGGGTCATTCAAGTTACTGTGCGACAACCAAAGCGCGATCAAGATCGCGAACAAGCCCGGCTTCGTCAACCGCACGAAACACATCGGCCTGCGTTACTTTTTCGTCAAAGACGAAATCGACAAAGGGAAGGTCCAGCTCACCTACTGCCCAAATGGCAAGATGGCAACTGACTTTCTGACGAAGAAACTGCCACGTCAGAAGTTCCAGTACTGCGCGGACCTGTGAACGGGAGTTGTGTGTTGGCCCCGTCCTCGCTTGGGCGGAGCCGACTTCGTAGTCGGGTGTGCGGGGAGCGCAGCCGACCAGCTGCAGTGGGCGACACCGAATTGGGCGCGCAGGTCGACACGCTTAGTCGACCTGCACGGGGCCACTGCCACGCCGCCGAAGACGGGGAGCCGGCTGCCGACTTTAGCCCGGAGGTCGACGAGGGGAGACGTTGACCTGAAAGGGGGCGCCGACTTTGGAGGGAGGCCGACTTGGCAAAGTCGGCCTGGGAGGACGCCGACTTCGTGGCGTCGAACCTGAGGAGGGCGTCGCCTTGGCGACCTGCATGCTAGCTAGCAGCTGATGTAGTCCATTGTTGCTTTTCTTGTTCGACCATTATTGTGAACCTTTGCTAGTGAAACTCGTGCCAATTCTCCCCGTGAATGTGTGCATGGAGAGAACACGAACAAACACGCCTAGTGAAACTCTTGCCAATTCTCCCCGTGAATGTGTGCATGGAGAGAATACGAACAAACACGCAAGGAACGCTACGATCACTCTCTCAACCGTGCCTTCCCCGTAGTCTAGCTCCCGTTGTAGTAGTTATCTCCGCATGGTGCGGTGAGCGTGGACGGCCCCGCAACTTATCTCTAGATAAGAGCCGACTGTTGCACATACTAAGTCGTTCGAAGGCCGGCAGCACGTGTGACCATGACGCCCGTCCCGGTAGTTCCCGGCGCGGTAGAAGACAGTCTGGAGACACGATTGGCTGACGCGAGGAGACACCACGAGGCTGGCGAGTTCGGGACGACCCTCCCTTTGGAGGTCGTCGAGTTGGGCATCCGCGCAAAGTGGGCGACGTAACACCCTTCCCGACCTGCTTCTCCTTGACCGGTGTGCAACAACGACGACGTCGACGAGGGAGTCCTCGACGGCGGTGTCCAAGTTGGTAGCAGTGCGGGAGACACGTCGAGGCAGAGAGGGGTGTTTCGGAAAGCCGACGGTGAAGTCGGCGGCATTCAGGTGCAAAGGCTGCAGTCGTCGGCGGATGTAGGCTCATCGCAAGGCGACGTCGGTGGACATCGAAGCAGCGAGACGCCGGCGTCGGCGACCCACGTGACGGCGGACGGGATATCGCCGACTTACGGCTACTTCAAATCCACGCCGGACAAGATCGCCGTCACCGCTCTGCTGGTCGGTCGTCACGACCTCATCACGTGGAAGGAGTCCATCGAGCCCCAGCTTGAGATGGCCGGGCTGATGTGCTTCGCCGACGGCTCAGTGGAGACACCGCCGGAGAACAACGCCAAGCTGCGTGCGGAGTTTTGCGCCGTTCAACTGCTGACCTTCACAGTCATCTCGCGGTGCTTCTCACCGGTGGTGCAGATCGCCCAGAAGTCGTGCCGGAGTCACCTGGACGCCGGCCACCGGGCATGGCGATTCATCACATCGACGTTCCAGGCCACCGACGACCTGTACATCGGCCAACTGGAGGAGCAGCTGACGCAGCAGAGGATGGGCGAGCAGGAGACGGCGACCGACTACTGCAACCGAGCTCGGCGGCTCCTTGCCAACATGCGGATGGCCGGCGTCGAGTACTCGACGGCGTCGTACATCACACACGTCGTAAAGGGGCTTCCGAGCGGCTACAACCTGATGCGCCGACTAATGGTGGTGCCGGCGGGAGTCGCTCAACGAGGACACGCTGAGCTCGTACTGTTATGTGATGCTATCATTTGCATTCACGTCTGTCTGCCTCCCATCACATGTTCGTGCGTTGCATGCGTGGTGTGAGCGTGTGCAAGAATTTGTGTTTGGTGTGGTTTGGATTTTCAGAGTGTGTGTGTATGTTATTTGGCTTAAGCAGATATCTGAAGTGACTCCTCTGCTCAAGAGCTTTCCGTCGAACCAAGTATCGCTTCAATCGAAGCACGAACAAGAAAGTTACGAACATTTGAAGTTCGTATGCTTTTGATATTTGGTTGTGGTGACTATGGGAAGTTGTGGGGTTGACTCCATAAGGGGTACAGACTTTTGGGGGTTGGGAAATTCGTCCCCATCACTGTAGATGCTGCCAAGTGGTTGGGAGAAACCAAATTGGGTTGGCAAGTGTGGCCAACTTGGGTGGGGTGGATTGTGGAGGTTGGGAAATGGACAAAGGTCAAAGTGGGGTTCCTATAGGGAAGGGATTTGATGTGCTTATGAGGTTTCCTTGGTTGGGGACTCCTTGGGGACCTTCCCTCTCGTCCTCCTCTTCCCCTCCCACCTGGTTAATTGCTACTCCAACTTCCTTGTGTGGTAATTGTGAACTTCGTGATTGAGTTAAGATTCTATGGCAGCATACCCCCTAGTGCGCCGAAATTGATAACTCAAGCAATACTTCACCGTTTTGTACGATTCAACTTGGGAATTGTAGCCACGGAATAGAGCTACAACATATCCGAAATTGGTGAAGTTTGGACAGTGCGATTTTCGTCGACGGCGTTTCTTGTGAGCGCGACAATTCTGTCCAGAAATTGAGACCAACGATTTTGTGATATTTCGGCTCCTAATCTTCATAGACTCCGTCCTTAGTCTCTAACAAGTGGTATCAGAGCTGATTAAGGACTTTGTGGAGAGTCTAATGAAGTGTGAAGACCCTCCTAGACCCACCATGGCCTGTGGGCGTGCCTAAGTGGAGTTCTGGAGGTTGGATGTGACTTCCGCTAAGGGGAAACTCTGCCAAAATTTCGTTGGCGCCGACACTTGTGAATATATTGTGGGACTTCAGTGTGGACAGCAAGTGGGGAGCTGAAATTTGTGATTGGGAGCAGAGGAGATGAGTCAAGGGAGTGGAGAAGCAGCTGAGAAGAGGATTGAGCCGCCACCATCCAAGATTGATGCATTGGATGGCTCCAACTACGAGGAATGGAGCGGGCGGATGCGGAGCGCCTTCAAGCGCTATAAGCTGCTGAAACTCACGATGGGAGAAGAGAAGATGCCGGAGGAAGGAGATGCCCGCGATCGATGGATTGAGAAAAGCGCGGTGCTGTACGACTTGATTCTACAGTCGGTCAACAACGACATGTTCCAGCACATCAAGGATTTGGTGGAGCTCGATGACTCGGGACCAAAGGCGTGGAAGCTGCTACGCGACGTGGTTCAGCCCAACACGCTGCCGATGGTGATCGTATTGGAGAAGGAGCTGGTGTCAAAATATATGCATAATTGTATCTAGGCTATATTGGGGCTAGCCTTAGGGGGTACACAAATAGTCTCGACACTCTAGTCTTGTACCCCAATCTTCACCTAATCATCATCCTCGTTCCCTAGCTAGTGATTCTAACATGGTATTAAGAGCACAATGCTCCTTAGGACCGATTTTTTAAAAAGGGCCCACCACTACTATTACGATCTACTGCCCGAGTCGCGCCCCTAGGAGAAATGCGAAATTCGAAACCGTGCTCTAGGCGAGACGGTTCCCTAGACGCGTTTTTTTTCCCTCCTAGTCACGTGCGACCCCCCCCTGAACGCGTAGGCCCGTCGCGAAGCCCGTACAGCCCCCGTAGGCCCGTCGCGAAGCCCGTACAGCCCGCGTAGGCCCGTCGCAAAGCCTGTACAGCCCGCGTAGGCCCGTCGCGAAGCCCGTACAGCCCGTGCCAGGCCGTCGCGCAGCCGGTACAGCCCGCGCCAGGCCGTCGCGCAGCCCGTACAGCTCACGTCAGGCTCGCACCCAGCGCGTAAAGCCCGCGCCAGGCCCGCACGCAGCCCTTACAGCCCGCGACTGGCCCGCACGCGGCCCGTGTTACTGCTACTCACTGCTGCTGCTACTGAAGCTAGTGCTGCTACAACTAGTGCTACTGCTGCCACTGCTACTACGGCACTTGCTACAGCTACTATTGTCTGAAACTACTCCAGCTACAGCTAGTGCTACTCCTGCAGCTCCTACTACTACACTTGCTACAGCTAGTGCTACTGCTGCAGCTCCTACTACTACACTTGCTACATCTAGTGCTACTGCTGCAGCTCCTACTACTACACTTGCTACAGCTGGTGCTACTGCTGCAGCTCCTACTACTACACTTGCTACAGCTAGTGCTACTGCTGCAGCTCCTACTCCAGCGCTTACTGTAGCTGCTCCTGACTGAAGCTACTGCTGCTACCGCCCCTGGCCCCTGAAGCAGCCGCCCCTGGACCCAGAGCAGCCGCTTTGCACGCCCTCGCGTGCCCCTAGCGTACCGGCCCCGCCCCACTCTGCCCTGCACGCCCTCACGTGCCCCACCTCGAGTAGCCGCTGCCTAGCCGAGCCGAGCCGCCCCACCGAACCGCGTCACCCGGCCCGAGCCGCGCCGCCCTACCGAGCCGCGCCCCTGATTCTGTCACTGCTACTGTCACTACTGCTGTTTCTGCTACTACTACTGCTACTGCTCCTACTGTTACTATGGCTAGCCCTCCTGTGCTAGCTTTCGATGCTGAGGGCCGCCCAGTGAAGTTTGACACCTGGTTCGATGACCTGCACCTATTCCTACAGCTCACTGCCAAGGAAGACATCTCACTGTACGATCACGCCTTAGGCCATGCCACTGCCCCTGCTGCTACTGCTGACAGCACTGCCCGCTCACAGTGGCAGACTCGTGACGCCCACGCTCGCTTTGCTATTCGCAACTCCCTGCCGATAGATGAGCGCGAGCACTTTGGCCAGCACAAGACTGCACAGGCACTGTACACCGCTGTCGTTGCCCGCTACTCCTCACCTGCCTCTACCGCGCTAGGCCGTCTCTCACTCCCCTACCTGTTCCCCGACCTGTCCTCTTTCCACACAGTCGCTGACCTCATCACGCACCTCCGTACTAGTGAGGCCCGCTTCCGTGCCGCTATGCCCGATGAGTTTCTTGCCACGAACCCCCCCCGCTCTGGCTCACTCTCTACCACCTAGTCACCCGCCTCCCTGACACTCTGCGTGCAGTCAGGGATCACTTCCTATCTCGCTGCCCCACTGAGCTCACCATTGCCCTCCTCGAGAAGGAACTACTTGCAGCTGAGGCTAGCATAGTCGCTGTAGGTGCCTCTCGTGGCGACCCCCGCACCCCTTTCTTTGAGGGGTGTTCCCCTTCCCCCCTTCTTCCCTCTGTAGCCTCTGCTTCTGCTGCCGACCTCCTTGGTGCTGAGAAGGTCGGGACTGCGTCCACTTCGAGCTGGCGCCGCAGCGGCAAGGGCAAAGGGGGCAAGGGAGGCGGAGGTGACGGCGGGGGAGGCGGTGGTGGGGGCGGTGGAGGCGGTGGGGGTGGTGGTGGGGCTGGAGGGACTAGTGGCAGCGGTGGGGGTGGTGGCGGCAGCGGCGGGGGAGGTGGCAGGGGCGGGGGCGGTGGTGGGGGCGGCGGTGGTCGTGGCGGCGGCAGGGGAGGGGGTGGTCGAGGAGGTGGCGGCGGCGGTGGTGGTCGTGGAGGCGCTGGCAGTGGCCAGAGCCAGCAGCGCACTCCGTCGCCCCAGGAGCTCCGTGAGTGGTACTCTCAGCACGGGGGGGGGGGTGGCCTTAGCTGCACGTACGTCATCCGCACTGGTGACCGCACTGGTCAGACGTGTGGGAGGGCGCACACCACGCAGCGCTGCTTCTCTCGCCTCGACGACGCTTGGCGTACTCAGTTCCCTGATGCCACTGAGCTGCCCCGCTGGGCTGATCTGATGAAAAAGAACATTGATATCTATGCTCTAGACTTTGATGCTATTCTCACTGCCATGTATGTGATGTCTACTAGTGGAGAGGGTGCTCAGTACCTGCGTGTTCCGCCCGACCCGGGCATTTGGACCAGTGAGGCTACCGCTCTAGGTGCTAGTGAGGCTGCCGCTCCAGGTACTCGCGTGTCTGCTACCCCAGGTGCTGGTGAGGCTGCTGCTCTAGGTGCTAGTGAGTCTGCGCCCCCTGGTACTGAGTCGACTGAGGCACTACACACCTTCACACTGGACTCAGGTGCTTCTCGCTGTTTCTTTCGTGACCGCACTGCCCTTGAGCCGCTTGCTCGGCCAGTTGCTGTCTCCCTCGCTGACCCCTCTGGGGGTCCGGTCATTGCGACCTCCTCCACTGTCCTTCCTTGTCCTGCGGTCCCGTCGGGCACACTGTCAGGTCTCCACCTCCCCTCGTTCTCTACGAACTTGGTGGCGGGTTGTGCGCTCCAGGACGGGGGTGTTCACCAGTTCACCCCTGCCTACGAGCGCGTGACACACTGCACGTGTGCTCGGACGGGCCGTCACCTGGCTACCTTCACTCGGCAGCCGGGGTCGGACCTGTACACACTGACCACTGAGTCCGCTCATGTAGCTGCGTCTGCGTCTGCGTCAGGTCAGCTGTCGGCCCCCTGCTCGTGTCGCTTTCTGGCGCACGAGACCGTCCTCTGGCACCACCGACTTGGTCACCCGTCTGTGCAGCGCCTTCGTGCCATGCATAAACGGTACCTTGTCTCTGGTCTTCCAGGGTTCTCCCTCCCCTCCCACCCTCGCCTGCTCCTCCCTGTCTTCCCTGTGTCGAGGGGCGGCAGCGCGCCGCTCCTCACTCCTCCTCGTTTCCCCCGACGACTGCTCCCTTGCAGACGCTCCACATGGACGTGTGGGGCCCAGCCCGCGTCCGTGGTCAGGGTCAGGAAAGGTACTTCCTGATAGTTGTTGACGACTACTCGCGCTACACCACGATCTTCCCCTTGCGCACCAAGGGTGAGGTCCCTGATGTTTTGATCCCTTGGATCCGCGCTTCTCGTCTCCAGCTCAGCGAGCGTTTCCACTCGGACTTTCCTGTCCTGCGCTTGCACTCTGACAGAGGTGGTGAGTTCTCCTCCGACCTCTTGGCAGCCTACTATGCGGAGCACGGCATCCGCCAGTCGTTCACGCTTCCGGCCTCTCCACAGCAGAATGGGGTTGCTGAGCGCCGCATTGGCTTGGTCATGGAGGTCGCTCGTACCTCCTTGATCCATGCGGCTGCCCCCCACTTTCTGTGGCCATTTGCGGTCCGATACGCTGCGCATCAGCTCAACCTCTGGCCCCGTGTCTCCTTGCCGGAGACTTCCCCGACACTGCGTTGGACGGGAGAGGTTGGCGATGCGTCGCGTTTTCGGGTCTGGGGATCTCGAGCTTTTGTTCGCGATACGTCCGCGGACAAGCTCTCCTCCCGCGCTGTTCCTTGTGTCTTCCTTGGCTTTGTCCCGGACGCGTCTGGTTGGCAGTTTTACCACGCCACCTCGCGCCGTGTCCTGCCCTCTCAGGACGTCACTTTTGACGAGTCCGTGCCCTACTACCGCCTCTTCCCCTACCGCACTGCCCCGCTCCCCCCCCCCGCCTCTCTTCCTCGCCCCAGGTGCTGCTATGGTAGACCCCCTCCCCCCTCAGGGTGCCGCTCCCTCAGGTGTGTCCCAGGTAGACCCGGTTGAGCCTGTCGAGGTAGCTGTCGACTCTCGTCCTGCTAGGGGTGCTGAGCCTGGGCGTGCGGAGCCTGGGGGTGCGGAGCCTGGGGGTGCGGAGCCTGGGGTTGCGGAGTCTGGGGGTGCTGAGCCTGGGGGTGCGGAGCCTGCGGGTGCTGAGTCTGGGGGTGCTGAGTCTGGGGGTGCTGAGTCTGGAGGTGCTGAGCCTGGGAGTACTACACCTGGAGGAGCTCTCTCCTCACAGCAGCTGCGTGAGTGGTACTTACAGTACTGCAGCCTCAGGAGAGGTGCCTCTGGAGCTAGGAGTGCTGCTGGAGCTGGTGCTAGTGCTTCCCCTCCTAGGCGGGAGCTGCCCTCTCCCCAGCGGCTCCGAGAGTGGTACGCGCGGCGCTGCAGTCTCCGGAGTGGCGCTCCTAGTGTCGCAGACCCTGGTGCTGGAGGTGCTACTGCTGTTGGCGGTGCTGCTGGTGCTCCTGGAGGTGCTGCTGGTGCTGGTGCTACTGACGCTGCTGGAGGTACTGCTGGTACTGTGCTGGTGCTGCTGGAGCTGCTAGAGGTACTCCTACTACTGGAGGTGCTGCTGGTGCTGAGGACCCGGGCGTTGGAGCTGCTGCTGGTGGTGAGGACCCGGGTGTTGGAGCTGCTGCTGGTGCTGCGGACCCGGGTGTTGGAGCTGCTGCTGGTGCTGCGGACCCTGGAGTTGGAGCTGCTGCTGGTGCTGCCGACCCTGGAGTTGGAGCTGCTGCTGGAGCTGAGGACCCTGGAGTTGGAGCTGCTGCTGGTGCTGCGGACCCGGGAGCTGGTGCTGCTGGTGTAGCTGGAGACCCTGGAGCTGACGGTACTGGTGGTGCCTCTGCTGGTTCTGGAGGCGCTGCGCGGCCGCGGCCGTACTTCTTTCCGCTCCTTCAGCAGGTTCTTGGTCAGCCGCCTCCCCCTAGTCCTGCTCCCTCCTTAGAGTGTCCTCCGCCTGTCCAGTCGCAGTCACAGTTACCGCCTGCCTCGCCACTCCCTGGTCCTTCTCCTTACACTGGTCCGACTGGAGGTCTTACAGAGCGTCGTGAGCCTGAGTCTCGTCCTGCGTCGCCAGAGTCTCGTCGTGCGTCACCTGTTCGTGCTGCTCACACTGGTCGTCGTGTTCCGCGTCAGCGTCCTCCTGCTGTCCCAGGCACTCACCAGATGGCACTTCGTCCTTCCACTGCTCCTCAGCGTGTCCCTCTGCCGTCTCCTCCTGCGTCTTCTCTTCCTGCTCTTGCTGACCCGGAGTCTGACTCCCTTCGTGCTGCCAGTCCTACTGTCACGCGTCTCCTCGCCACAGTTGTCACTGACCCTTCCTTTGAGTCCTCTGCTGCGTCTGCTCTAGTCGCTGAGTTAGTTGACTTTGCTGCCGCTTGTCGTCTAGACTACGCCGCTAGCCTTGTCACTGAGTCTGAGTCTGAGTCTGTCTCTCCTTCGTCCGTCGGGGGTGAGTGTGCTCTTGGCACGGACGTCCTTGAGGACAGGCAGGAGGAGTTTGAGTGCTTTGCCGCTGAGTTACCTCATCTCGTGTCCATGCTGGTTGCCCCTGAGGGAGACCCGGATGCTCCAGACATCCCGACCCCGCGCTCTTACGCTGAGGCGATCGCGGGTGAGTACTCCTCTCAGTGGCAGACAGCCATGGACGCAGAGTTGGCTTCTTGGAAGTCCGCAGGCACCTACGTCGACGAGGTTCCCCCGCCTGGGGCGAACATCGTCAGTGGCATGTGGATTTTCAGGGTGAAGCGGCCGCCGGGTTCTCCGCCTGTCTTCAAGGCGCGTTACGTTGCACGAGGCTTCAGTCAGCGAGAGGGAGTTGACTTCTTCCAGACCTTCTCCCCGACCCCGAAGATGACCACTCTTCGGGTTCTGCTGCACGTCGCCGCTCAGCGTGACTACGAGCTCCACTCTCTTGACTTCAGCACAGCTTTCTTGCAGGGCAGCCTGCACGAGGAGATCTGGCTGCGCCGCCCACCTGGCTTCACTGGGTCGGTCCCTCCTGGTACCCAGTGGAGCCTCCGACGGCCAGTCTACGGTCTCCGCCAGGCGCCGCGTGAGTGGCACGACACACTGAGGACTACACTTGCGGCTCTTGGGTTCGCTCCTTCTACTGCTGACCCGTCGCTGTTTCTACGCACCGACACTTCATTGCCGCCGTTCTACATCCTCGTGTACGTCGACGACTTGGTCTTTGCCACTGCTGACACTACGGCACTCGCCCACGTGAAGTCGGAGCTGCAGAAGAGACACACGTGCACAGACCTGGGTGAACTGACAAGCTATCTTGGCTTGCGGATCACCCGGGACAGAGCACGGCGCACCATCACCTTGACTCAGTCACACATGGTGCAGCAGGTCCTTCAGCGCTTCCGCTTCACGTACTCCTCGCCTCAGGCCACTCCTCTGCCTACCGGTCACTCGCTCTCAGCTCTGCCTTCGGATGAGTCCGTAGAGCCGAGTGGCCCGTATCCAGAGCTTGTGGGCTGCCTCATGTACCTGATGACCTGCACTCGACCTGACCTTGCATACCCTCTTAGCATCCTTGCACGCTATGTCGCTCCTGGTCGTCACCGGAAGGAGCACGTGGATGCCGCTAAGAGGGTGTTGCGTTACTTGTGCAGTACGTCGGGCATGGGGCTAGTGCTTGGAGGACGAGACCGAGTTGTACTCACTGGGCACTCAGACGCTTCTTGGGCTGACGACCAGGCTACTCAGCGGTCGTCTCAGGCTTACACCTTCAGCCTTGGCTCTGGTTCTGTTTCTTGGCGTTCTACACGCTCGTCTTCCGTTCTCAGCTCCAGTTGTGAGGCTGAGATCTACGCCACAGCCATGGCTGCACAGGAGTTACGCTGGCTCACCTACCTGCTGACCGAGTTGGGAGAGCGGCCTCGTTCTCCTCCAGTGCTGTACGTCGACAACAAGGCTACCATTGCCTTGTGTGAGGAGCACAGACTGGAGCACAGAACGAAGCATATCGCTCTACGGTACTTCTTTGCTCGAGAGCTGCAGCAGCTTGGTCAGCTTCGTCTGCGTTACGTGGCCACTCGGGCCAACACTGCTGATGTGTTCACCAAGGCGCTTCAGCCTTGTGACCATCAGCGCTTCTGTACTGTTCTAGGCCTTGTGCCTACTGTGCCTCACTTGCTTACTTCTTGACTCTGTTTGTACTGTGATCTCTATATATATACCTGCATACTTACACTTGCTAGGTTGTGCTCACTGTACCCCTTGCTATATTATTAAACTTCATGTGAACTGGTCTTGTGACCACTTGCTTGTGCTCGGAATTTGTGTGGTTTCCTCGAGATCCACCCTGAGCTTGCTTTGCCCTTCCTGACTGGTTTTGTGACCACTACTTGCTCTGGCTATCCCCCATTTCGCCTATGGGGGTGTGTCAAAACATATGCATAATTGTATCTAGGCTATATTGGGGCTAGCCTTAGGGGGTACACAAATAGTCTCGACACTCTAGTCTTGTACCCCAATCTTCACCGTTTTGTACGATTCAACTTGGGAATTGTAGCCACGGAATAGAGCTACAACATATCCGAAATTGGTGAAGTTTGGACAGTGCGATTTTCGTCGACCGCGTTTCTTGTGAGCGCGACAATTCTGTCCAGAAATTGAGACCAACGATTTTGTGATATTTCGGCTAATAATCTTCATAGACTCCGTCCTTAGTCTCTAACAAGTGGTATCAGAGCTGATTAAGGACTTTGTGGAGAGTCTAATGAAGTGTGAAGACCCTCCTAGACCCACCATGGCCTGTGGGCGTGCCTAAGTGGAGTTCTGGAGGTTGGATGTGACTTCCGCTAAGGGGAAACTCTGCCAAAATTTCGTTGGCGCCGACACTTGTGAATATATTGTGGGACTTCAGTGTGGACAGCAAGGGGGGAGCTGAAATTTGTGATTGGGAGCAGAGGAGATGAGTCAAGGGAGTGGAGAAGCAGCTGAGAAGAGGAGTGAGCCGCCACCATCCAAGATTGATGCATTGGATGGCTCCAACTACGAGGAATGGAGCGGGCGGATGCGGAGCGCCTTCAAGCGCTATAAGCTGCTGAAACTCGCGATGGGAGAAGAGAAGATGCCGGAGGAAGGAGATGCCCGCGATCGATGGATTGAGAAAAGCGCGGTGCTGTACGACTTGATTCTACAGTCGGTCAACAACGACATGTTCCAGCACATCAAGGATTTGGTGGAGCTCGATGACTCGGGACCAAAGGCGTGGAAGCTGCTACGCGACGTGGTTCAGCCCAACACGCTGCCGATGGTGATCGTATTGGAGAAGGAGCTGGCTGCCCTCTCCATGCGGCCGGGAGACGATGTGAAGCCGGTGCTTGACAAGGTCAAGGACACCTATGCAAGGATGGCAGCGGCGGGCAGCAAGGTGTCGGAGATGCAGCAGTGCACCAAGATCATCTCGGTGCTCGACAACTCGTGGGACAACCTTATCCCCACCCTCAACGTTCAGCAGGACAACTGGAAGCCTGAGTGGCTACGGCAGCAGATCATGCAGGAGGACTTCCGCAGGCGCCACACGGGAGGTGGTGCTGCCAACAAAACTGCTGAGGGGTATGGAGCTGCAGGAGGCAGCAGAGGAAGAGGGGGAGGGAGAGGCCGAGGCCGTGGGAGAGGCTTTGGCAGAGGGAGAGGCCGAGGTGACTATAATGAGGGGCATGGGAGCTCTGGAGGCAGGGGGAGCACCCGAATGGAGGGTGCGTGCTGGTACTGCAAGAAGACTGGACACCCATGGTTCAAGTGTTTCAGCCGGCCTGAGGGATGGGCGCCCCCAGGCATGAAGCCGCCAAGTGGTGAACGTGCACGAGGTGGCGCTGTGCAAGGTTCAGGTGCACAAGGTGATGGTGCACAAGGTAAAGCCGACCCTGGGATGTTCCTCATGGTTGAGGATGTGCAAGGGAGTGGGGGTGATGTGGGCTCAGTTGGGAAGGTAGTGATGCACCCCCTCACTCACTAGGTGATCGATTCAGGTTGCACAAGTCACATGACCCCACGGGCAGATTTGCTTGACGAGGTAAAACCCCCGGGGAAGATCAAGTTTGTGGCTGCCGCTTCAGGTGCTCTGCTCCCTGTGATTGGTGTTGGGAATGCCAAGGTAATGGGAGCCAATGGGGGACTTGTGGGGCTGGGGAATGTGCTATTGGTTGAAGGTTTGTCCGCTAACCTCCTCTCTATGCTTCGGCTGCAGAAAAGCAAGGCCAAAGTGACTTTCGGCCCAACCAGCTGCCGTGCAAAGCTTGGGAAGTTGCTGCTGTGGGACTTGGAGGAGAAGAGCAGCTGCATCAAGGACCTATGGCAGCTGCCCATCATCCGTTGGAATGGGAAACCACCAGCAACGGCAGCGGCTGCAGCAACGGCTAAGGCATCTGCAGGGGGAGAGGAGACTGCACCAACTACTGGGCCACTGGATGCAGTTAAGAAGGTGCAGCAGTCACAGCAGCTACATGGTGAGGTGCTTGCTGGTGTGGATGCGACAGCTGCATGGGCAAAGGCTTCATCTGGGAGTGGTGAGGCCGATTGGGAGACGTGGCATGAGAGGCTGTGCCATGTGAACATTCCTATGCTGCAGAAGTTGGTAAAGGATGGAAGCTTGAAGGGGTTGGAGTTGAAGGGGGCAGCGAAGGAGATTGGGAGCTGCCCTACATGCCTTGAGACCAAGTTCACGAAGTTTCCCTTCAGCAGCAGCACGGGGCCAGCCAAGGCCCCGCTCGCGCTTGTGCACATGGATGTGGTGGGCCCTACGAGGGCCCCTTCTCTCTCGGGCAACCGCAACTTCTTAACCATTGTGGACGACCACACACGTGCGGTGTGGGTCTACCCTCTGAAGACTAAGGGGGAGGTGGCAGCGGCTGTTCTTAAGGAGTGGATGCCGAGAGCTCAAAGGGAGAGCGGACATAAGGTGAAGGTGACCCGCACTGACAACGGGGGAGAGTTCATTGGCACTGATTTTGAGGTGGTGCTGAAGAAGAAGGGGATCCAGCATCAGCTCACGGTGCCTTACAACCCTCAGCAGAACGGCGTGGCTGAGCGGTTCAACCGGACCCTGCAGGAAGGTGCTCGCACTCTCCTTGGGCGTGCAGGGCTGCCGGATCCGTTTTGGGTGACTGCACTGCGGCAGGTCGCCCTTGTGAAGAACAGGGTGCTGGCGACTGTGGGGGACAAGCAGTGGGTCCCCTACACCAAGTGGTATGGGAGTGCACCAGCTGTGAACATGCTGAGAGCCTTTGGGTGCACGGTGGTGTTTCATGTGCCTAAGGAGAAGAGGGGAAAACTGGAAGCTTCTGGGAGATGGGGTGTGCACTTGGGGCTTGCTAAGGATCACAAGGGCTGGCTGATTTGGGACTTGACCAGCCAGCAGCTGACTGTGTCAAGGGATGTGAAGTTCCTTGAGTCCTTGTACTATAAGGAGTGGAAGCAGCAGCAGCAGAAGCTCCCTACTACACCGCTGGTCATTGAGGCCAATGAGGTGCAGCGGCCTTCGAGGCAAGTGCAGGTCACTGTTTCAGAGGAGGAGATTTCTGGGGTGACTGAGGATGGGGGAGAACCTGAGGTGGAGGAGCAGCAGCAGCAGCAGGAGCCGCAGCAGCAGCAGCAAGGTGCTCCACAAGGTGCCGCACGTCCGGCTGACCGTCCTAGGAGGTATGTGCGCCCTCCTAACCGGCTGACCTATCCGAGCTTTGGCAAGCCAAAGGTGGTAAGGGCTGGGAGTGTGGCTGAGCAGTGTGATGAGGAAGAGATAGCACACTGCTACTGGGCAGCCGTCCCTGAGCCCAAGACGCTAACTGAGGCATTGAGCGGGCCCGATGCTGAAAAGTGGAAGCAGAGTGTGAAGGAGTAGTATGACTCTCTGCTGGAGAATGAGACTTGGGAGCTATGTGAGCTGCCTCCTGGGAAGAAGGCGATTTCTTCCAAGCTGATTTTCAGGCACAAGTACGAACCTGATGGGGCGCTAACCTGCTACAAGTCAAGGCTTGTGGCTAAGGGGTTTCAGCAGACAAAGGGGAAGGATTTTGACGAGATCTTTGCTCCTGTGGGGAAAAGCACAACACTGCGGGTGTCATTGGCAATGGCTGCAAACCGTGGATGGCGGGTGAAGCAGATGGACATAACCACCGCCTTCCTCAATGGGATCATTCTTGAGGAGCTGTACATGTTACAGCCTGAGGGATTGGATGATGAGAGCGGCAGGGTGTGCAGGCTGAAGAAGGCCATCTATGGCCTGAAGCAGGCTCCTCGCGCATGGTACCACAAGCTTGAGGAGACACTGCTGGCTGGGGGGTTCAAGAAGAGCGAGTGTGATCACAGCTTGTTCCTGCTGCAAGAGAAGGAGCAGTTTCTCATGCTCCTGGTGTATGTGGACGACATCCTGCTCTTCTCTGAGTCGTCTGCAATGATTGAGCGTGTCGAGGAGATGCTGGAGATGCAGTTTAAGTGCTCCAAGATGGGAGATGTGAAGTACTATTTGGGGATGCATGTGGAGAGGGACCTTGACAAGGGAGTGTTGAGGTTGCACCAGAGGAAGTATTGTGAGGGGCTGGCTGAAAAGTATGGGCTGCAAGATGGAGGAAAGCCAGCCACCCCACTGCCTTCGGGGTTCACTGTGGATCCCTGTGCTGATGAGGAGGTGGTGGGTGAGAGTGATAGGAAGCTTTTTCATTCCATGGTTGGGGCACTCAACTATGCGGCTAACCACACGCGGCCTGACATTGCCTTTGCAACATCCAGGCTTGCCAGTGTGGTTTCACGCCCCAGTCATGAGCAGCTGGAAGCGGCCAAGAGGTTGGTCCGCTATGTGAGTGCAACGGCATCAGTGGGTTTGGAGTACAGTGCTGTGAGGCAGAGGCTGCAGAGGGGTGCAGCTGATTTGAGCAAGGAGGAGATGCTCCTGACCTGCTACACTGACGCTAGCTTCAACTCTGTGAAGACGGACGGCACCAGCATAGGAGGCTATGTGTGCCTGTTTGGAGGTGGTGCAGTGAGCTAGCGCAGTAAGAAGCAGAATGAGGTGGGGCAGTCCTCGTGTGAGACAGAGTACATGGCCCTGCATCATGGGGCAAAGGAGGTGGTGTGGCTGAGGCGTTTGTTGGAGGAAATTGGAGTTGGTCAGAGGGAGCCGACAATCATGTTCTGTGACAATGAGTCGGCAGTGAAGCTTGCCAAGAACGCTTGCCTTCATGGGCTGACAAAGCACATCAGGCCCAAGTGGCACTGGGTGAGGAGGCTCCTGGACAAGGAGGTGCGACTGGAGATTGTGAAGACCCATCAGCAGGCGGCTGACATTCTCACCAAGCGCCTGGCTGAATCTGAGCAATGGAAGGGCATGAAGCTTGCTGGGATGAGTGTGCATTGAGGGTGAATGATTGAGCTATGGCATGTGGTATGATGGTAGGCAGCCAGAGGGGGAGTTTGTTATGTGATGCTATCATTTGCATTCACGCCTGTCTGCCTCCCATCACATGTTCGTGCGTTGCATGAGTGGTGTGAGCGTGTGCAAGAATTTGTGTTTGGTGTGGTTTGGATTTTCAGAGTGTGTGTGTATGTTATTTGGCTTGAGCAGATATCTGAAGTGACTCCTCTGCTCAAGAGCTTTCCGTCGAACCAAGTATCGCTTCAATCGAAGCACGAACAAGAAAGTTACGAACATATGAAGTTCGTATGCTTTTGATATTTGGTTGTGGTGACTATGGGAAGTTGTGGGGTTGACTCCATAAGGGGTACAGACTTTTGGGGGTTGGGAAATTCGTCCCCATCACTGTAGATGCTGCCAAGTGGTTGGGAGAAACCAAATTGGCTTGGCAAGTGTGGCCAACTTGGGTGGGGTGGATTGTGGAGGTTGGGAAATGGACAAAGGTCAAAGTGGGGTTCCTATAGGGAAGGGATTTGATGTGCTTATGGGGTTTCCTTGGTTGGGGACTCCTTGGGAACCTTCCCTCTCGTCCTCCTCTTCCCCTCCCACCTGGTTAATTGCTACTCCAACTTCCTTGTGTGGTAATTGTGAACTTTGTGATTGAGTTAAGATTCTATGGCAGCATACCCCCTAGTGCGCCGAAATTGATAACTCAAGCAATACATCACCTTTTTGTACGATTCAACTTGGGAATTGTAGCCACGGAATAGAGCTACAACATATCCGAAATTGGTGAAGTTTGGACAGTGCGTGTTTCGTCGACGGCGTTTCTTGTGAGCGCGACAATTCTGTCCAGAAATTGAGACCAACGATTTTGTGACATTTCGGCTCCTAATCTTCATAGACTCCGTCCTTAGTCTCTAACACGTACATCCTCAGGGACGAGGCGATGCAGGAGGCCGAGAGGTCCAAGGAGCTCCTGTCGCAGGTGAACTACGTCGCCCCGTCGAAGCACGGAAGTCGGCCGGGACAACGCGGCAAGCCTGGCGACGTTGGTAGCGGAGGAGGGAGGCTGGTGAAGGACGCCGATTGGACGAAATCGACCAAGGATGGCGGTCGTGGAGGAGGAGGTCGACATCGAGAGTGTAGGCTGTGCGGCGAACCTGAGCACGACTCCTTTGAGTTTCCCGACTGTGAGGATTCCGATGACGACGACACCAAGGGAGGCCACGGGAGGTCGGCCGGTCGTCGCCCACGTCGGGAGAGTAAGCCGCGCAAAGAAGTAGTCGACCAAGTCGACATCGGCGAAGGCAGCCGGCTCTTCCTCTGGCTGCAAGGGGCGAGGCGACGGGGAGGCATCGTGCTAGCTGGTCGGCGTCGTGGAGACGACCGTCTTGCTGGCGCCGGAGGCCGGCGAGGACTTCCAAGCGGTGGCGGCCGCCGTGCAGGCGAACCCGGCGGTGGTCCTGCTTGACAGCGGCTGCTCGCACCACCTGATGGGGATAAAGGAGGTCTTTGTCGACTTGGGGCCAAGCGGCGACGTCAAGCACGTGCGCGGCTTCAATGGGGCACTGCAGACCGTCCAGGGCCGTGGGACCGTCGCTCTGCAAGGAGAAGCCGGGAAGCAGGTGCTTATCCCTGACGTGCTCTACGTCCCGGGTGTGCAGGCCAACCTGCTGTCAGCCGGGCAGCTGCAGAAGAGCGGCGTGCGTTTGCAGGACGACAGTGACGAGATGCTGCTCGTCTCGGCGGCGGGGGACGTGCTTGGTCGGGCGAAGTACACCGGGCGGGTACTCTGCACCGACCTGCGACCGTGCACAGCGCCGTCGACGACGGCCCCAACAGCGATGGTGGCCCTGCGGACCATCACTACAGCGACGAAGTCGACGCCAGCCAGGTGACACGTGAGGCTCGCGCACGTCAGCGTCGACACCATCACGAGCTCGGCGAAGCACGAGGTCGCCACCGGCCTGGACATCAAGCCATTGGCCGGCACGGACTCTCCGCGTGTCTCGTGCGTCGGCGGGAAGCTGGCGCATCACACCTTCCCCAACAAGGGCTTGGACGCCAAGGACGCACTTGTTAGGATTAAGGACGGAGTCTAGGAAGATTAGGGGCCGAAATAACTCAAAATCGTTGGACTATAATTCTGGACAGAAATGTCGACTTCACAAGAAACCCCGTCGACAAAACACGCACTATTTAAACTTCACCAATTAAATATATGTTGTAGCACAAGAGCGTGGCTACAATTCTCAATTTGAATCGTATCAATAAGTGAAGTAAAACTCGAGTTATGAATTACGGTGCACTAGGGGGTATGCTGGAGCTGAAACTTAACTCAATCACAAATAGTTTAACCTAAGAACCACACAAAGAATTAGAGTAGCTAGAAACCAGGTAGGAGGGGATGAGAAGTACGAGAGGGAAAGTCCCCAAGGAGTTCCCAACCAAGGAAACTCCATAAGCACACAATTCCCCTCCCTATAGGCACCCCAACTTTGACATTTGTTACTTTCCCAACCCATGCCATCCACCTCACCCCAATTGGCCACACTTGCCAACCTGGTTTGGCTTCTCCCAACCATTTGGCAGCAACTACAGTGAAGGTGACGAATTTCCCAACCCCCAATGGTCTATACCCCATGTAAAGTCACCCCACAAATTCCCAAAGTTGCCGCAACCTAATATCAAAAGCATACGAACTTCGATTTTTTCGTAACTTTCTCGTTCGTGTACCGATTGAAGCGATCATTGGTTCATCGGAAAGATCTTGAGCAGAGGAGTCACTTCAGATATCTGCTCAAGCAGAATAACATTCATACACACTCAGAAGGTCCAAACGCAAAGTCCTTCGCACGCGCACACCACTCATGCAAGATAGAAAGATAAGATGGGAGGCAGACAGATTTGAATGCAAATGATAGCATCACACAACAAACTCCCCCTCGGGCTGCCAACCATCATCCCACATGCCATAGCTCAAGCATGCACCCTCAATGCACACTCATCCCAGCAAGCTTCATGCCCTTCCAATGCTCAGGTTCACCCAGGCGCTTGGTGAGAATGTCAGCCGCCTGCTGTTGGGTCTTCACTATCTCCAACCGCACCTCCTTGTTCAAGAGCCTCCTCACCCTATGCCACTTAGGCCTTATGTGCTTTGTCAGCCCATGCGGATAAGCATTCTTGGCCAACTTCACAGCCAACTCATTGTCACAGAAAATCACAGTCGGCTCCTTTTGGCACACTCCGATCTCCTCCAACAAACGCCTCAGCCACACCACCTCCTTTGCCCCATGATGTAGGGCCATGTACTCAGTCTCGTATGAGGACAGCCCCACCTCGTTCTGCTTCTTGCTGCACCAGCTCACTGTACCACCACCAAACAGGCACACATATCCACCAATGCTGGTGCCATCCGCCTTCACATAGTTGAAGCTAGCGTCGGTGTAGCAGGTCAAGAGCATCTCCCCTTTGCTCAAATCAGCTGCACCCCTCTGGAGCCTCTGTCTCACAGCACTGTACTCCAAGCCCACTGATCCTGTAGCACTCACATAGTGGACCAACCTCTTGGCCGCTTCCTACTGCTCATGACTGGGGCGTGAGACCACACTGGCAAGCCTTGATGTAGCAAAGGCAATGCCAGGCCGCGTGTGATTCGCCGCATAGTTGAGTGCCCCAACGATGGAATGAAACAGCTTTCCGTCGCTCTCACCCACCACCTCCTCATCAGCACAGGGCTCCATAGTGAACCCCGAAGGCAGTGCGGTTGCTGGCTTTCCTCCATCCTGCAGCCCATACTTCTCTGCCAGCCCCTCACAGTACTTCCTCTGGTGCAACCTCAACACTCCCTTGTCGAGGTCTCTCTCCGCATGCATCCCAAGGTAATAGTTAACATCCCCCATCTTCGAGCACTTGAACTGCATCTCCAGCATCTCCTCCACACGGTCAATCATAGCGGACGACTCAGAGAAGAGAAGGATGTCGTCCACATACACCAAGAGAATGAGGAACTGCTCCTTCTCTTGCAGCATGAACAAGCTGTGATCACACCCGCTCTTCTTGAATCCCCCATCCAGAAGTGTCTCTTCCAGCTTGTGGTTCCATGCGCGAGGAGCCTGCGTCAAGCCATAGATGGCGTTCTTCAGCCTGCACACCCTGCCGCTCCCATCATCCAACCTGTCAGGCTGCAGCATGTACAGCTCCTCCAGGATGACTCCACTGAGGAAAGCAGTTGTGATATCCTTCTGCTTGATCTTCCATACGCGGTTTGCAGCCGTTCCCAACATCACCCTCAGTGTTGTCCCTTTCCCCACAAGAGCAAATATCTCGTCGAAGTCCATTCCCTTTGTCTGCTGAAACCCCTTAGCCACAAGCCTTGACTTGTAGCGGGTCAGCTCCCCATGAGGTCCTTCCTTGTGCCTAAAGATCAGCTTCGAAGAGATTGCCTTCTTCCCAGGAGGCAGCTCACACAACTCTCACGTCTCATTCTCCTGCAGAGAGTCGTATTCCTCCTTCACACTCTGCTTCCACTTTTCATCATCGGGCCCGCTCAACGCCTCGGCCAGCGTCTTGGGCTCTAGAACGGCTGCCCAATAGCAGTGTGCTATCTCATCCTCATCACACTGCTCAGTCACACTCCCAGCCCGTACCACATTTGGCTGGCCACCACTCGGATAGGTCAGCCTAGCAAGAGGGCGCACATTCCTCCTAGGACGCTCTGGCGGGTGTGGGGCAGCACCTTGCTGCTGCTGCGACTGCTGCTGCTGCTGCTGCTGCTGCTCCACCTCAGGTTCTCCCTCATCCTCAGTCATCCCAGATATCTCCTCCTCTGACACAGAGACTTCCACCTGCCTTGAAGGCCGCTGCACCTCATCGGCCTCAACAATGTGTTGGAAACTGAGGACGGAGTCTATGAAGATTAGGGGCCGAAATATCTCAAAATCGTTGGACTATATTGCTGGACAGAAATGTCGACTTCACAAGAAACTTCTTCGACGAAACTTGCACAGTTAAACCTTCATCAATTTTAGATAAGTTGTAGCTATAGACCGTGGCTACAATTTCCAATTTGAATCGTATCAATAGGTGAAGTAAAACTGGAGTTATGAATTTCGGCGCACCTGGGGGTAGCTAGAATCCAGGTAGGAGGGGATGAGGAGGACGAGAGGGAAGGTCTCCAAGGAGTCCCCAACCAATGAAACCCCATATTCACACAATTCCCCTCCCTATAGGCACCCCAACTTTGACCTTTGTCACTTTCCCAACCCATGCCATCCACCTCACCCAACTTGGCCACACTTGCCAACCTACTTTGGCTTCTCCCAACCATTTGGCAGCAACTACAGCAGAAGTGACGAATTTCCCAACCCCCAATGGTCTATACCTCTTATGGAGTCACCCCACAAGTTCCCAAAGTTGCTGTAACCAAATATAAGAAGCATACGAACTTCGAAGGGTTCCAGGTGCGTCGGAATGCTCTCGAGCAGAGGAGTCACTTCAGATATCTGCTCAAGCCAAATAACATTCACACACACTCAGAAAATTTAAACCACGCCAAATACAAATTCTTGCACACGCTCACACCACGCATGCAACGAAAAGTCAACTAGCTCAGTGACTAAGGCAGACACAGCGGTGTACTCAAAGGTAGGGTCAGTGACAAGTGTGGCCAGAACACACGTGACAGCAGGACTAGCAGCACGAGCAACGTCAGACTCAGGGTCAGGAATGTCTTGAAGAGAGGACGCTGGAGGAGACGGCAGGACAGGACGTTGTGCAACAAAGGAAGGACGAAGTGCCATGGTGTGCATGCCGGGGACAGGTGGAGGACGAACACAGGGAGCACGACGAGTACGAACAGGTGTGGCAGGACGAGACGCTGGCTCTCGACGCTCAGTCAGGGAGTTTGTCGATTCAGTGTAAGGAGAAGGAGCAGGCAATGGGGAGTGAGGCTGTAACGGTGTCTGGGACGTCAGTCGGTGGACACAGTACAGGAGGAGTAACACTAGTGGAAGACGGAAGACTGAGAACATGGCGAAGAGCCGAGCCAGGTGGTGGCAATGACGACTGCGGCTGGTCCAAGAAGAACGATTGCCACTGTCGTGGCTGCACAGCACCCCCGGTTCCAGTACCTCCAGCAACAGCACCTCCAGCGCCGCCACCTCCAGCACCTCCAGCTCCAGTACCTCCAGCTCCAAAACCTCTAGCACCGCCAGCTCCAGTACCTCCAGCTCAAGTACCTCAAGCACAAGAACCTCCAGCACCTCCAGCGACAGGACCTCCAGTACCAGAACCTCCAGCACCGCCAGCTCCAGTACCTCCAGCTCCAGCTCCAGGACCTCCAGTGCCTCCAGCTCCAGCGTCAGCACCCCCAGGCACAGCACCTCCAGTGTCAGCACCCCCAGAGTCAGTACCCCCAGGCTCAGCACCCCCAGAACCAGCACCTCCAGGCTCAGCACTGTGCCGGAACACCCACTCACGGAGCTGCTGCGGCGAGAGAGTCGCCTGCGGACGCAACTGCTGGCGCTGTCCACCCCCAGCTTGTCAAACTATAATTATATAGTTTGTATTGTTCTAGTCTAGGTGTATTACTTTTGTCCTAGGTTATGGCTGACCTATATCTTGCTTGTTTTTTCATTTGCTAGTCATTCATTCTCATATTGTAACATTGTATAGAGCGAGATTCCCCCTAGGCGATTTTTCCCTCGGCGATTTTTCCTAGGCGATTTTTCCCTAGCGATATTTCTCTCGATAGTCATGGGCCCACCACCCGCGCGCCTCGTAGCGCCCCGTAGCCCGAAGCGCCCTGCCTAACGCCCGAGTAGATCGCGCCCCCAGTCGCCCCCGCGCGTCACCTGTTTCTGCCCCACGCCCCACCCGCTTTGCCCAGCGCGTCATCCGCTTTGCCCCGCGTTTTGCCCGCCAGCCCGCTAGCGCGCAGCAAACGCACACTGCACGCGCAGCCTTAGCCGCATGCGCAGCCGCGCGCACGTACGCCGCGAAGCACGCACAGCAGCAGTCGCGCGCACGTGCGGGCCGTTAGTCACGCTCCCCACCCGTCGCCCGCTACCTTTCCTGTCTCCACGACCTGAAACCGCCGCCTTACCTGAAACCCACCGTCCTCACAACCTGAAACCGCCGCCCTACCTGAAACCCGCTCCCGTACCTCCAGCTCCAGCACCTCTAACACCAGAACCCCCTGTACCTCCAGTGGGAGCACCTCCAGCACCACCGGCTCCAACACCGCCAGAACCAGCACCCCCAGAACCAGCACCCCCAGTCCCAGCACCCCCAGAGCCCGCCAGTCCCAGCAACCCCAGAGCCCGCACCTCCAGTGTCACCACCCCCAGCAGCACCGGAGTCCACAGCGACAGGCTGCAGAGGTGGCGAAGGCGGCCGAGGCGGAAAACCAGGAGGGGTTTCCAAGCGCGGGGAGCGGCGAGAGGCCGCAGTGTCGTCAGCAGCAGAGTCACCCCCCTCAGCCGGGCCTGTGGAGTCTGAGGACACCTCCAAAGGCGCAACCAAGGGGGGAGGTGAGACATGAGACACACCTTAGGGAGCAGGACGCGAGGGGGGGGGGGTGTATACCGGGGGGTAACCTGGAACCAGGAAGAGGGGTGGCGGGGGGACAAGAGAAGACACGTGGGGGAAGAGACGGTAGTAGCAAACAGACTCGTCAAAGGTGATGTTACGGGAGGACAGGACGCGGCGCGTGGCAGGGTGGTAAAACTGCTAAGGCGGGGCGTTGGTGGGAAAGCCAAGAATGAAGCAGCGAATAGTGCGAGGAGAGAGCTTGCCCGCGGTGGTATCGCGAACAAGGGCAAGCAAACCCCAGACCCGAAACGCCGACGCATCGCCAACCTCCCCCGTCCAACGTAGTGTAGGCGAGGTCTCTGTCTCGGAGACACGGGGCCAGAGGTTGAGCTGATGCGCGGCGTATCGGACCGCAAACGGCCACAGAAAATGGGGAGCAGCCGCATGTTGCTCGCATGCTCATGCCCTCATCCCTGCTCTTGCTGCAAGGGGACACGCCAAGGGAATCAACCACCTTACCTGACAACAAAAAGTAGGTTCAGACTAAGGTAGCCGTTACACTTTTCCTCATGTACACTTTTCCACTGAGTAGAGGATCATGGAGGTACGAGCAACCTCCATGATAAAGCCATGCTGTGGAGAAGCCGAAAGCGTGAACGACTGGGTGATGCCCTCCTCATGACAAAAGTCCTCAAGGAGACCGGAGGAAAACTCACCTCCACGATCAGAGTGCAGACGGAGCACCAGGAGGTCCTGACGGAACCGTGCGCTCAGCTGGCAACAAACAGCGTGGATCCAAGGGATCAAATCAAGACGGACGTCTCCCTTGTGCTTCAAGGGAAACACCGTGGTGTAGCGCGTGTAGTCGTCGACGACCAGCAGGAAGTAGCGCACACGGCCCGGCACAGGGACTGGGTCTGCAGAGGAGCAGTGGTCGGAGGGAACGAGGAGGAGTGAGGAGCCGCGCGCTGCCGCCCCTCGACGCAGGGAGTGCACGGCGGCGCAAGCGACGGAGGGAGCGGGGGCAGGACCTCAGGAGGCCTGAGACAAGGAGACGTGAGTGCATGCGACAGAGACGTCGGAGGGAGGGGTGACCAAGTTGGTGGTGCCAGAGGAGAGAAGGGTGCGTGATTAACCGACACGAGCAAGACGCAGCTACCTGACCGGACCTAGCCAACTGTGCAGACTCAACGTGCAGTGTGTACAGGCCAGACCCAGGCCTCCGAGTGAACGTGGCGAGGTGGTCGCCAGTCAGTGAGTCCGTACAAATCGCCACAATCTCGCCCCCAAGGAGTGGTGGTAGTGTCCAAATGATCCTGGAGGACAGAGTTACTCACCAAGTTCGTAGCGAACGAGTGGAGGTGGAGGCCTGTGAGGGAACAAGAGAGGACTGCCGGACACAGGAGAACAATGGAACTACGTGCAACTACTGGACCAGAGGAGGGGTCATCCAGAGTGACAAGGACACGTGTGGTGAGTGGAGTGACTGTCGTGTGAGTGGAGCGAGACGCGCCTGAGTCCAGTGTGAAGGTGAGCAGAGCCTCCGCAAGAACTGCACTTGTGCTAGCAGACTCACAAGCACCTAGGCTAGTAGCCTCTACACTACCAGGGATGCCTCGCTGGGAAACATGCAGTAGAGACGTTGATAAAAAAAAGATCCTAAGCCAGCGCCCCAGACCAGTCAAGGTAATCTACGTATGGCTTCGGGGCCCCCTTTACATAGTGCGAAAAAACAAGCGGATCGAAGATAACCACTCTGAGGCATCAGGGCAGGGGGGTGTAGAACACTCTGAAATCTCAGGGTGATATAAATCAATTATCATGAAATTACAGGGCTTTCACTACAAACATCCTGAAATTTCAGGGAAGAGGAGGTAGCAACACCCTGAAATCAGGGTAATCAGGGTGCTTTACCCTGATATCATAGGCCCTGATATCAGGGTAAAGCACCCTGATACCAATGCTTTTCATACGGTAGGCCTACGCCTACGGTGGCACGGTATTCGAATAATACAACTTAGGTTTAGTGGGACAGCATGCGGAATCATGAGTTCATGTTGGTTGTACTGGGCTGGGTAGCACAATGCTAAGCCTAGCTTAGAAAACAAAAAGCTAAGCAAAAACCCATTCACCTCAAACTCATAATAACCTATGCTAGGTCTCCACCCTCCACATCACCCCACATGTGCTGCAGCAGCTCCTGCACGCGAGGCGAGGGAGTCATTCTTGGGGAGGGTATTCTCAGGGGCAAGAGGGGTGACATCTCCAGCTCCAACTCCCTAAGACCGCTGCCCACTCCTCTACTTTCACTCAAGGAACTGCGTCCAGCTGATGAGCGGTCTGGACCACCTGTCCTGGCGTGCGGTATTGCCGGACCACTCTTACCCAAATGCTGAAATGATGAGCTTTGGCGAATGGCTCGGGATGGGGCGGCAAGCTCGGGAATCAGGTGAAGAGGTCCGAAGTAGGAAGGGGAGTGGGAGTGGCGGCGGTGAGGTCTCTCGATAAAACTCCTGATGCCCCGCTGGATGGGATGCTGAGCAGCAGATGAATCGGAAGCAGCCCGTGCTTTCTCTTCTGCTTATTTCCCTTCTCTTGCTTCCTGGGATGCTTTCGCTGCATTTGTGGCAGCGACTTGAGTGGCTGCTGCTGCTGCCGCTGCTGTTTCTCTTTCACCTGCAGCAGCAGCTTCTGCCTTAGCTACTGCCGTGAGTGCATCGTCAGCAGCAGAGCCGAGGTCAGCATCACAGGCGGAAAAACGTCGCACGCGAACCATGCTGCAGAACGACACGCGTCTCACGTGCTGCGCCTTGGGAGAAAGGCCTGGGGACAGCTGTGAGGTGCCTTTGGGGGATCCATTGGGGGAGAAAGCTGGGGCAGCAGTGGCGTCTGCTATAGCCTTGGCAGTGGTGACTGTGGCAGGTGGGATAGCAGAGGTGGGGATGAAGAGTGGTGAGGTGGCAGGGAGTGATGACTTGGCATGATATGCGGCTGACATGCCGGGGAGTGATGTCATTCGTTTCAGCACGTCTCGCCGGGGAATGCCAGCAGCTGTCGCACTCCGGGTCGCAGAAGGAGCTGAAGAGGCAGTGGCTGCTGGAGTCCCATTACCTCGGGCCCCCAGGGCTCCGCGAAGGGCGACGGGCAGGGCGACGCGCGGCCCCCCAGGGCGCCGCGACGGGCGTCGTGCAGGGCAGCGCGCGGGCCCCCGGGGCGCCGCGTGAGGCAGTAAACCGCCGCGCGACTCGGGGCGCACGGCGGGCAGAAAACCGCCGCGCGCCCCGAGCGCGCGACGGGCAGAAAACCGCCACGCGCCCCGAGCGCGTGGCGGGAAGAAAAAAACGCCGCGCGCCACGGGGCGCGCGACACACAGGATAGCAGCGGAAGCAGGTGGGCCCACAGGCCAGGAGCGTAGTCGCTCTGATAGCATGTCAGAATAGCAAGGCAGAAAGATAGAACAGGAAAGAGGAGTTGCACTAGCAGGCAGTTGAGTACATATAGGAAACCCTAATTTTGGCTATACTCGCTATAGAGTACCCCACTGCAGGCTAGACAATTATCACATTTTGACAGATGTGTGTGATAAATATGCTTCTACCGCTGAAGTTGGGAACTTGGGAATTGGAGTCGAAGGATGGAATTGTGCAGGGCACTACATAATGTGGTCTTTCAGGGTTGAGGGGTAGCAAGTTAGCTGATGTTTGGAGGGCATGGGCGGTGCATCTGACGATGTTTCGAAGGACAGATTCCTAAACTGGAATGCATTATTTAGAAGCGAACGGAGTTTGTGAATGACAGGCTGCATGGCAATCGTGCGATCAAATTTGACGGCACTTTCTCGAAGGTTTTTAATGAGGACAAGCGACAGACCGCCCAACAAATTTCTTTGTCATATTGTTGGTGCAACCCTACGATTTGCACTCGGCTTCTTATTCGTGTGCGTGCATGCGTGTGTGCATGGAATGGTATGAGGGCCTGTGATAATATATATTTCATGCTTATAATAGTGTGTGAATGATGAGTCACGATGTCGAATGTGTGTGTGTCGAGTTAATAGCGAGTCATCGCTAGTCGCGTATCTACGTCGTCGTTTGTATGTCTCGCGCGGTTTCTATTTCGTCTTTTGTGTGTCTCGCGCGGTTTCTATTTTGTCGTCTGTCGAACGTTCGGCGTGTCGCAGGTGTGTGCAGCAGACCCATCAAGAACTCAAGGATGAGTTTATGGTGAAGAACCAGAGCCTTGGTTTCAAGATTCAAGTGATTGCGAAGCCCGCGAAAATGGTACACCTCAAGATATTGAGAATAGTTACATTACTTTGTGTAGTGTAACATTTCACTTGGTGTAGACCCTTGTGAAGGGTAGTTTCGAGACCCTTCGTGGTTGGGGACAGTGTGGCATTGTTCCACATCACTGTACCTCGGCTCTTGGGGTTTGTAGGAGCTGGGAGTCATTCCCAACTCGAAAACTCTTCCTAATTTGTGTTCTAAGGATATAGTGGTTGCCATAGTGCCGTTCGTTCAAACGGACGTTGTGTCGTCCATTCTTAATGAAATCGTGCGATCCATATTGCCTATTGTAGGAGACATTACGACGCTCCAGATCCAAGTTGAATCAGGTCATTTGCAGCTGTGACCAGAACGCTAGCAACGTTTAATCCGCTGTGCAGAAATCCGACTTTGCACTCTATCTTTCGTTTTAGGCACATTGGAGTGTGACTATAACAAGTGGTATCAGAGCGCCTTGGAGCAGCTACGACGATGGCTGGACCTGAAGAAAGGGATGACAGAGGTGCTGGAGGCAGTGGAGGACCCCAAGCACAAGGTCAACCCCGTGATTCAGCCATGGCGCCCGTGCAACCTACTCTTGGGCCTTCTAGGGATGAAGCAAGAGTGTTCGAACTTGACAAGTTCAACGGCGATAACTTTGCTGAATGGTCTTTCAGAATGGATAACGTGTTTGACCACTATGACCTACTGGAGGTGATGGAAGGAACGGAGAAGCGCCCCGAGAACGACCCGGAGAAGAGCCCGTGGGTGTGGAAGAGCGCACAAGGCTATCTCCTACTTGGGCAAGCGTTGGGGAGCAGCCAAATCCGTCACATCAAGCCATTCCAGCGTGAACCAGAGAAGGGACCAAAGGCATAGGCTGCTCTCAATGGTGTACACGCTCCTGCAACAGCGGCGGTAGCAGTGGTGTTGGAACGGCAAATGGCGACACTACGTATTGAAGAAGATGAACTCGTGGAAGAAGGGGTGCATAAATTCTTCGACTTGTTGAGGCGGCTTGAGGGAGCTGATTTGAGCTACAGTGAGCTCCAAAAGAAGACCAAGTTGCTAGCCTTACTCCCTGAGTCTTGGTCCTCGCTCATCATCAACTTGAATCGTGACTTGCCCCGCCTCTCGCTTGAAGACGTGAAGCGAGCAATCCATCAAGAGGACTTCCGCCGCCGTGAGTTGGCGAGTGCGGATGGCGCCGGGGCAGCAAGCATCGGCCGAGGGTACGGCCGTGGAAGGGGCAGAGGACGAGGGGGAGGCAGATTTGGCAGCAACAACTTCAATGGAGGCCGCGGAAGTGGCGGATACAGCAGCGACGACAAGAGCTACGGACACGGTCGCGGCCGATTCGACGGCGAGTGCCACTTTTGCCACAAGAGCGGACATATGTGGCGCGATTGCTACAAACTCCCTGATGGATGGACCCCTGCTCAAGGCCAAGAGGGTAGAGGAGCAGGAGGAGGGAGAGGAAGAGGCCGTGGAGGCCGTGACGGTCGCGGAGGTGGTGCTGCAAACATGAAAAGTGAAGGCAACGAGAGCGAGTCGAGGGACGATCGCTTTCCGAGCCAATTCTTCTTTGTCTCTACGCAAGCACCGGCTGCACCAGAGAAGAATGAAGGCTTTGAGGAGCCAGCTGCTGTGGGAAAGGTGACCCTACACTCCCTGGACTATTGGGTGATCGATAGCGGCGCTACCTATAGCATGACAACTCGCGCGACTTGCTCACCGAACCGTCACCAGTGAAGCATGTCACATCGGCTTTGGGGCAGCGAGCAGAGGTGAAAGGCATGGGCAATGCCAAGTTCAAGGGTGCTGATGGGAAGATGGTGGGCCTCAAGAACGTGCTTTGGGTGCCCAACCTTGCTGCGAACCTGATTTCCGTGCGGCGGTTGCAAAAGGCCGGCATGGACATGAGCTCGAAGGGAGCCAAGACCTACACCGCAAGGATTGGCGAGCGGATTCTTTGGGACCTTCATGAGGATAGGGATGTCTACAACGAGATGTGGCAGATCCATGTGGTCCCCATGCCTAAGGAGAGGCAAGTGGCAGCTAGCGTCAGCACCAAGGGTGAAGCGGTTGGTAGTGGCTGCAGCACGAACAATGGCGCAAGGAGCAGCAGCCAAGGAGCAGCAAAAGGGTGAGGAGAACCCCGAGGCAGCATCAGAGGAGGAGTACGGAGAGAGCATGTACGGCACTATTGCGAGTGCGGCATTCTCCAATTCTACTTCGGCTACGGGGGAGTGTGATTGGTTGACTTTGCATCGGCGAATGGGGCATGTGGCCCTGCCTATCTTGCAGCAGCTAGTAAAGGGAGAGATGGCTGCTGGCATACGTATGAAGGGGGAGCCTGATGAGGTACTTGGTTGCCCGACATGCATGCGTTTTCCATTCTCTAGTTCGGAGGCAACGGCTAAGGCACCACTTGATGAGGTGGTGATGGACGTGTTGGGCCCCTTGAAGCTTGGAGCTGCTGGATCAGAGTACTTCCTCACCATTGTAGACGTCTACACTCGCATGACTTGGCGAAACGGTGAACACCGATTGGCTGCTGATGGTGGAGCGGCAACAAGACCGTCTTGTGAAGTCAATCCGCACCGATCGAGGGGGAGAATTCCTGAGCAAGGAGTTCTCCATGTGTCTGAAGAATAATGGGATAAGGCACTCCCTTACCATGCCATACTCCCCTGCAATGAACGGCATCGCCGAGCGAGCGAACCGCGCAATCACGGAGACGGGACGCGGGTTGCTCATTGAAGCCGGGTTACCCGACTATTTCTGGCCTCATGCGGTGCGGAGTGCGTGTGTGGCCAAGAACAGAGCTTTGACTCATGTGGGAGCAGACAAATGGGTGCCCTATGTGGAGTGGATCGGAAGGAAGCCAAAGGTGGATATGCTTCGGGTGTTTGGGTGCATGTGCATGGCGCTCGTACCTAAGCATCTTCAGCACAACAAGCTTGGTGCCAAGGCGATATGGGCTGTGCATTTGGGCATGGCTCAAAACAGCAAAGGGTGGCTTCTTTGGGACCCATTCACTAAGAAATTCTTGGTGAGCAGGGACTGCAAGTTCATGGAGAACCTGATGTATAAGGATTGGAAGGCGGAAAATGAGGCGAAGATAGGCGTGCGGTTTGGAGAGGTGAAGAGTTCCGGTTTGGAGCACGTGGAGCTGCCTTTGGAGCTGAGCAGAGGCAGCACCACCAGAAGGCAATCTTCCCTTGTGAATGGGGGAGAGGAGGCCAAGGATGCAGCGGAAGAAGAGGAGGAGGTGCAGCAAGTGAGCGAGCGTGCACCGACACTTCATTCTCGCACTACGAGTGCTCCACGGATCCGAGTTACCCCGCAGCAACGCCAAGGCCTTCATGTCCCTGCAGCTTAGGAGGAAGGAAGGGGCAAGAGGAGAGTTCAAGCCCCTAATAGGCTGACCTATGATGCACCGGGAAAGCAGGGCAAGTCAGCCCTGGCCGGAGCGGCAATGATGGTAGGAGATGACGAGGATAGTGAGTACGAGGAGTGTGCGTTTGTGTTCTTCTCTCCGGTGGAGATGCCGGGAGAACCAGCAACTCTCAAGGAGGCCTTGGAGAGTAGTGATGCTGAGGAGTGCTATGGAGAGGGAGCTGAAGAGTATTGAGGAAAATGACACGTGGGAATTGGTGGAGCTACCAGAGGGGCGTAAGGCGATAACGTCCAAGTGGCTCTTCAAGATCAAGTCCGACGCCGACGGCAAGATCGAGCGCTAGAAGTGTAGGCCTGTAGCCAAGGGGTACCAGCAGAAGGAGAAGGTGGACTACGAGGAGTTATTTGCTCCTGTGGTGAAGCCAACAACGCTGCAGACCCTACTCGTGGGGGCTGCCATCAAAGGATGGGTGGTGAAACAAATGGACGTGACAACCGCGTTCCTCAACGGCATTCTCGAAGAAGATATTTTCTTGGCACAGCCAGAGGGGTTTGATGATGGTAGTGGCAAAGTTTGAAGCTGAAGAAGGCCCTGTATGGGCTGAAGCAGGCCCCTAGGCAGTGGTACTTGAAGCTGCGAGAAGTTTTGGAGGAGATCGGCTTCACTCCCTCAACGGCCGATCAGTCCTTGTTCATGCTTGGCGAGGGGGAGCAGAGGAGCTTCATGGTGGTCTATGTAGATGACATCCTCATCTTCTCACCCTCCTCTGACCTTGTGAAGGAGGTGATGCTGAAGCTTCAGGACAAGTTCAAGTGTAAGGCCCTTGGTGACGTGAATTTCTACCTCGGCCTTCACATTGAACGTGACGTGGAGAAGCGGTCAATGCGAGTGCATCAACGCAAGTACCTGGAGGCCTTGGCTGCCAACTTTGGGCAGACTGAAGGCCATGTGGCTACTCCATTCCCTTCTGGGTTCAAGTGTGTGAAGGGACCAGAGGAGGAGAGCGCTGGCGAAGAAGAGAGGCACCGATTTCACTCGTTGGTGGGCAGCCTCATGTATTCGGCAGTAAACACCCGACCGGACGTCGCCTTTACTACCGGGCAGCTGGCTAGGGTTTTTCAATGCCCTAATGAGGAGCAGGTAGCAGTTGGAATGAGGGTGGCCAAGTATCTTGGCCAAACAGCGACGGTTGGGCTGCAATACTCGGCGGCGGCACAAAGGCGCCAAAAGGGCGCGGATGGTGTTGAACCCGGGCGTTTGTTCCTCACCGCATTCTCTTATGCATCGGAACCAGATGACATGACAAGTGTGGGAGGCTTCATTTGCTGTGTTGGTGGAGGCACAACTGCTTGGGAGAGCAAGAAGCAGGTTGACCAAGCTTTGAGCTCGGTCGAGTCCGAGTACATGGCACTCTTCCGTGCCGTACGGGAGATTGTGTGGCAGCGGCGTTTGTTGGCTGAATTGGGGGAGGAGCAGCAAGGACCTACCCCACTCTACTGTGACAGCCAAGGTGCCATTGCACTAGCCAAGAACCCTGTGTTGCACGGCCTCACCAAGCACATGAGAGTGAAGTGGCATTGGACGAGGGGCATGGTAGCCGCGGGTGAAGTTGAGTTGCGCTACGTGAAGACGACGGGGCAGCCAGCTGACATGATGACCAAGAGGCTGGTGGGGCAGCAGCATTGGAGGTGTTGCAAGCTGGCTGGGATGGCTCTGTACTGAGAGCAACAGATCCTAAGGCCAACAATCCGAGGGGGAGTTTGTTGGTGCAACCCTACGGTTTGCACTCGGCTTGTTTTCCGTGTGCGTGCATGCATGTGTGCATGGAATGGTATGAGGGCATGGGATAATATATATTTCATGCTTATAATAGTGTGTGAATGATGAGTCGCGATGTCGAATGTGTGTGTGTCGAGTCAATAGCGAGTCATCGCTAGTCGCCTGTCTACGTCGTCGTTTGTATGTCTCGCGCGGTTTCTATTTCGTCGTTTGTGTGTCCCGCGCCGTTTCTGTTTTGTCGTCTGTCGAACGTTCGGCGTGTCGCAGGTGTGTGCAGCAGACCCATCAAGAACTCAAGGATGAGTATATGGTGAAGAACCAGAGCCTTGGTTTCAAGATTCAAGTGATTGCGAAGCCCGCGAAAAGGGTACACCTCAAGATATTGAGAATAGTTACATTACTTTGTGTAGTGTAACATTTCACGTGGTGTAGACCCTTGTGAAGGGTAGTTTCGAGACCCTTCGTGGTTGGGGACAGTGTGGCACTGTTCCACATCACTGTACCTCGGCTCTTGGGGTTTGTAGGAGCTGGGAGTCATTCCCAACTCGAAAACTCTTCCTAATTTGTGTTCTAAGACCATAGTGGATGCCATAGTGCCGTTCGTTCAGACCGACGTTGTGTCGTCCATTCTTGATGAAATCGTGCGATCTAAATTGCCTATTGTAGGCGACATTAAGACGCTCCAGATCCAAGTTGAATCATGTCATTTGCAGCTGTGACCAGAACGATATGAACGTTTAAAGCCGCTGTGCAGAAATCCGACCGTGCACTCTATCTTTCGTTTTAGGCACATTGGAGCCTACTGTGACTATAACACATATTCCCCGCTTTCAAGGTTTGGAAGAGGTCAGAAAGACGCGTGATAAGCAGCATTAGGGCGGTTGGGTTGGGTCCGTTCCTGAACGACCATCTATGCAGACCGCAACAGTACTAGTCGCCCACACCAACCCAATATAACAGGACTATTCACCCACAGATACACGATCGACAGGTTTTTCAAGAATCTTCACCGACGGGCTACAACGCAGCACGGGAAGTATTGCCTAAAAGCCGGTACGAATCGGATTTGGGTCCCGGCATATCAGCCCTTACGAAAGTTACTGACGTAGGCGGTTCATGACTCCAACCTTTCTGGGCACTTTGGCATTGATAAAACACTCAAGCTGCTGCAGCGGAATTGCTATTGGCCCGACATGCTAACGGATGTGCAGCGCTACGTGACAACAAGCCCAACCTGCCAAGCTATGAAGTCGTCGCGACAACGGCCAGCCGGATTGCTGCAGCCCCTCGAGCCACCTGAACGACCGTGGCAACAAGTGACGATGGATTTCGTCACCGGACTGCCAGCTGGCGCAAGTGGCAACGACTGGGTTCTGGTCGTCGTTGACCGATTAACGAAAATGGCGCATTTTGCACCATGCCGTACGACGATCACAGCCGAAGAAACTGCGAAGCTGTTCATCTCAACCGTCGTTCATCTAGATCGTCAGCGATAGAGATCCAAAATTTACGTCGAAATTATGGCAGGAGACGTGGGCACAGTACGGTTAGACCGAAAGGAGCAATTAGGCCATGAAGCAGCTAATACGCACCAATTGCCCCGACCTGACCAAGTGGGAGGATTCGCTCGCGATGCTGGAGTTTGCGTATAACAACGCTCCCTCCACCACGACTAAACAATCGCCGTATTACATAAATTACTGGATAGACCTCGTTGTACCCTCATCAACAACCCCCGGCAATCCAGTGCCACGATCTCCGCAGTTCGTCACGGAACTTCAAGCAGTCCGCGACAAAGCAGCAGAGTTTATCCGTGTTACGATATGAAACTTTACGAGAAGGCATTCATGTATGCTGCAGGAGCCGACTCTAAAGTGTACGAAGCCGAGGAGTCAGAACAGTCGAAGCGACACTGGTAACCGTCTGATCAAGACCGATGCAGGCAGAAACATTCGAACTGAAAAGAGCGGGAACAGGTTTGAAACGGGTTCCCGCGCCGCACGGTTTGAACTTCGCTGTCTAGGTCTAGGTCGTTTCGTATTCCTTTGTATTTCCTATATAAACTCAATGTATGCATGTTATTATCAATCTCAGTCATTTACATTCACTCTGACCTGAGTTTACTACTTCCGCTGCAACACATCCTGCGATCAACCCTGAGCGATCCTTCGCTAAGTCCCACTTGGGATTGTAACATGGTATGAGAGCTACTCAGGGATTCTTCGCAACTTCACTTCCGTGAAATTCGCGGAATCAAGATCTGGCGAGCGGCACACGCTCCAAGACCAAGATGGCCGGAGGATCCGGAGGCCAAGCGAATCTGACGGCCGAAGGACAATCCAACCCTGCTGCGACAAATGAGGCGACAACTACGATCAGCACTGCCGCACTCGAGCAGTTATTTTCGCGACTATCAACTATGGAGAATTGCGCAAAGGCGATGCGGGAACCTCTTCCCAACCAGCTCAACCTGGACAACCGGCTGCGAAAAGCCGTGATACCGCCGCGCACAACTTCTCCCTCGACACAGACAAATCAACAACAACTGCCCCCCCGTCAAAGTGATGAAGTCATTAACTCTGCGCAAGCACGCTTCCTCAGCGTTTCAAAAAATAAAACTACTACCGCGTTTGACGGCAAGGATTTTTACACTTGGAGTTTCGAGCTTGAGCTCCTCCTACAAACAGCGCAGATCTACCATTATTTCGACGGCTCCTACGCAAAACCGGTGGAAGACACCGAAGACGCCAGGACTCAGTACTACAGCGAGTCCCTCATGGCATACAGTGTGTTGCTACGCAACATGACGCCTGCGGAACAACTCAGCATTCGCTCCTACAAAGAGAGCGCCGCTCCAGCCTTAGAAGCCTGGAAGCATCTCGTTGAGGTGTATCAACCGAAGGATTCGGTCACCGCCAGCAGGCTCCTGCAACAACTCATGGAGACCAAGATGGGGCACGGGGAGAAAGCAAACTCATATATTAACCGCTGTCGGAATGTTCGTGACCAGATCACGAAGCATGGGAGCGCAATCTCGGAAGAGATTTTCGTCAATATAGTCCTCCAAGGACTCGGGCCAGAGTGGAAGCCCTGCAGAGTGCTACTCCGACAACGAGGAATTATTTCTGAAGCCACGCTATGCGCCGCACTCCTGACTGAACAGCAAGACATGGACTCGAGCAGAACAAGCTTAGCGACGTGCCGAGAGCGCCTCGCCTTCTACGCAGACAATCGTGAAGAGCGACGACAACCAAGGCGCCACTATTGCAAAATATGCAAAGTCTTCGGACACTCAACGGATCGATGCAAATCCCGATCCAACTATCGCCACCCAAATTCCACTCACCACAACAACAGGGTCGGCCGACAAGACGCTCGTCATTCTCAGCCTCAGCATCAAAACTCTCGTCCCCCTGCACAGCACCAAGCACAAGGACCTCAAGCAGAAGCTCCTAGGAACTTGATTGCGAACATGGCGGCAAGACGTCGCCCCCGCGCTACTGAACCAGACGAAGAGGACGAACTACGCGATGAGCTCATTCAACCTGAAGAAGGGTGGAACAACCCTCCCACAGAAGACCACTACTACCGCTATGACGAGGACGAGCAAGATTGGCATCAGCCAATTCAACTGCGGGAAATCCCGCCACACGAGCATCAGCACTTCGTACCTGTGGGATGGAAGGAAGACGAAGACTGGTCGTTCCACAGACGATTCAAGGCAACGCTGGTGACTCCGCGAATCGCGCTACTTTTGCGCAACAACACCGACAACTACAACACCTGGTACCTGGACAGCTATTGCGGACAGCACATGGTGGGATCTGTTCGATACGTCTCGAACCTCAACCGCGCCCCCGCCACCTACGTCACCGTCGCCAACAATGAGCAGCTGCACGCTAACGTGCAAGGCATCGTGGTGCTGCAAGCACGAGACAGCAACACTCACATCTCGTTCAACGACGCACTTTACGTCCCGGACCTTCGATTTAACCTACTATCAGCAGGAAAACTCCAAGACTGCGGAGTCATGCTCGCCACGGACCCGGATACACGCGATCTCCTCCTCACCTTTGCACCTCCGGACACCCCCCCCGAGTCGCACAAATACCTGGGACGAGCTCGCTCTATCAACGGCATCTACGTTCTGGATTTCGACATACCAAGCTGTCAGGCTTCATCCGACGAGCTCGTGGATCTCGTCCCCATCAACTTCCCCTTCATGAACAAAGAGTCATGGCAGCACCCAGACGGCAGACCGTGGATCCGCCGCAGCCCTCATCCCCGCGAAATCAACCTGCACGAGCCTGACATCAACGGCCTCTGTACCACTTGCCATACACCCACGGCAAGTCGCACAGAGCAAGTAAAGAAAGATTATGCGGCAATTCAGGAGGCGGAGAGCGCCGAGGCTGAACCTACGGGTATGACGGAAATGGAGCTCGCTGTCACTACTCACCGCATCTTCGGGGAAGAAAATGAAAGGCTTGGACAACAACGTCAAGAGCGACCAACGCCCCGCGCAGAAACCCTCCGCTGGATCTTGGAAGCAAACATCGGAACCTTCGATGAAGAAGGACGCCCGCGCCCTTACCCTCGCGAAGTCTACCGCAACTTCATCGACAAGTCATGGAAGGATCCTGACGCAAAAGAATAAATGAGCGTCAAAGAGGAGGAAGACAAGGTAAAGGCAGACAAGAAGCAGAAACTGTACGAAGAGCGTAGCGGTCGGATGGGACGAGGAGTCAACACGACGTGGCGCATGGGGAGACGACGACTACGTACCAGAGGAAGGCGCAACATGGGGATCCGCAATTGGCGCATCCGGCACCGTGCAAACAGGCGGATGGGGCGATACCAGAGGATGGGGAGGAGACGAATACGCGGATGCTCCGCTCACCAAAGAAGAAGAAGAGGAGATAGAACGAGAAATAGCTGCAGAACACGGAGAACGATCGCCACGCGTCCCCATTCCGTTAGGACGCCCACCCCGCAACATGCCGTCATCACCGCGCTCACCATCATGGGGCAGGAACAGCCCCTGATCGGAGATTGAGGAGGGGAACGTGCCACCAACTCCCCCGCGTGACTCTCTCGGTCCAATCTCCCGCCCAGATCCGTTTGCCCGCTTCATTGAAGGCACAAGGACTCCGCTCAACATCATGCCCGATCGTGAATTTCTCGCCCTCTACCTCACAACGGCACCTGCAGAAGGAGAAACTGTAGCAGAAGCAGAAACAGAGGAGCAGGACAACGAAGCAAACCAGGAGAAGACGAAGAACCCCCACTCCTGATTCCGCAAGAGACGGAGGCGGAAGCAGCAGAACATCATGCTCGCTACATGCGCACCTCCGGCATCCGCGCCGAAGACGATCTCTGGCACCAGCGGCTCGGCCACCCCTCGCGCCAGACCCTTGCTAACTGTCTCCGCGCCAAGGTTTTTCCCCCGGGAGCACTGATGCGCCCCGATGGCACAGAACCACACAACACCCCACGCCCAATCACCTGCACCGTCTGTCCTACAGCTACTCTCTCTCACAGCGCCTACCCCTCTCTGGAACCAAGCACCAACCGCTACAAGAAGCTGGAGAAGGTGTACAGCGACTTCATCGTGCTCACCTGCGATGGCACAACGGTGAAAAATACACGCTCACCTTCATCGTCGCCTACTCACGCCACGTCTGGATCGCCAACGTCGATGCTCGCTCCAAGGCTCCAGAGGTCCTCCGCATCTGGCTCGCACATGCGCAACGACAATCGGGGAGAAAGCTAAAAATCTGGCAGAGCGACGGGTCCAAGGAATTTCGCAGCTACGAACTGGAGAGCATCCTCACTGAGAAAGGAATCAAGCATGAGATCTCTCTCCCCTACGCTCGTCAGCAGCAAGGCGTCGCAGAGAGGGTTAATCGCACCCTCATGACAAAACTGCGCGCCCTCATGAATCAGTCCGGTCTACCCAAGAAGTACTGGCCCTACGCCATGAACCACGCGGTGCGCCTGCACAACCTTCTCTCCACCACGGCCAACAGGGACAACCTTTCCCCGCACATGAAATGGACCGGCTCAAGGGGAGACCCCTCCATGCTGGGGGTTTGGGGGTGCATGGTGCAGTATCGACCAACCTCAGCCACAATTGGCAAGTTCGCTCACCACGCGCGCTGGGGAATTCATTTGGGACTCAGTAACGAGCACAAAGGTTGGCTCATTCTTGACATTGACAGCAAGGAGGTTGTCCCCGCGCGTGATGTTCTCTTCTACGAGCGGCTCACCTTGAATCAGTGGATCGAAGACGAACGTCGCAACGAGGCACGCGGCTACATCAACAGCGGCCGCAGCTTTGCATCCCCAGAAGACGAGGCAGCAGCAGCAGCACTTGACCGCGATCCCGCCGACGAACATCCCGGCGTTCTGCCTCGCCCGCACGACGACGACGACGATGACGACGACGACACACCCGCGCCAGGACCATCGCGTCGCCAACCCGAGCCCAGCACTACCGCAACTGCCCACGAGAGTGACGATGACGATGTGGTGGAGGTCACCACCAGCAACACCACCAATGTGTCCGGCCTGCAGCTTCTCGGCCTACACACGTCTGTCACTACCCTCACGCGCGCCGTCGAACCCAAGAACACTCGCCAGGCTCTGACCGGTCCCACGCCAAGGAGTGGCGTGCTGCTATGGACGCGGAGCTGCAGGCACTGGAATCACGCGACACATGGGTCCTAGTCGATCGTGCAGCAGTGAAGGGGAGGAGGGTGCTAAGCGGAAAATGGGTATTCCGTCTCAAAACCAACGCTGACGGCACTATCGAGCGCTTCAAGGCACGCTGGGTCGTACGCGGCTACGATCAGCGCCACGGCATCGACTTTGATCAAACCTTCGCTCCCGTCAGCCGTCACACCTCGGTCAGAATTCTACTCGCCATTGCCGCCGCTAAGCATCTGCCACTGCGACAGATCGACGTGAAGAACGCGTTCTTGTACGCGTTGGTGGATGCAACCATCTTCGTGGAACAGCCACACACCTACGGGGAAGGAGACCCCAGGGTCTGCCAGCTGAAGAAATCCCTCTACGGGATAAAGCAAGCGCCGCGTCTCTGGCAGCAGCATCTGCACAAAATCCTCCTGGAGATCGGCTTCAGGCAGCTGCCGCACGACCCGGGAATGTACCACCTGCACTTTAACGGCGACTACATCCTTATGACAGTCTACGTCGACGACCTGCTATACACCGGCACCTGCAACAAGCTCCTTAATCAGTTCGAAGAGAACCTGGCGCAGCGCGTTGACATCACCATCAACCACAACGTCACACAGTTTCTGGGGTTAAACATCACCTACGCGCCAGAAGCAATTCACCTGTCAGCTTCCAAGTACGCAGAGCAGCTGGGGGAACGCTTCAACATTTCACCCGCACCACTCTCAACCCCTTACCGCAACCCCAACGCCAACTACAAACCGGACAACAAACCTCTGTCACCCGCAGGACTCCAAATGTACCAGCAGAAATTGGGGTGCCTGCTGTTCGCCTCTGTCACCTGTCGACCCGACCTTTCGTACATGGCCAGCCAGCTGGCACAGTACTCTCGCAAGCCAGTAGCAGAGAACCAGCTGGATCTGGAGCGCGCCCTGCAGTACTTCATCTCCACACCTGACATCGGGCTCTCCTACTCCACGCTGACGACAACCTCCTTCAACCTCAACGGCTACGTGGATGCAGATCATGCCGCTGATCCTGCAAATCGTTGGTCCCGAACCGGCTTCGTTTTTCGCCTGGAACCAACAGGACCAATCTCCTGGGACTCGCAAAAGCAGGAGCTGGTTGCCCTGTCATCGACCGAAGCAGAATACATCGCCGCGACAGCAGCAGTTCGCGAAGGTCTGTACCTGCAAGAGTTACTGCAGGAGGCAAAAAATCCAACTTCGCCCACCTTTCGCCTTCACTACGAAAACCAGAGTGCCATCAAGATTGCGAACAAGCCAGGGTTCGTGAACCGCATGAAGCACATCGCGCTTCGATACTTTTTCGTCAAGGACGAAATTGACCAGGGCAAGGTTGATCTTACGTACTGCCCCACCACCGAGATGGCAGCCGACTTTCTCACCAAGCGACTGCCACGTCAGCAGTACAAGCACTGTTCCGACCTCACTGGAGTGGTCAAGCAAGTCAGCCCTCTGCGCACCCAGGAATGAAGGGGAGTGTTACGATATGAAACTTTACGAGAAGGCATTCCTGTATGCTGTAGGAGCCGACTCTAAAGTGTACGAAGCCGAGGAGTCAGAAGAGTCGAAGCGACACTGGTAACCGTCTGATCAAGACCGATGCAGGCAGAAACATTCGAAGTGAAAAGAGCGGGAACAGGTTTGAAACGGGTTCCCACGCCGCACGGTTTGAACGTCGCTGTAATAAGGAAATGTACCCCTTAGAGTACATGGCTAGTCTAGGTTGTTTCGTATTCCTTTGTATTTCCTATATAAACTCAATGTATGCATGATATTATCAATCTCAGTCATTTACATTCACTCTGACCTGAGTTCACTACTTCCGCTGCAACACATCCTGCGATCAACCCTGAGGGATCCTTCGCTACGTCCCACTTGGAATTGTAACAATCCGGAAGGCTAATACCATCGCTAGCCACAATGCTGGTAAACATCGAAGGGATGTACCCTTTCGCGTCGGGCAGATGGTCCTCCTGGATACGAAGAATCTTCGGCTGCCCCACCGTCCCAGCTACGTGGGACCATTTCGCATTCAGATGGTGACATCTGTCTCGGCGAAACTACTGCTCCCGGATGACTTGAAAATACACGACGCATTCTACGTAAGTCTGCTGCGTCATTACGACGCACCCCAGTCGTCGAACGTCGCCCGCCAAATCTCGCACTGTACGCGTACAACTCCAACTTGTGAAGAAGGTATGGAAGTGGGAATGATTGAATAACAGCAATGGGGAGTACAATTACTAACCCTAATGGGTTGTACCCATTATGGGCTACCCACTACAACCTAGACAACAAACATATAAAGTTTGACACACCCCCATAGGCGATGTGGGGGACAGCAAGAACAACAAGCGGTCACAAGACCAGTCAAGAAAATAAGCAAAGCAAAGCTTAGGGTGGATCTCATGATCACCACACAGTCCGAGCACAAGCAAGTGGCCACAAGGCCAGTTCACATGCAGAGTTATAATATAAAAAGCAGTACACTTATCACAACCTAGCAAGTGTCAACATGCAGGTATACAGATATATAGCAGTGTACAACAAGGGAAAGGTGAGATCAAGAAACAAACAAGTGAGGCAGAGTGGGCACAATCCCAAGAGCAGTGCAGAACACTGATGATCACCAGACCCTGGGGCCTTGGTGAAGATATCAGCAGTGTTGGTCTGTGAAGCCACGTAAGCAAGGCAAAGCTGATCACGCTGCTGCAACCCACGCGCAAGAAAGTAGTGAAGAGCAATTGCTTCGTTCTGTGCTCCAGTCTCTGCTCCCGACACAAGGCAATCATGGCCTTGTTGTCGACGTACAGAACCGGAAGAGAACGAGGCCGCTCACCCAAGTCAGTCAGCAAGTAGGTCAGCCAACGTAACTCCTGTGCAGCCATAGCCCCAGCGCAGATCTCGGCCTCGCAGCTGGAACTAAGCACAGAAGACGGGCGGGTGGACCTCCAGGAGACAGAAACAGCGCCGATACTAGAAGTGTAACCCTCGGACGACTGCTGGGTCTCCTGGCCGTCAGCCCAATAAGCGTCTGAGTGTCCAGTGAGCACAACTGGACCCCGTCCTCCAAGCACAAGCCCCATGCCTGATGTGCTGCTCAAGTAACGAATTACCCTCTGCGCAGCCCGGTAGTGCTCAGGGCGGTGTCTCCCGGGCGCAACGAAGTGCACCAGGATGCTGAGAGGGTACGTGAGGGAAGGTCGGGTGCAAGTCATCAGGTACATGAGGCAACCCACAAGCTCTGGATACGGTCCACTCGGCTCTACAGGCTTGTCTGAAGGTGGAGCTGAGAGGGAGTGGCTCGTAGGCAGAGGAGTGGGCTGTGGCGAGGAGAACCGAAAGCGGAAGCGCGTCAGGACATGCTGCACCATTTGTGACTGAGTCAGAGTGATGGTGTGTGCTGCTTCGTCCCGGGTGATCTGCAGGCCAAGATAGCTGCGCAGCTCACCAAGGTGAGTGCAAGTGTTTCTCTTCTGCAGCTCCGCCTTCACAAGGGCCAGTGCCTCAGTGTCAGCAGTAGCAAAGACCAAGTCGTCGATGTACACGAGGATGAAGAACGGCGGCAGAGACGAGTCGGTGCGCAGAATCAGCGACGGGTCGGCAGTCGAAGGAGCAAACCCAAGAGCCGCAAGCGTCGTCCTCAGTGTGTTGTGCCACTCGTGGGGCGCCTCCCAAAGACCGTAGACTGGCCGCCGGAGGCTCCACTGGGTACCTTCAGGATACGACCCAGTGACGCCAGGTGGGCGGTGCAACCAGATCTCCTCGTAAAGGCTGCCCTGGAAGAAGGTTGTGGAGAAGTAAAACGAGTGCAGCTCGTAGTCACGCTGTGTTGCAACGTGCAGTAACACCCGAAGAGTGGTCATCTTCAGGGTGGGGGAGAAGGTATGGAAGAAGTCGACCCCCTGCCGCTGACTAAAGCCTCGTGCAACGTAACGCGCCTGGAAGGCAGGCGGAGATGAGGTACAGGAGGGGGAATTGCGTCGACGTAGGTGCCTGTGGACTTCCAGGATGCCATCTTTGCGTCCATGGCTGTCTGCCACTGAGATGGAGTACTGACCCAAAATTGCCTATGCGTAAGAGCGCGGGGGCGGGATGTCCAGTGCATCCGGGTCTCCCTCACGGGCAAGCAGCATGGCAGCGAGATGAGGTACAGCAGCCGCGAGGCAACATCACCCTCAGTGTTGTCCCTTTCCCCACAAGAGCAAATATCTCGTCGAAGTCCATTCCCTTTGTCTGCTGAAACCCCTTAGCCACAAGCCTTGACTTGTAGCGGGTCAGCTCCCCATGAGGTCCTTCCTTGTGCCTAAAGATCAGCTTCGAAGAGATTGCCTTCTTCCCAGGAGGCAGCTCACACAACTCTCACGTCTCATTCTCCTGCAGAGAGTCGTATTCCTCCTTCACACTCTGCTTCCACTTTTCATCATCGGGCCCGCTCAACGCCTCGGCCAGCGTCTTGGGCTCTAGAACGGCTGCCCAATAGCAGTGTGCTATCTCATCCTCATCACACTGCTCAGTCACACTCCCAGCCCGTACCACATTTGGCTGGCCACCACTCGGATAGGTCAGCCTAGCAAGAGGGCGCACATTCCTCCTAGGACGCTCTGGCGGGCGTGGGGCGCGTGGAGCAGCACCTTGCTGCGACTGCTGCTGCTGCTGCTGCTGCTGCTCCACCTCAGGTTCTCCCTCATCCTCAGTCATCCCAGATATCTCCTCCTCTGACACAGAGACTTCCACCTGCCTTGAAGGCCGCTGCACCTCATCGGCCTCAACAATGTGTTGGAAACTGAGGACGGAGTCTATGAAGATTAGGGGCCGAAATATCTCAAAATCGTTGGACTATATTGCTGGACAGAAATGTCGACTTCACAAGAAACGTCTTCGACGAAACTTGCACGGTTAAACCTTTATCAATTTTAGATAAGTTGTAGCTATAGACCGTGGCTACAATTTCCAATTTGAATCGTATCAATAGGTGAAGTAAAACTGGAGTTATGAATTTCGGCGCACCTGGGGGTAGCTAGAATCCAGGTAGGAGGGGATGAGGAGGACGAGAGGGAAGGTCTCCAAGGAGTCCCCAACCAATGAAACCCCATATTCACACAATTCCCCTCCCTATAGGCACCCCAACTTTGACCTTTGTCACTTTCCCAACCCATGCCATCCACCTCACCCAACTTGGCCACACTTGCCAACCTGGTTTGGCTTCTCCCAACCATTTGGCAGCAACTACAGCAGAAGTGACGAATTTCCCAACCCCCAATGGTCTATACCTCTTATGGAGTCACCCCACAAGTTCCCAAAGTTGCTGTAACCAAATATAAGAAGCATACGAACTTCGAAGGGTTCCAGGTGCGTCGGAATGCTCTCGAGCAGAGGAGTCACTTCAGATATCTGCTCAAGCCAAATAACATTCACACACACTCAGAAAATCTAAACCACGCCAAATACAAATTCTTGCACACGCTCACACCACGCATGCAACGAAAAGTCAACTAGCTCAGTGACTAAGGCAGACGCAGCGGTGTACTCAAAGGTAGGGTCAGTGACAAGTGTGGCCAGAACACGCGTGACAGCAGGACTAGCAGCACGAGCAACGTCAGACTCAGGGTCAGGAATGTCTTGAAGAGAGGACGCTGGAGGAGACGGCAGGACAGGACGTTGTGCAACAAAGGAAGGACGAAGTGCCATGGTGTGCATGCCGGGGACAGGTGGAGGACGAACACAGGGAGCACGACGAGTACGAACAGGTGTGGCAGGACGAGACGCTGGCTCTCGACGCTCAGTCAGGGAGTTTGTCGATTCAGTGTAAGGAGAAGGAGCAGGCAATGGGGAGTGAGGCTGTAACGGTGTCTGGGACGTCAGTCGGTGGACACAGTACAGGAGGAGTAACACTAGTGGAAGACGGAAGACTGAGAACATGGCGAAGAGCCGAGCCAGGTGGTGGCAATGACGACTGCGGCTGGTCCAAGAAGAACGATTGCCACTGTCGTGGCTGCACAGCACCCCCGGTTCCAGTACCTCCAGCAACAGCACCTCCAGCGCCGCCACCTCCAGCACCTCCAGCTCCAGTACCTCCAGCTCCAAAACCTCTAGCACCGCCAGCTCCAGTACCTCCAGCTCAAGTACCTCAAGCACAAGAACCTCCAGCACCTCCAGCGACAGGACCTCCAGTACCAGAACCTCCAGCACCGCCAGCTCCAGTACCTCCAGCTCCAGCTCCAGGACCTCCAGTGCCTCCAGCTCCAGCGTCAGCACCCCCAGGCACAGCACCTCCAGTGTCAGCACCCCCAGAGTCAGTACCCCCAGGCTCAGCACCCCCAAAACCAGCACCTCCAGGCTCAGCACTGTGCCGGAACACCCACTCACGGAGCTGCTGCGGCGAGAGAGTCGCCTGCGGACGCAACTGCTGGCGCTGTCCACCCCCAGCTTGTCAAACTATAATTATATAGTTTGTATTGTTCTAGTCTAGGTGTATTACTTTTGTCCTAGGTTATGGCTGACCTATATCTTGCTTGTTTTTTCATTTGCTAGTCATTCATTCTCATATTGTAACATTGTATAGAGCGAGATTCCCCCTAGGCGATTTTTCCCTCGGCGATTTTTCCTAGGCGATTTTTCCCTAGCGATATTTCTCTCGATAGTCATGGGCCCACCACCCGCGCGCCTCGTAGCGCCCCGTAGCCCGAAGCGCCCTGCCTAACGCCCGAGTAGATCGCGCCCCCAGTCGCCCCCGCGCGTCACCTGTTTCTGCCCCACGCCCCACCCGCTTTGCCCAGCGCGTCACCCGCTTTGCCCCGCGTTTTGCCCGCCAGCCCGCTAGCGCGCAGCAAACGCACACTGCACGCGCAGCCTTAGCCGCATGCGCAGCCGCGCGCACGTACGCCGCGAAGCACGCACAGCAGCAGTCGCGCGCATGTGCGGGCCGTTAGTCACGCTCCCCACCCGTCGCCCGCTACCTTTCCTGTCTCCACGACCTGAAACCGCCGCCTTACCTGAAACCCACCGTCCTCACAACCTGAAACCGCCGCCCTACCTGAAACCCGCTCCCGTACCTCCAGCTCCAGCACCTCTAACACCAGAACCCCCTGTACCTCCAGTGGGAGCACCTCCAGCACCACCGGCTCCAACACCGCCAGAACCAGCACCCCCAGAACCAGCACCCCCAGTCCCAGCACCCCCAGAGCCCGCCAGTCCCAGCAACCCCAGAGCCCGCACCTCCAGTGTCACCACCCCCAGCAGCACCGGAGTCCACAGCGACAGGCTGCAGAGGTGGCGAAGGCGGCCGAGGCGGAAAACCAGGAGGGGTTTCCAAGCGCGGGGAGCGGCGAGAGGCCGCAGTGTCGTCAGCAGCAGAGTCACCCCCCTCAGCCGGGCCTGTGGAGTCTGAGGACACCTCCAAAGGCGCAACCAAAGGGGGAGGTGAGACATGAGACACACCTTAGGGAGCAGGACGCGAGGGGGGGGGGGGTGTATACCGGGGGGTAACCTGGAACCAGGAAGAGGGGTGGCGGGGGGACAAGAGAAGACACGTGGGGGAAGAGACGGTAGTAGCAAACAGACTCGTCAAAGGTGATGTTACGGGAGGACAGGACGCGGCGCGTGGCAGGGTGGTAAAACTGCTAAGGCGGGGCGTTGGTGGGAAAGCCAAGAATGAAGCAGCGAATAGTGCGAGGAGAGAGCTTGCCCGCGGTGGTATCGCGAACAAGGGCAAGCAAACCCCAGACCCGAAACGCCGACGCATCGCCAACCTCCCCCGTCCAACGTAGTGTAGGCGAGGTCTCTGTCTCGGAGACACGGGGCCAGAGGTTGAGCTGATGCGCGGCGTATCAGACCGCAAACGGCCACAGAAAATGGGGAGCAGCCGCATGTTGCTCGCATGCTCATGCCCTCATCCCTGCTCTTGCTGCAAGGGAACACGCCAAGGGAATCAACCACCTTACCTGACAACAAATGGTAGGTTCAGACTAAGGTAGCCGTTACACTTTTCCTCATGTACACTTTTCCACTGAGTAGAGGATCATGGAGGTGCGAGCAACCTCCATGATAAAGCCATGCTGTGGAGAAGCCGAAAGCGTGAACGACTGGGTGATGCCCTCCTCATGACAAAAGTCCTCAAGGAGACCGGAGGAAAACTCACCTCCACGGTCAGAGTGCAGACGGAGCACCAGGAGGTCCTGACGGAACCGTGCGCTCAGCTGGCGACAAACAGCGTGGATCCAAGGGATCAAATCAAGACGGACGTCTCCCTTGTGCTTCAAGGGAAACACCGTGGTGTAGCGCGTGTAGTCGTCGACGACCAGCAGGAAGTAGCGCACACGGCCCGGCACAGGGACTGGGTCTGCAGAGGAGCAGTGGTCGGAGGGAACGAGGAGGAGTGAGGAGCCGCGCGCTGCCGCCCCTCGACGCAGGGAGTGCACGGCGGCGCAAGCGACGGAGGGAGCGGGGGCAGGACCTCAGGAGGCCTGAGACAAGGAGACGCGAGTGCATGCGACAGAGACGCCGGAGGGAGGGGTGACCAAGTTGGTGGTGCCAGAGGAGAGACGGGTGCGTGATTAACCGACACGAGGAAGACGCAGCTACCTGACCGGACCTAGCCAACTGTGCAGACTCAACTTGCAGTGTGTACAGGCCAGACCCAGGCCTCCGAGTGAATGTGGCGAGGTGGTCGCCAGTCACTGAGTCCGTACAGATCGCCACAAGCTCGCCCCCAAGGAGTGGTGGTAGTGTCCAAATGATCCTGGAGGACAGAGTTACTCACCAAGTTCGTAGCGAACGAGTGGAGGTGGAGACCTGTGAGGGAACAAGAGAGGACTGCCGGACACGGGAGACCAATGGAACTACGTGCAACTACTGGACCAGAGGAGGGGTCAGCCAGAGTGACAAGGACACGTGTGGTGAGTGGTGTGACTGTGGTGTGAGTGGTGCGAGACGCGCCTGAGTCCAGCGTGAAGGTGAGCAGAGCCTCCGCAAGAACTGCACTTGTGCTAGCATACTCACAAGCACCTAGGCTAGCAGCCTCTACACTACCAGGGACGCCTCGTTGGGAAACATGCATTAGAGACGTTGATAACAAATAGATCCTAAGCCAGCGCCCCAGACCAGTCAAGGTAATCTACGTATGGCTTCAGGGCCCCCTTTACACAGTGCGAAAAAAACAAGCGGATCGAAGATAACCACCCTGAGGCATCAGGGCAGGGGGGTGTAGAACACTCTGAAATCTCAGGGTGATATAAATCAATTATCATGAAATTACAGGGCTTTCACTACAAACATCCTGAAATTTCAGGGGAGGGGAGGTAGCATCACCCTGAAATCAGGGTAATCAGGGTGCTTTACCCTGATATCATAGGCCCTGATATCAGGGTAAAGCACCCTGATACCAACGCTTTTCATACGGTAGGCCTACGCCTACGGTGACACTGACACGGTATTCGAATAATACAACTTAGGTTTAGTGGGACAGCATGCGGAATCATGAGTTCATGTTGGTTGTACTGGGCTGGGTAGCACAATGCTAAGCCTAGCTTAGAAAACAAAAATCTAAGCAAAAACCCATTCACCTCAAACTCATAATAACCTATGCTAGGTCTCCACCCTCCACATCACCCCACATGTGCTGCAGCAGCCTCTGCACGCGAGGCGAGGGAGTCATTCTTGGGGAGGGTATTCTCGGGGGCAAGGGGGGTGACATCTCCAGCTCCAACTCCCTAAGACCGCTGCCCACTCCTCTACTTTCACTCAAGGAACTGCGTCCAGCTGATGAGCGGTCTGGACCACCCGTCCTGGTGTGCGGTATTGCCGGACCACTCTTACCCAAATGCTGAAACGATGAGCTTCGGCGAATGGCTCGGGATGGGGCGGCAAGCTCGGGAATCAGGTGAAGAGGTCCGAAGTAGGAAGGGGAGTGGGAGTGGCGGCGGTGAGGTCTCTCGATAAAACTCCTGATGCCCCGCTGGATGGGATGCCGAGCAGCAGATGAATCGGAAGCAGCCCGTGCTTTCTCTTCTGCTTCTTTCCCTTCTCTTGCTTCCTGGGATGCTTTCGCTGCATTTACGGCAGCGACTTGAGTGGCTGCTGCTGCTGCCGCTGCTGTTTCTCTTTCACCTGCAGCAGCAGCTTCTGCCTTAGCTACTGCCGTGAGTGCATCGTCAGCAGCAGAGCCGAGGTCAGCATCACAGGCGGAAAAACGTCGCACGCGAACCATGCTGCAGAACGACACGCGTCTCACGTGCTGCGCCTTGGGAGAAAGGCCTGGGGACAGCTGTGAGGTGCCTTTGGGGGATCCATTGGGGGAGAAAGCTGGGGAGGGAGGTCCGGTGGTAGATGGAGCAGCAGCAGTGGCGTCTGCTATAGCCTCGGCAGTGGTGACTGTGGCAGGTGGGATAGCAGAGGTGGGGATGAAGAGTGGTGAGGTGGCAGGGAGTGATGACTTGGCATGATATGCGGCTGACATGCTGGGGAGTGATGTCATTCGTTTCAGCACGCCTCGCCGGGGAATGCCAGCAGCTGTCGCACTCCGGGTGGCAGAAGGAGCTGAAGAGGCAGCGGCTGCTGGAGTCCCATTACCTGGGGATTTCAAGCCAATCGCCTCGTTGGAAGGAGCATCGCCTGCTGAGTCAGCACCAATGCAAGGTGAGTCATCCGCAAAACATGTTACTGCTGCTGCTTTCAGATTCAGATTCGTTGACAGCATCCGGCTCGGGCTGCTTACTGAAATATTTCGCCCATCCCGCAGGCTGCGCGAGCTGTACCACTGGCTGCTCATGCTGCGCAGAAGCTTTTCTTGTTGCCCGGTTCCACTGCCGCCACCGCGAGCGAAGCTGCCAGCCATCGCAGCATGGGGGGAGGAAACGGGGGAGGCGGAAGGGGAAGGCGGGGGAAGCGGGCAGGCGGATGCGTGAGATGGCGAAGGGGGGGTGCGGCGGGAGGAGGCGGGGGAAGGCGGAAGGCGGAGGTTAGGTGTCCGCGGCGGTATGGCCAGGGAGGTGGGCGCCGCCTCCGAGGCGGCGGCAGCGATCTCGGGGACTCTGAGAGCGAAAAAATCCATCGTTTCCGGCGAGCTGGACAGCAAATTGCATCCGCCGACTGGCTGGAAAGACGCGGACCGAGTCAACGTGCGGCGCGGCTGCGCGGCGGACTGGCCAGCAGCGATTTGGAGACGAGATTCCGCCGCCATCCCAAAAAATATTGGCGCAAAAAGACAACGCAAGGTCACCTCCGGGATACCTCCCTGTGGGTAACCCAAAGGATTCAGTATAGGATACCTGTGGGCAACCTCAACAGTTCGTGGTGACCTCGAGGTTACCCACACGGTAACCTACAAGTCGCCACAAGGTTTCCGTTCCCAGGTTGGAGGAGCGAATCAGAGGCCACCTTCGTGCGCGCCGCGAACAATTTGTTGAATAGCACACTACCACAGTACACTTCAGTACACTACGTTGCATGGAAACTGATACGTACGTGTTTTATTCGTTACACGATAAAAGAACCACCCATTTCCATACAATTTCACAAGCGTGTTTATGCACATTAAATCACAACGATGTACAAGCAGTTTTTAGTACAGTTGTTGGTTGCACCTAAAAATAATCATTACACTGATTAAAAAAATTTGCTTACACTGAGCAACACCAGATGGTACCATATGCCATGAAAGGCACGCAACTACAAATAGCACTGCAACAGACCCACATTTCTCCAACGCATAACACAACTTCAAAATGAGGTGAACAAATATTGCCTGCCACAACAAGGTAACGAAACAAACAAGCAGAGAATAGTCAGTAAATGAGAAGACCAAATTAAGGAACCACACGGAAAGGGAAACATTACCATGTCGCCACAGTACAGCTGTCCCGTAACGACGGCTGTCTTCCCACCAGAGAGAGTTAATTTGGATGTAGAGAGATTTGAGTCTGCACAACCACGGCGCAATGGCAAAGATTTGCAATGAAAGAAATACCATGACGAGAAAGCCAGTACCAGCCGGGTGGCTGACAAATAGAACAGCGCCCTGACAAACAAAAATGACGACAAGAAGCAACACCGAATAAATGGCGCTGATTAGGCAACTGCCGGAAAGCATTCCCTGGTAAATCAAAGCCCTTTAGCTTACCTCAGAAGCACTTTTTGAACAGAATAGACGCGATGCTGGCGAAGAATCACGCGTCGATCCAACCACGGGTAGTCTGCCATGAAGACGCAATAATCAAATAAACACGTCATTAGTCCTCGTCATCACGGAATTTTCCAATACGTAGCTGGTGAAATAGCAGGCTGATAAAGAAACCTAATCTCTTAGCGTGCATGCATAGCTTTAAGGAAGTGACGCTCTGTGTAGCGACAAACGCGGAGCTAGGGAAACTTAGCGCGGGAGGAATAGAGCGAAAGATAGTCAGGGGGAGAATGAGAGAATGGAGATAGTCAGTGTGAACTTGATGGATCAACAATGAAGAATGAGAGAACGTCAGGGGAAGGGTGGTAAAGTACTTGGCGAATGAACTGTCTTGCTTGCTGTAGTGACGAGGAGAGCTGTGATTGGTCAGCGATATTTTGCCTGCCTCCCTGCGAAACCCATCAAATTACACCTTGATATGGGGAGGTTCGTTATTAATGGCTGTATGATTTACACTGCCGTTGTTATAAAAGATTGTACCGTGAGATTGCTTGGGTTTCAGCTTCGGTTGCCGAAACAGCGCAAGCAAACCAGCTGACCAGCCTCGTTCCGAAGCAGGAGGGGTTTCCTTGAGGTGACGTCAAATTTCGCTGCATCCTGATTCGTCGAATTCATATTCACGATCGTAAACGATTTGGTGACAAAATTCGCCCGCGTCGTTGTTCCCTACATGTTTCCTGTTGGCATCTTGAAGGCAACTATGGGGTAACGTAGGAAGCGATACCCCAAGGTATCCCACGATTTCGAACTGAATTCAGCCTTTGAATTTTTGGGATGGCGTCAGCCGCTGCTGACGGCGCGTCCGCGTTGTGGCCTGCCGCCGCGGCGGCGCCGCACTTGGTGCTATGATGATAGCTCGTCTTGGGGAAGAATACCACCTCCGACGCCGAGGCGGCGTGCCGAAGGTATGGCTGACGTTTGGGCCGATGATCCAAGAAGCTTCGGCGGCAAGGCTCTCCCCCGGCGCCAGAGTTCCTTCCCGGGAACTCCGAGTCAAAGTCCTCGCGGTCGCAGCTGGAGAGTACTAACAAATGTTTCGCTACAACGGTTGCATTTGTCGCAGGCGCCGCGGGGGACGGCTGAGAGTCTGCGCCGGAAGTCGATCCATCGGACGGATCATCTATCGAGAGGTATGCTACGTGCGCAGCGGATGATGCGGCGGATGGTAAACTGTTATTTTTCGAATCCACAGCTGCTGCAGCCATTCCTCGAGAAAATAGCAGTTGTGGCTTCCTATCCACAGTATCGGCGCGCTTGATATGTATCAGACGCATCATGTTTGTCGGGGACCTGGAAGAAATGAGTCAGCAGACAACAACCACGAGATTGACCGATACTACTGGGACATGATGTGTGTGATAAATATACTTCTGCCGCTGAAGTTGGGAACTTGGGAATTGGAGTCGAAGGATGGAATTGTGCAGGGCACTACATAATGTGGTCTTTCAGGGTTGAGGGGTAGCCAGTGAGCTGATGTTTGGAGGGCATGGGCGGTGCATCTGACGGTGTTTCGAAGGACAGATTCCTAAACTGGAACGCATTGTTTGGAAGCGAACGGATTTTGTGAATGACGGGCTGCATGGCAATCGTGCGGTCAAATTTGACGGGACTTTCTCGAAGGATTTTAATGAGGACAAGCGACAGACTGCCCAACAAAATTCTTTGTCATATTCCCCGTTTTGAAGGTTTAGAAGAGGTCAGAAAGACGCGTGGTAAGCAGCATTAGGGCGGTTGGGTTGGGTCCGTTCCTGAACCCTGACAAATACGAGCCGTGACCAACCTATACCTTTTTTTGATGTGATACAGGAACGTGCATACATCTTCAGTCGTAACTGATGACCCACCTATACCAGCACTGAAGTTTTCCACTCAGTCTACTTCAGAAATTGCAGGGCGTTTCGTTATCCATCTTACAGGTTGCTTCCGGAAAACAATCAATGAAGGTTGGGAAATTATGGAGGGGAGGGATGCATGCACAATCGGTTATTGTCCTTTTTCGTTTTTAAATCCTTAGGGTAACCACGATCGAATATGAGCAATGACCGTGTTACAGTGTTCGGAACTGTAGCTGTAGTGTTGGTCAAACTTTGATGGTCAGTGAACTGATTTGACAATTCTGCTACTGTATCATGTCGGTTGTGACACCAATTTCACTTTCCTCAACAATGTCACACCACGGTTAGGACACAGCAATGATAGGCTAGTGTACTGGGAAAACAAGATGACTACCGACAACGGCGGCGTTTCGCACTAAGTTTAAGAACGCGGTGTTCTTTATGCACTAAGTGGAAACCATATTATTCATTTCGAAGCAGTTGCCATGAACCGAACAATTCTGTAGGTGTATTTCGTCGCGTAGCTATCTGCCCGCGGGCAAAAAAATGATGACGCTGGAGTGAACTGGTTCTTTCTCACCCAGGGTTGGACAAACCCATACACTGCTTCGTAGTGTCAGAAACTGGAGACACCACGGGACGACACGGAAGTTTTTTGCTCGACTCTGCACCAGCAAACTCTGAAAATGAATGACGAGTTGGTTTGGCTTGTTGTGAGCTTTGTTTGTATTACCCTCCCCGATTCAGCACGTTTGTAGTGTAGTCCAAAATTTTCCGCACGTCAGAAGTATTTGGCCGACTTCTGGGGGTATTTGCAGCAAATTATGATTTTTCAATACTCTATTCGAAACCAGGCTTTTTTTGTTCGTTATTGCTGGTATTTTATCACTTGAAACCAACCTTGAGTGGCGAGGTGCAGTTACTTCTTTGTCACAACCAACTCCCCCTCTGAAAATTGGCCTGCTCAGGATTGGCTTACAAATTTCGCGCCAATCTCCTCCCCAACCTCGATTGGTTGCAGGTTGTGGCGGGATTCGCCAGTTGTGTTTGAAACCTTCGCGCCCTCATTTCTGGAAAAGGATCATTTCGTGAGCAAATCGGACTGCGTCCTAGGGTGTGCACCCGAAATACCCCAAAAAATACCATTTCGAATGTAGACTGCAGTTTTTTTGGTTCATTATTTCGAAACCAGGCCTTTCAATACATTATTGCTTCAGATTTTCGACACTGACCTGATAGTTTTATCAAAATACTTTTTCTTTCCGTCCCCACCCACCTTTCCTGCGTAGTTCTGATCCCTTGGTGTATTTTGTGTATCTGTTTCTTTATAATAATTATACTTTATTAAAATACTTGTTCTTTTGTAACGCCCCAAAACTTCAAGCCATTACTTGCTGACCCAGATTCCCCTCTCTATCACAATCAAGGTTCTAGAGAATCCACTTCGTCGTATACAAACGATGCCTAACCGTATCTCGTGCTAAAACAAATTGATCTAATTACAGCATCTAACTGGACAGGCTGATCAAATATCAAGATTTATAGTAGTGATAGAACTTATGGTAGTGACCAAAGAGTGTTAAGATAGTAGCTAAGACTAAGAAGCCATGGCTAGGTTTTAGGGTATACGAAAGAGAAATAGAAGAAGGAGGGATTGAACTAGAAAGAAGGGGGATACAAATAGCAAGCCCAAAAGGATTATACTCACTATTGAGTATCCCACTACAGACTAGACAAGCATTATATTATGACAAAGACTGTAAAAACTATCATGATCTATACAATATACCCGCATCATTAATGTGGCTAGTTGGAGTATATAAAAACGTATAGCAATTGTACCGGTTAGTTAAAAACATGACAATTGAAATGGACTATGAAGAAACACGTTTAAAAATAGGGGTAAGAAATCACTGGCACCACAACAAAGCTTGTGGAGAAGCAAATGTAAAACAAGATATGGTCCATTCACAAAAACATTATATTAAACGTTGCGTCAAAATATATCAAGAACACAGTATTTCGTTTAGCTTCAACACTAACGTAGTGAAGAGTACTTAAAGCTAGTTCAAACACTCAGATTTGTCCGATACACAAAATTAGACTGTACGTGGTTCTTAAACTATTGGTATATAAGAATGCCCAAGTGTCAGATTTATATAACATAGCTACTGTAGGCTATAGTGGGGTAGCACATATGGGGTACAGTTTTCTAGGGTTTACATTTGTACCCAACTTTCCCTTAGTCAATTCATTCTCGTTCAGTTTCTCATGGTATCGAGCAGGTTCCCCTGTGGGAACTGTTCCTAGGGCCCACCACATTTTTTTTCTGCCCGGAGCGCGCTCTCCACTGCCCGAGTCGCGCTCCCCTCTCTCGACCCTGTCGCGCCGCCTTAGCGGCCCCATCGCGTCGCGCTTGCGGCCCCGTCGCGTCGCCCTCGCGGCCCCTTCACGTCGCGCCGCCCTAGCGGCCGCGTCGCGCCGCCCTCGCGGCCCCGATCCGCCGCCCTCGCGGCTCCTTCGTGTCGCGCCGCCCTCGCGGCTCCTTCGTGTCGCGCCGCCCTCGCGGCCCTTTCACGCCGCCCTCGCGGCCCTTTCTAGCCGCCCTCGCGGCCCTTTCTAGCCGCCCTCGCGGCCTCTTCAAGCCGCCCTCGCGACCCCCCCCCCCCTCCTAGCCGCCCTCGCGGCCCCGTCGCCTACCCCTGCGGCCCCGGCGCCGCCCTTCCCTGCCTCGGCGCCGCCTCTGCTGGCCCCGTCGCCTACCCCTGCGGCCCCGGAGCTGCCCTTCCCGGCCCCGGCGCCGCCTCTACTGGCCCCGACGCCACTCCACCCGGCCCCGCCGCCGCTCCACCCGGCCCCGCCGCCGTCCCCACGCGGCCCCGCCGTCACCACCGAGCCGCCCGATCCACCCGGTCGCCCGAGCCGCCGCGCCACCTGAGCCGCCCGAGCCGCCGGGTCGCCGAGCCGCCGAGCTGCAGTTGCTGCCGCACCACCGTATCGCCGAGCCGCCCGAGCCGCCCGAGTCGCCGAGTCGCCGAGCCGCAGTTGCTGCCGAGCCGCCGTACCGCCGAGCCGCCCGAGCCGCCCGAGCCGCCGAGTTGCCGACCCGCCGAGCCGCCGAGCCGCCCGAGCCGCCCTGTCCGGTAAGAGCAGCGCCTCTGTCACTGCACTGCCCTTACCCTACTGTTCGCGCTGCTAGTCTACTGCTGTCATGGCTACCCCTAGTGTCCTCGCTTTTGACGCTGAGGGTCGGGCCATTGACTTTGACGTCTGGGTAGATGACCTGCAGCTTTTCCTACAGTGCGATAGGGCAGACGGTCTCTCCCTCTTTGACCTCACCTCTGGTGCCTCTCCTGCCCCTGCTGCTGATGCCGACGCCACTGTTCGCTCACAGTGGGCCACACGCGATGCTGCTGCACGTCTTGCTGTGCGTCGCCACCTGCCTACCTCTGAGCGTGCGCACTTTAGCCAGTACAAGAGTGCTCACACCTTGTACGACGCTGTAGTTGCGCGCTACTCCTCCCCTGCCACTGCTGCACTGAGCCGCCTCATCCTACCGTACCTCTTCCCTGACCTTGCTGCCTTTCCCACAGTCGCTGACCTCATTACGCACCTCCGCACTAGTGACACTCGCTACCGCGCTGCGCTTCCTGCTGAATTCTGCGCCAAGAACCCCCCCCCCATGTACATCACCCTCTACTACATAGTCACCCAGCTCCCTGACTCCCTTCGCGTAGTCAGGGACCACTTCCTCTCAGTTTGCCCCACCACTCTCACCGTTGACCTCCTCGAGAAGGCCCTCCTAGCAGCAGAGAAGAGCATAGTCGCTGTAGGAGCCTCTCGTGGTGACCCTCGCACCCCCGTCTTTGAGGGGTGTTCCCCCTCCCCCCTTTTGCCCTCTGTTGCCTCTGCTGCCGCGGCCGACCTCGTTGGTTTCGAGTCGGTCGGCGCTGCGTCTGCCCCGAGCGGGAGACGCCGCACCGGCAAGGGCAAGGGGGGCAAGGGTGCTGGAGGGGTTGGCGGGGGTGGCGGAGGTGGCGGTGGAGGCAGTGGAGGGGGTGGGGGTGGTGGTGGGAGTGGTGGCGGGGGTGGAGGTGTCGGTGGCGGCAGTGGAGGCGGAGGCGGCGGCGGCGGTGGCGGTGGGAGCGGAGGTGGCGGAGGTGGCGGCGGTGGAGGAGGCGGCGGCGGAGGAGGTGGAGCTGGTCGGGGTGGCGCTGCGCAGAGGGTCGGCTCCGGTGGTGGTCAGCGCCAGCAGCAGCAGCAGCAGCAGCAGCGGCAGCAGCGCACTCGTGACATCCCCCCCCCTCAGCAGCTCCGTGAGTGGTACGCTGCACGCCAGCGGGGTGGGGGTACTGGTCCGTGCACCTACGTCCTACGCACCGGCGACCGCGCGGGTGAGCAGTGCGGGGGTGCGCACTCCACCCAGCGCTGCTTTGGCCGCCTGACGGACGCTTGGTGTCACCAGTTCCCTGAGGCCACTGAGATCCCCCGCTGGGGCGAGCTGTCTAGGGCGGGTGTAGCTGTCTTTGACCTTGACTTTGATGCTATTCTTGCTGCCATGTATGCTGTGACTATTAGTGATGAGGGTGACTGTTACCGGTGTTTTCCGCCCGACCCGGGCATTGAGACTGCTGCTCTAGGTACTGGTGAGGCTGCTGCTCTAGGTGCTAGCGAGGCTGCTGCTCTAGGTGCTCGTGTGTCTGCTCCCTCAGGTGCTGGTGAGTCTGCTCTCTCAGGTACTGCGTCGGCTTCGGCCTCCCACACCTTCACCCTTGACTCGGGGGCTTCTCGCTCCTTCTTTCGAGACCGCACCACACTCACGCCGCTTGGCCGGCCAGTTGCAGTCTCTCTGGCAGACCCCTCTGGGGGTCCTGTCCTTGCTCACTTCTCCACTGTCCTCCCGTATCCGGCGGCCCCCTCTGGCACCCTGTCTGGTCTTTACCTCCCCTCGTTCTCTACGAACTTGGTGAGTGGTGCTGACCTACAGGATGCGGGGGTTCACCAGTTCACTCCTGCGAGTCAGCGGGTGACCCACTGCACGGACGCTCGGACAGGCCGACACCTGGCCACGTTTACACGTCGGCCGGGGTCGAGCCTGTACACACTGACCACTGCGTCTCCTCCAGTCACTGCGTCTGGTCAGGTAGCTGCGTCGGGTCAGGTGTTTGCTGCAGCGTCCAGGTCTGGTCCTGAGTCTGCCCCCTGTTCGTGTCGCCTCCTGTCGCACGAGACTCTCCTCTGGCACCACCGCCTTGGTCACCCCTCCCTGCTTCGTCTCCGAGGCATGGCCTCCCGAGGTCGACGTGGCGGGTCAGGTGGAGTCGTCAGCACGAGGATGACTTGGTGTGTGCGTTGTGCAGGTGACGAGGCTTCGCACGCCAATCATCTGCGAGCACCTGCGAAGCTGGTGCGCTGCTGTTCTGCGGGAGCAACGCTGGCACGCCGTCGACCTGCAGCGTTGGCACGCCGTCCACTTTGCACTGCTGGAACGCGGTCGACCAAGTCGTGCTGGAACGCGGTCGACCATGCTGCGCTGGCAGTCGACCGCCCTGAATGCTAGCTCTGATGTAGTCTTGTCTTGCCAACCTGATTGTTCCATTGTTGTCAACCTTTCTCTAGTGAATCTCTTGCCAACTTGCCCCGTGAACTAGCAAGCAGTGTGTGCTCTAGGAAAACGACTAAGGACCAACGAATGCAGAGATCACACGAGCACCCGTGCCTAGCCCGTAATCTAGCTCCCGTTGTAGTAGTTATCTCCGCATGGTGCGGTGAGCGTGGACGGCACACGACTTACCTTTCAGTCAAGTCGACGTAGTGGTCATTTACCTAAGTTGCTCGTAGGCCGGCAGCCGTGCAGTCACTAGCATGCGCGTAGGTGACACAGAGGTGATGGACACCCTGGAGGCACAGCTTGAGGATGCGAGGAGACGCCATGAGGCCCAGGAGTACGGGGCGATACCCTGGGCGGTCGTCGAGGCTGGACTCCGCACCATGTGGGCGACGGAGCATCCCCCGTCTCGACCAGCCTCTCCTCGACCGGTGACCAACGAAGGCGGCGTCGACGTGGGCGTCAACGCCGGAGGTGGCCAAGTCGGCAGCAATGCGGGAGGCACGTCGAGGCAGCGTGGTGTGATCCACGCCGATGAAGTCGGCGGCGTTCAGGCGCGAGGGGTGCAGTCGTCGGCGGCTGCAGGCTCCTCACGGGGTGACGTCGGAGGTCGACGAAGCGGATTGTCGCCAATGTCGGCGACCCAGGTGACGGCAGGCGGGATTGCACCGAGCAACGACTACTTCAAGTTTACGTCGGACAGGATCTTGGTCACCCCGCCGCTCACTGGTCGACCCGACATCCTCACCTGGAAGGAGGCTATCGAGCCCCAGCTGGAGATGGCCAGGCTGATCGGCTTCGCCCGAGGAACCGTGGCGACGCCGGAGGAGCACCACGCCGACTTACGAGCAGAGTTCCGCGCCGTGCAGCTGTTGACCTTCACGGTCATCTCGCGGTGCTGCTCGCCAGGCGTGCAGATCGCCCTGAAGTGGTGCCGAGAGTACCTCGACGCTGGCCAGCGGGCGTGGCACTTCATCGAGTCGACCTACCAAGTCACCGACGACTTGTTCATCGCCCAGCTGGAGGGGCAGCTGACACACCTGCGCATGGGCGACGAGGAGACTGCTACCGACTACTGCAACCGAGCCCGGCGAATTCTCGCCACCATCAGGATGGCCGGCGCGCAGTACTCGACGGCGTCATACGTCACCCACGTCATGCAGGGACTCTCGAGCAGCTACAACCTCCTGAAGCGGCTGTCGATGGCGCCGAGTACGAGGACGACGCTCAACGAGGACAAATTGACCTCGTACATCCTGCAGGACGAGGCGATGCAGGAGGCAGAGCGGTCCCAGGAGCTCTTGGCGCAGGCGAACTTCGTCGCCCCGGCGAAGCAAGGAGGTCGACCGGGGCAGCGCGGACAGTCGGGCGGTGGTGGTAGCAGTGGCTGGAAGCCGGCCAAGGAAGTCGACAAGAAGAAGCCGACCAAGGATAGCGGTCGAGGAGGAGGAGGTCGACGTCGGGAGTGCTGGCTGTGAAGCGACCCCGACCACCTCTCCTTCGAGTGCCCCGACCGCAGTGACTCCGACGACGACGATGCCAAGGGAGGCCGTGGGAGGTCTGGCAGCCGTCGTCCTCGTCGTGGAGGAAACAAGGAGAAGCAGTCGACCAAGTCGTCGACCTCGGCGAAGGACGCCGACTCCTCTGCTGGTGGCAAAGGACGAGACGACAAGGAGGCGTCATGCTCGCTAGTCGGCGTCGTGGAGCCGACCATCTCGCTGGCGCCAGAGGCCGGGGAGGACTTCCAAGCGGTGGCGGCAGCTGTGCAGGCGAACCCGGCGGTGGTCCTGCTCGACAGCGGCTGCTCCCACCACTTGATGGGGACGAAGGAAGTCTTTGTCGACCTGCAGCCGAGCGGCTCCATCAAGCACGTGCGCGGCTTCAATGGGGCGCTGCAGGACGTCCAGGGCCGCGCCACTATCGCCCTGCAAGGGGAGGCCGGGAAGCAGGTGCTCATCCCCGACGTGCTCTACGTCCCGGGTGTGCGGGCAAACCTGCTGTCGTCCGGCCAGTTGAAGGAGCACGGCGTGAAGTTGCATGAGGACGGCGACGGGATGCTGCTCATCTCGGCATCGGGAGAGGTGCTCGGCCGGGCGACGTACTCCCGGCGTGTCCTCTGCACCGACCTGCGTCCCTGCTCAACGAGGTCGACGTCGCCCACGCCGGAGGTTGTGGCCTTGCGGGCGATCGTCTCTAAGACGAAGTCGACGCCGGACAGGATGCATGCGAGGCTTGCGCACGTCGGCATGGACACCATACGGAGCTCGGCGAAGCACGAGGTCGCCACTGGGCTGGACCTCAAGTCGGCGACGGGCGCCGACTCGCCGTGTGTCTCGTGCGCCAGCGGGAAGCTGGCGCGGCACACCTTCCCCGACCAAGGCTCCGACGCCGACGACGTGCTTGCCGTCGTGCACACCGACTTATGCGGGCCGTTCCGCGTGGCTGCCAAGGACGGCAGCTTGTACTTCTTGCTGCTGTCAACGGGAGTTGTTGTTGGCCCCGTCCTCGCTTGGGCGGAGCCGACTTCGTGGTTGGGTGTACGGGAGGTACAGCCGACTTACAGCAGTGGGCGACGCCGACTTGGGCGAGCTGGTCGACGGGGTTGGTCGACTTGCACGGGGCCACTGCAATGCCGCCGACTTGGGAAGCCGGCGGCCGACTTCAACTGGTGGTCGGCGATGTGGCACGTCGACCTGCAAGGTCACCGACTTGGGAGGTCGCCGACTTCAAGAGGTCGGCCTGGAAGTCGGCGCCGACGTAGAAGGGGCATCGACTTGGTGATGCCGACTTCGGGTAGCCGACTTGGGTGGTCGGCTGACGACTGTGCTGGTCGACGTGGAGCTGGTCGACCAGGGGTGTGGTCGACCTGGTGAGGTCGACTGGAGGTGGCCGTCGACTTGGGAGGTCGACGGGCACATACAGGAGCACCTGGTCGACGTAGTTGCCCGGTCGACCAGGTTACCTGGGTGACGAGGTTCTGCGGAAGAGTGTGACGGTCGCCCAGGCGATGTTGGCGAGACTGACCTCGGTGGTGGTATCCCGAGGTCGACGTGGCGGGTCAGGTGGAGTCGTCAGCACGAGGATGACTTGATGTGTGCGTTGTGCAGGTGACGAGGCTCAGCACGCCAATCATCTGCGAAGCTGGTGCGCTGCTGTTCTGCGGGAGCAACGCTGGCACGCCGTCGACCTGCAGCGTTGGCACGCCGTCGACTTTGCACTGTTGGAACGCGGTCGACCAAGTCGTGCTGGAACGCGGTCGACCATGCTGCGCTGGCAGTCGACCGCCCTGAATGCTAGCTCTGATGTAGTCTTGTCTTGCCAACCTGATTGTACCATTGTTGTCAACCTTTCTCTAGTGAAACTCTTGCCAACTTGCCCCGTGAACTAGCAAGCAGTGTGTGCACTAGGAAAACGACTAAGGACCAACGAATGCAGAGATCACACGAGCACCCGTGCCTAGCCCATAATCTAGCTCCCGTTGTAGTAGTTATCTCCGCAAGGGCCGCAGCTGGCGATTAGGTTAGGGCCGCGACTGGGGCGGCAGCAGGGCAGGGCCGCGACTGGGCGGCGGTAGAGCAGGGCCGCGACTGGGGCGGCTGCAGGGCAGGGCCGCGACGGTGGCTGCAGGTGCGTTAGCGGCAAGGCAGGGCCGCGACAGGTGCTGCAGGCGCGACGGCGGCTGCAGGGCAGAGCGCGACGGCGGGGCCGCGACAGTGGCAGCTGACGCGTCGGCGGAGACGGGAGGGCCGCGACAGCGGCTGCAGGTCAGGGGCCGCGACTTGGGGCTGCAGGGCAGGGCCGCGACGTAGGGCGGCAGGAGAGGGCTGCAACGGGCTGCAAAGCAGGGCCGCGACGGGCGGCGGATTAGGTCGCGACGGGCGGCGACAAGGCAGGGCCGCGACGGGCGGCTCAGGCAGGGTCGCGACTAGCGCGACAGCAGGGCAGGGCGCGCGACGGCGCAGGAGAGGCAGGCGCGACAGCGTGCTTCGGGCAGGTAGGAAAATTTCAGTGGTGGGCCCTAAAAAAAAAACGTTCCCACGAGGGAACCTGCTCAGAACACCATGTCAGAATGAGAACGAAGGAATGATTGAACTAGCAAGCAGGTGGGTACAAGTAGGAAACCTAGAAGTGTTGTACCCTATATTGACTACCCCACTACAGCCTACACAGACTATAGCATATATGTTTGACAGCGACGAGACAATCACAACCCCGAAATGATAATATGATATGAACATTTTTTATTTTCAAAATGTAACTTTTAAATGCACACTTTCATCTAACAAAATTGGTATGCGATTCCTACTTATTTCACACGCAAAAAAATATTGTGGAATCTCGTTTACAGGTGTAAAGGTACCCTAAACCAAGGGTACATTTGTAGTTCACACCAAGAATACATTAGGAGTAATAACTGGTGCATTCATTTACTTCATAAAGGGATCATCCGCATTTGTCCCTACACTATATCAATCAATATGGATGTTGCTCAAGCACAGATGGAAGCTCCAGACCCGAACCGATGTTTAGGCCGGGGTGCATCAACCTGTTTTGCGTGATCTCGATCCCAAGCGATCCTTGCTATAGTGTTTTGTCTGATGTGTACAGTCATTACTGTACACCTTCTGCACCATGATCCCAGAGGGTCTCAAAGAGTTAGTCACCAACCTACCAATCAGCCTTCGATCAGGCTAGACCCCACCGCCTGCGATCAACCGCGATCAGGCGTTGTAGGTGCACCGCGTGCACACCGACTCCAAACCCTGGCCACAATTCGTCAAGGTCCAGGTCGCCGATGCAATTAACGATCACCGATTTGCGGAAACAGGGCGTTCTGTTGGCTACACAGAGGAAACTGTTTCTCGCGTACTTAGTATTCAGAGCTTGACCAAATTGTGCAGCTGTTTGCCTTTACCGTCTTCTTCTATAATGTTTCATATTCAGTCGAGTACCCAATTTGACCTTGGTGAGAAACTGAACGAGAATGAATTGACTAAGGGAAAGTTGGGTACAAATGTAAACCCTAGAAAACTGTACCCCATATGTGCTACCCCACTATAGCCTACAGTAGCTATGTCATATAAATCTGACACACCCCCATAGGCAAAGTGGGGGAGAACAAGGGGTCACAAGACCAGTCAAGCAAAGCAAAGCAAGCTCAGGGTGGATCACAAAGTCACCACACATTCCGAGCACAAGTTCAAGGCCACAAGGCCAGTTCACATGCAGGATTACATATATATATATAAGGCTAGACAAGCAAGAGCAGGTGTATATATATATGCAACAGTACAAACAAGGTCAAGGGGTGAGCAAGTGAGGCAAGGCAGGCACAAGACCCAGCTGAGTACAGAAGCGCTGATGATCACAAGGCGCAAGTGCCTTGGTGAAGATATCAGCAGTGTTGGCCTGAGAGGCCACGTACGCAAGCCGCAGCTGACCACGCTGCTGTAGCTCACGAGCAAGGAAGTAGCGGAGAGCAATGTGCTTCGTTCTGTGCTCCAGTCTCTGCTCTCGACACAAGGCCAGCATGGCCTTGTTGTCTACGTACAGCACTGGAGGAGAACGAGGCGGCTCTCCGAGGTCAGTCAGCAGGTAGGTGAGCCAGCGAAGCTCCTGTGCAGCCATGGCCCCGGCGTAGATCTCAGCCTCACAACTGGAGCCGAGAACAGAAGACGAGCGGGTAGCCCGCCACGAAACAGAGCCGGAACCAAGGCTGAAGGTGTAACCCTGTGACGACCGCTGAGTAGCCTGGTCGTCAGCCCAAGAAGCGTCTGCGTGCCCAGTGAGGACCACTGGACTCTGCCCTCCAAGCACAAGCCCCACGCCCGACGTACTGCACAAGTAACGCAACACCCTCTTCGCTGCAGCCATGTGCTCCGGTCTGTGTCTCCCAGGAGCAACATAGCGTGCGAGAATGCTAAGAGGGTATGCGAGGTCAGGTCGTGTGCAGGTCATCAGGTACATGAGGCAGCCAACAAGCTCTGGTATGGGCCACTCGACTCTACGGACTCATCCGAAGGCAGAGCTGAGAGCGAGTGGCGAGTAGGCAGAGGAGTGGCCTGAGGCGAGGAGTACGTGAAGCCGAAGCGCTGAAGGACCTGCTGCACCATGTGTGACTGAGTCAGGGTAATGGTGCGGCGTGCTCTGTCCCGGGTGATCTGCAAGCCAAGGTAGCTGCGCAGTTCACCCAGGTCTGTGCACGTGTGTCTCTTCTGCAGCTCGGACTTCACGTGGGCGAGTCCAGCAGTGTCAGCTGTGGCAAAGACCAAGTCGTCGACGTACACGAGGATGTAGAACGGCGGCAAAGAAGTGTCGGTGCGCAGAAACAGCGACGGGTCGGCAGTAGAGGGAGCAAACCCAAGAGCCGCAAGTGTAGTCCTCAGTGTGTTGTGCCACTCACGCGGTGCCTGGCGGAGACCGTAGACTGGTCGCCGGAGGCTCCACTGGGTGCCAGGAGGAAAAGACCCAGTGAAGCCAGGTGGGCGACGCAGCCAGATCTCCTCGTGCAGGCTGCCCTGCAGGAAAGCAGTGCTGAAGTCAAGAGAGTGCAGCTCGTAGTCGCGGTGAGCAGCTATGTGCAGCAGTACCCGAAGAGTGGTCATCTTCGGGGTGGGAGAGAAGGTCTGAAAGTAGTCAACTCCCTGCCGCTGACTGAAGCCACGAGCCACGTAACGCGCCTTGAAGACAGGCGGAGAACCCGGCGGTCGCTTCACCCTGAAAATCCACATGCCACTGACGATGTTCGCCCCAGGCGGGGGAACCTCGTCAACGTAGGTGCCTGTGGACTTCCAGGAAGCCATCTCTGTGTCCATAGCTGCCTGCCACTGAGAGGAGTAGGGACCCTCTATCGCCTCCGCGTAAGAGCGCGGAGTCGGGATGTCAAGTGCATCCGGGTCTCCCTCAGGGGTAAGCAGTACGGACACGAGATGAGGTGAAGCAGCAGCCAAACACTGGAACTCCTCCTGCCTGTCCTCAAGGACGTCCGTGCCAAGGGCACACTCACCCCCGACGGACGGAGGACAGACAGACTCAGACTCAACGACAAGACTAGCAGCGTAGTCTAGACGACAGCGAGCAGCAAAGTCGACGAGCTCAGCAACTAGGGCAGACGCAGCAGTGGACTCAAAGGAAGGGTCAGTGACGACAGTAGCAAGGAGACGCGTGACAGTAGGACTGGCAGCACGAAGAGAGTCCGACTCCGGGTCGGGAAGAGCAGGAAGAGAGGACTCAGGAGGAGAAGGCAAAGGGGCACGCAGAGGAGCAGTGGACGGACGCAGAGACATCCGGTGCGTGCCAGGGACAGGAGGAGGACGCTGACGCGAACCACGACCACTAGAGCGAGCAGGACGGACAGGCGACGCAGGGCGAGACGCAGGCTCACGACGCTCAGCCAGACCTCCAGTAGGACCAGTGTAGGGAGAAGGAGCGGGCAGTGGGGAGGCCGGCTGTAACTGTAACTGTGACGGGACAGGCCGTGGACACTCTAAGGGAGGAGGAGGACCAGTAGAAGGCGGGAGACCAAGAACCTGCTGAAGGAGCGGAACGAAGTACGGCCGAGGCCGCGCGGCGACTCCAGACACGGCAGGGACAGCACCAGTACCCCCAGCGGCAGCACCAGCGCCAGCAGCACCTCCAGCTCCAGTACCTCCAGCAGCACCAGTAGCACCCCCAGCAGGACCGCCTCCAGGACCGACAGCAGTAGCCTCAGCGTCAACACCCTCAGCAGCTCCAGCTCCAGTCGTACCCGCAGGCCCAGCAGCTCCAGTACTCCCAGTACGAGCACCTCCGGGACCCGCGGCACCAGCACCCTTAGCAGCCGAAGAACCTCCAGCTCCAGCAGCACGCCTCCAGCGCCGGGCAAACCACTCGCGCAGCTCCTGTGGAGAGAGTGGCTCCCGCCGAGACGAAGCACCCGGAGAACCTCCAGGCTCAGCACCGCCAGACGCCACACGAGCAGGCCCAGCTCCCTCAGGCTCCGCACCCCCAGGCTCAGCACCTCCAGGCGTAGCACCCCCAGGCTCAGCACCCCCAGGCTCAGCACCCCCAGGCTCAGCACCCCCAGTAGTAGCACCCCCAGGCTCAGCACCCCCAGGCTCAGCACCCCCAGGAGTAGCACCCTCAGGCTCAGCACCCCCAGGCGTAGCACCCACACGCTCAGCACCCCCAGAGTCAGCACCCCCAGGCTCAGCACCCTCAGCAGCACCAGAGTCACCAGTAACCTCGATAGGCTCGACGGCGTCTACCTGGGACACACCTGAAGGGGCAGGACCCTGAGGGGGGAGGGGGTCTACCGGGGGGGGACCTGGCACAAGGAAGAGCGGTGGCGGGGGGAGGGACGGAGTGCGGTAGGGGAAGAGGCGGTAGTAGGGGACCGACTCGTCAAACGTGACGTCCTGGGAGGACAGAACACGGCGAGAGGTGGGGTGGTAGAACTGCCACCCTGGCGCGTCAGGGGGGAAGCCAAGGAAGACGCAAGGAGCAGCACGAGGGGACAGCTTGTCCGCAGACAAGTCGCGGACAAACGCCCGAGATCCCCAGACACGGAACGCAGACGCATCGCCAACCTTCCCCGTCCACAGCAAAGCTGGGGAGGTCTCCGGCATGGAGACCCTGTGGTGAAGGTTGATCTGATGCGCCGCGTACCGAACCGCAAACGGCCACAAAAAATGGGGGGCAGCCGCATGCATCATGGACGTACGGGCGACGTCCATGACCATGCCAATGCGGCGCTCAGCAATCCCATTTTGCTGTGGAGAGTCCGGAAGCGTGAAGGTCTGGCGGATGCCTCGTGCACGACAATAGGCTCGCAGAAGGCCAGAGGAGAACTCTCCACCTCTGTCAGAGTGCAGACGCAGAACAGGAAAGTCCGAGCCGAAGCTCTGCCTGAGCTGGAGACGAGCTGCGCAGATCCAGTCGATCAACACCTCAGTGACATCACCCTTGCTGCGCAAGGGGAAGACTGTGGTGTAACGCGAGTAGTCGTCAACCACCAGCAGGAAGTAGCGCTCGTGACCCTGTCCACGGACGCGGGCCGGGCCCCACACGTCCATGTGAAGCGTCTGCAGCGGGGCCTCTGTCGGAGGAAACTGGGAGGAGTGAGGGGCAGCCCGCTGCCGCCCCTCGACACAAGGGACGCAGGTAGGGCCTGGCCTCGGGGAACATCGCCTGGGCGACCGTCGCACTCTTCCGCAGTACCTCGTCACCCAGGTAACCTGGTCGACCGGGCAACCACGTCGACCAGGTGCTCCTGTATGTGCCCGTCGACCTCCCAAGTCGACGGCCACCTCCAGTTGACCTCACCAGGTCGACCACACCCCTGGTCGACCAGCTCCACGTCGACCAGCACAGTTGTCAGCCGACCACCCAAGTCGGCTACCCGAAGTCGGCGGCACCAAGTCAACGCCCCTTCTACGTCGGCGCCGACTTCCAGGCCGAACTCTTGAAGTCGGCGACCTCCCAAGTCGGTGACCTTGCAGGTCGACGTGCCACATCGCCGACCACCAGTTGAAGTCGGCCGCCGGCTTCCCAAGTCGGCGGCATTGCAGTGGCCCCGTGCAAGTAGACCAACCCCGTCGACCAGCTCGCCCAAGTCGGCGTCGCCCACTGCTGTAAGTCGGCTGTACCTCCCGTACACCCAACCAAGAAGTCGGCTCCGCCCAAGCGAGGACGGGGCCAACAACAACTCCCGTTGACAGCCCTGCCCTGCACCCGCCCCTGGTAAGCACCCGCGCCGCCCAGCCGAGCCGCGTCGCTCAGCCGAGCCGCGCCACCCTGCCGAGCCGCGCCGCCCTGCCGAGCCGCGCCTCCCAGCCGAGCCGTGCCGCCCAGCCGAGCCGCACCGCCATCCGAGCCGCGCCGCCCAGTCTAGCCGCGCCGCTCTACCGAGCCGCGCCGCCCTACTGAGCCGCACTGCCCTGCCCGTGCTGTTTCTACTGCTACTGCTGCTGCTGCTGCTGCTTCTGCTGCTACTGCTGCTACTGCTGCTTCTGCCGCTATGGCTAGTCCTACTGTTCTTACCTTTGATGCTGAGGGTCGTGCTGTTGACTTCGAGGTTTGGGTAGACGACTTACAGCTCTTTCTTCAGTGCGACTCCAAGGACGGAGTCTCCCTGTTCGATCACACGTCCGGTGTCTCTCCTGCACCTGCTGCCACTGCTGACAGTACGGTTCGCTCGCAGTGGACTACTCGTGACGCTGTTGCTCATCTTGCTGTTCGTAGTCACCTGCCGTCTGCTGAGCGCGCGCACTTTGGCCAGTACAAGACTGCAAAGTCTCTGTATGACGCTGTTGTCGCGCGCTACTCCTCCCCTGCCACTGCTGCTCTCAGCCGCCTCATGCTGCTGTACCTGTTCCCTGACCTTGGTGCCTTTGCCACAGTCGCTGACCTCATTACTCACCTCCGCACTAGTGACACCCGCTACCGCGCTGCGCTTCCCACTGAGTTCTGTGCCAAGAACACCCCCCCCATGTACATCACCCTCTACTACCTAGTCACCCGTCTCCCTGACTCCCTTTCTTCAGTCAGGGACCACTTTCTCTCCCTTTGCCCCACTGAGCTCACCGTCGACCTGCTTGAGGAGCGCCTTACTGCAGCTGAGAAGAGTATAGTTCCTGTAGGTGCTTCTCGCGGTGACCCTCGCGCCCCTTTCTTTGAGGGGTGCTCCCCCGTCCCCCTTCTCCCCTCTGTTGCTTCTGTTGCTGCTGTCGACCTCGTTGGCACTGAGGAGGTCGGGGCTGCGTCTGCTCCTAGTGGGAGGCGCCGCAACAGCAAGGGCAAGGGGGGCAGGGGTGGTGGAGGGGACGGAGGGGGTGGCGGTGGAGGCGGTGGAGGGGGCGGAGGGGGTGGCGGTGGAGGTGGGGGTGGTGGCGGGAGTGGGGGCGGCGGTGGAGGTGGTGGAGGCAGCGGCAGCGGCGGTGGAGGTGAAGGCGGTGGTGGTGCTGGCAGAGGTGGCGCCGCACAGCGTGGGGGCTTTAGCGGTAGCCAGCGCCAGCAGCAGCCGCGTTCCCGTGAGACCCTTTCGCCCCAGCAGCTTCGTGAGTGGTACGCTGGGCGTGGGAGGGCTGGGGGTCTTGGTCCCTGTACTTACGTTCTTCGCACAGGCGGGCGCCGTGGGGAGACGTGCGGACTGCCGCACACTTCGCAGCGCTGCTTTGGTCGTCTGACTGACGCCTGGCGTGCCCAGTTTCCTGACGGCGCTGAGCTCCCTCGCTGGGGTGATCTGCTTAAGCAGAATGTTGCTATCTTTGATCTTGATTTCGATGCTATCCTTGCTGCCATGTATGCTGTGACTGATAGTGCTGAGGGTGCCTGTTACCTGTGTGTTCCGCCTGACCCGGGCAATGAGGCTGCTGCTCTAGGTGCTAGTGAGTCTGCTGCTCCAGGTACTAGTGAGTCTGCTGCTCCAGGTACTGTTGAGTCACGTTCACCCGTCGACCTGGGTCGAGCCTGTACACACTGACTACTGCGTCTCCTCCTGTTACTGAGTCCGGTCAGGTAGCTGCGTCTGGTCAGGTGTTTGCTGCTGCGTCCAGGTCTAGTCCGGCGTCTGCCCCCTGCTCGTGTCGTCCTCTGTCACACGATTCTCTCCTTTTGCACCACCGCCTTGGTCACCCCTCCCTGCCTCATCTTCGAGGTATGGCCTCCCGTTTCCTTGTCTCAGGTCTCCCCCGGTCCCTCCCTCTCCTTCCTCCGGGGCCTGCCCCTACCTGTGTTCCTTGTGTTGAGGGCCGACAGCGCGCCGCTCCTCACTCCTCCGAGTTTCCGCCGACAGAGGCTCCTCTGCAGACTCTCCACATGGACGTGTGGGGCCCAGCCCGCGTCCGTGGACAGGGTCACGAGCGTTACTTCCTGCTGGTTGTTGACGACTACTCGCGTTACACCACAGTCTTCCCCTTGCGCCGCAAGGGTGAGGTCACTGAGGTGTTGATCGACTGGATCCGCGCTGCTCGTCTCCAGCTCAGAGAGAGTTTCGGCTCGGACTTTCCTGTTCTGCGTCTGCACTCAGACAGAGGTGGTGAGTTTTCCTCCGACCTTCTGAGGGCTTTCTGTCGTGCCGAGGGCATCCGCCAGACGTTCACGCTTCCGGCCTCCCCACAACAGAATGGGATTGCTGAGCGCCGCATTGGCATGGTCATGGACGTCGCTCGTACGTCCATGATCCATGCGGCTGCTCCCCATTTTCTGTGGCCGTTCGCGGTTCAGTACGCTGCGCATCAGATTAACCTTCAGCCTCGTGTCTCCTTGCCAGAGACCACACCCACACTGCGGTGGACAGGGAAGGTGTCAGAAAGAATGAAACAGGAATGGTTGGACTAGCAAGCAGCAGGATACAACGGACCCACGGGCAACAGGTGCAGCAGGCTCTCTGAGCTACCGGCGACAAGGGCCCCGGAATACAGGCGCTGCGGACGACACGACGGCTGCCTCCACTCAACCTCCCCCAACTGTCCCACACCCCCCTACACACACCCCCAGTTTCACCCCTAGCTCCACTCCCACATCACCCCCCTAGTGCCACTCCCCTCGGCTCCCACACCTCCACCCCCCTCAGCGGCAGCTGCAGCAGTGGGAGATGAAGAAGGAGGAGGAGGAGGAAGGGACGACGCACACGGAGCACCCCCACACCCGCCACCCCCACACCCTCCTGTCCAGGGGACGGGGGGGGGGGGGGGGGGGGGGCCAGGGGCGCCGCGACGGGCGGCTGCTGCAGGGGTCCTGGGGCGGCTGCTGCAAGCGCGGGCCGCTCCAGGGGCGGCTGCTGCAGTGGTGGGCGGCTCCAAGGGCTGCTGCTGCAGTGGCGGGCGGCTCCAGGGGCTGCTGCTGCAGTGGTGGGCGGCTCCAGGGGCTGCTGCTGCAGTGGCGGGCGGCTCCAAGGGCTGCTGCTGCAGTGGCGGGCGGCTCCAGGGGCTGCTGCTGCAGTGGTGGGCGGCTCCAGGGGCTGCTGCTGCAGTGGCGGGCGGCTCCAGGGGCTGCTGCTGCAGTGGTGGGCGGCTCCAGGGGCTGCTACTGCAGTGGCGGGCGGCAGGAGGAGGGGGGGGGGGGGGGGAAACGCACGGCCCCCAGGGCGCCCCGAGGGGCGACGAGAAGGGAGCCGCGCGGCCCCCCCCCGGGGCGCCGCGACGGGCACCAGGGAGGGCGCCGCGACGGGCCCCCAGAGCCGCCTCGACGGGCGACGGGGAGGGCGCCGCGCGGGCCCCCCGAAGTCGCCTCGACGGGCGACGGGGAGGGCGCCGCGCGGGCCCCCCGAAGTCGCCTCGACAGGCGACGGGGAGGGCCGCGCACGGCCCCCGAAGTCGCCTCGACGGGCGACTGGAGGGGACCGTGCGCGGCCCCCGTGGTCGCCACGACGGGCGACTGGTGGGGAGGCCGCGTGGGCCCCCAAGGTCGCCTCGACGGGCGACGGGAGGGGAGGCCGCGCGGGTCCCCGAGAGCGCCTCGACGGGCGACGGGAGGGGAGGCCGCGCGGGTTCCCGAGAGCGCCTCGACGGGCGCTTCGACGGGAGGGGACCGCGGAGGCCCCCCCAAGGGCACCACGACGGGCGCCACGGAAGGGAAAACCGCCAGGCGCCCCGAGCGCGCGGCGGGCAGAAATTAGGGTTTCGCCGCCGCGCACCACGGGGCGAGCGGCGGACAGTACGGCAGCGGAAGCGGGTGGTGGGCCCATACACAAGAAGGCGGCAGACATGCCGCCCTCTGATACCATGTCAGAAAGAATGAAACAGGAATGGTTGGACTAGCAAGCAGCAGGATACAAATGGCAATCCCTAAGGGGTTGTACTCACTATTGAGTACCCCACTGCAGGCTACACAAACAACATATTCTGACAGAAGGTTGGCGATGCGTCTGTGTACCGTGTCTGGGGATCTCGAGCTTTTGTCCGCGATACTTCTGCGGACAAGCTGTCCTCTCGTGCTGTTCCCTGCGTTTTCCTTGGCTTCCCCCCTGACGCGCCTGGGTGGCAGTTTTACCACCCCACTTCGCGCCGTGTTCTGTCCTCTCAGGACGTCACGTTTGACGAGTCGGTATCTTACTACCGTCTCTTTCCCTACCGCACTGCCCCTCTCCCCCCCCCGCCGCTCTTCCTTGCACCAGGTGCTCCTCCGGTAGACCCCCTCCCCCCTCAGGGTCCTGCCCCATCAGGTGTGTCCCAGGTAGACCCTGTCGAGCCTGTCGAGGTAGCTGTCGACTCTGGTGCTGCTAGGGGTGCTGAGCCTGCGGGTGCGGGGCCTGGGGGTGCTGAGCCTGGGGTTGCTGAGTCTGAGGGTGCGGAGCCTGGGGGTGCTGAGCCTGAGCGTGCGGAGCCTAGGGGTGCTGAGTCTGGGGGTGCTGAGTCTGGAGGTCCTCCGAGTGTCCCGTCGCGGCGGGAGCCCCTCTCTCCACAGCAGCTTCGTGAGTGGTACGCTCGGCGCTGTAGCCGTGCTGTTGGAGCTGGGGGGCCTGCTGCTGGAGGTGCTGCTGGTGCTGGAGCTGATGGAGCCGCTGGTCCTGGAGGTGCTAGTGCTGGAGGTACTGGCGCTGCTGGAGGTCCTACTGGTGTTGGAGCTGCTGGAGGTGCTGGAGCCGCTGGTCCCGGAGGTGCTCGTGCTGGAGGTACTGGCGCTGCTGGAGGTCCTGCTGGTGTTGGAGCTGCTGGAGGTGCTGGAGCCACTGGTCCCGGAGGTGCTCGTACTGGAGGTACTGGAGCTGCTGGGGCTGGAGCTGCTGCAGGAGTTGGAGCTGGAGGTACTGGAGCTGTTGCTGCTGGAGGTGCTGCTGGAGCTGGAGCTGCTGGAGGTACTGGAGCTGGTGGTGCTGCGGGAGTTGTAGCTGGAGACCCTGGAGCTGAGGGTACTGGTGCTGTCTCTGCTGTTTCTGGAGGCGATGCGCGGCCGCGGCCGTACTACGTTCCGCTCCTTCAGCAGGTTCTTGGCCTCCCGCCTTCTACTGGTCCTTCTCCTCCCTTCCTGGGTCCACCGCTTGTCCAGTCGCAGTCACAGCTACAGCCTGCCTCCCCACTGCCTGGTCCTTCTCCCTACTCTGGGCCGACTAGAGGTCTTACGGAGCGTCGTGCGCCTGAGTCTCGTCATGCGTCGCCTGAGTCTCGTCCTGAGTCGCCTGAGTCTCGTCCTGAGTCGCCTGTTCGCACTGTCCGCACTGGTCGTCGTGTTCCTCGTGAGCGTCCTCCTCCTGTCCTTGGCACTCACTATATGACACTTCGAACGTCCACTGCACCACAGCGTGTCCCTCTGCCGTCTCCTCCTGCGTCCTCTCTTCCTGACGGTCCGGACCCGGAGTCTGACTCCCTTCGTGCTGCTAGTCCTACTGTCACACGTTTCCTGGCCACTGTTGTCACTGACCCTTCGTTTGAGTCCACTGCTGCGTCTGCTCTAGTTGCTGAGCTTGTTGACTTTGTTGCCGCCTGTCGTCTAGACTACGCCGCTAGTCTTGTTGCTGAGTCTGAGTCTGTCTGTCCTCCGTCTGTCGGGGGTGAGTGTGCTCTTGGCACGGACGTCCTTGAGGACAGACAGGAGGAGTTTGAGTGCTTTGCCGCTGCTTTACCTCATCTCGTGTCCATGCTGATTGCCCCTGAGGGAGACCCGGATGCACCTGACATCCCGACCCCGCGCTCTTACGCAGAGGCGATAGAGGGTCCCTACTCCTCTAAGTGACAGACAGCTATGGACACAGAGATGGCTTCCTGGAAGTCCACAGGCACCTACGTCGACGAGGTTCCCCCTCCTGGGGCGAACATCGTTAGTGGCATGTGGATTTTCAGGGTGAAGCGGCCGCCGGGTTCTCCGCCTGTCTTCAAGGCGCGTTACGTTGCACGTGGCTTCAGTCAGCGAGAGGGAGTTGACTTCTTCCAGACCTTCTCCCCTACCCCGAAGATGACCACTCTTCGGGTTCTGCTGCACGTCGCCGCTCAGCGTGACTACGAGCTTCACTCTCTTGACTTCAGCACTGCTTTTCTACAGGCAGCCTGCACGAGGAGATCTGGCTGCGCCGCCCACCTGGCTTCACTGGGTCGTTTCCTGCTGGTACCCAGTGGAGCCTCCGGCGGCCAGTCTACGGTCTCCGCCAGGCGCCCCGTGAGTGGCACGACACACTGAGGACGACTCTTGCTGCTCTTGGGTTTACTCCTTCTACTGCTGACCCGTCGCTGTTTCTACGCACCGACACCTCTCTGCCGCCGTTCTACGTTCTTGTGTACGTAGACGACTTGGTCTTTGCTAGTGCTGACACTGAGGGACTCGCCCACGTGAAGTCGGAGCTGCAGAAGAGACACACATGCACAGACCTGGGTGAGCTGACAAGCTATCTTGGCTTGCGGATCACCCGGGACAAAGCACAGCGCACCATTACCTTGACTCAGTCACACATGGTGCAGCAGGTCCTTCAGCGCTTCCGCTTCACGTACTCCTCGCCACAGTCCACTCCTTTGCCTACCGGTCACTCGCTCTCAGCTCCACCTTTGGACGAGTCCGTAGAGCCGAGTGTCCCGTATCCAGAGCTTGTGGGCTGCCTCATGTACCTGATGACCTGCACTCGACCTGACCTAGCCTACCCTCTTAGCATCCTAGCACGCTATGTCGCTCCTGGCCGTCACCGGAAGGAGCACATGGATGCAGCTAAGAGGGTGTTGCGCTACTTGTGCAGTACGTCGGGCACGGGGCTCGTGCTTGGAGGACGGGCTCGAGTTGCCCTCACTGGTCACGCAGACACTTCGTGGGCTCACGACTTGGCTACGCAACGGTCGTCACAGGGTTACACCTTCAGCCTTGGCTCCGGCTCTGTTTCTTGGCGGTCTACCCGCTCGTCTTCTGTTCTCAGCTCCAGCTGTGAGGCTGAGATCTACGCCACAGCGATGGCTGCACAGGAGTTACGCTGGCTCACCTACCTGCTGACCGACCTGGGAGAGCCTCCTCGTTCTCCTCCAGTGCTGTACGTCGACAACAAGGCCATGATTGCCTTGAATGAGGAGCACAGACTGGAGCACAGAACGAAGCACATCGCTCTACGCTACTTCCTTGCTCGAGAGTTGCAGCAGCGTGGTCAGCTTCGTCTTGCTTACGTGGCCACTCGGGCCAACACTGCTGATGTCTTCACCAAGGCGCTTCAGCCTTGTGATCATCAGCGTTTCTGTACTGTTCTAGGCCTTGTGCCTACTGTGACTCACTTGCTTACTCTTGACTCTGCTGGTACTGTGATCTCTATACATATACCTGCATGCTTACACTTGCTAGGTTGTGATCACTGTATTGCTTGTTCTCCTTTATATAACTCTGCATGTGAACTGGCCTTGTGGCCATTTGCTTGTGCTCAGACTGCGTGGTGACGTCGTGATCCACCCTGAGCTTGCTTTGCCTTTCTTGACTGGTCTTGTGACCTCTTGTTCTCCCCCACTTTGCCTATGGGGGTGTGTCAAACATATATAACATAGTCTGTGTAGGCTTTAGTGGGGTAGTCAATATAGGGTACAACACTTCTAGGTTTCCTACTTGTACCCACCTGCTTGCTAGTTCAATCATTCCTTCGTTCTCATTCTGACAGTCGCCCCCGCCTTGCAGATTGTGACACGTTACAAAAATTCAAAGGGCTCTTGCTATTATTCAAGCTCTGAACATATGAAACAAAGTAACGCTCATACGTAAACTGTTGATATATGTAAGGAAGTTTCATTTTTTCCTGACTTCGCGTCCCTGCTTACCGCGTACCTGACAGTTCCCGCCAACAGTACCCCAACAGTTTGCCGTTACCACACGCGACACGTGCCTTGACTACCGTTCCCGCCACTATTCACACCGCATCTAACCCTTATGGCTTGGCAGGTAACCTTGTCAAAATACATTTGTATGTCTGTAGGCTGTAGTGGGGTAGCTCATATAGGGCACAACCCTATTAGGGTTGCCTACTTGTACTTCTCATCCATGATAGTGAACTCATTTCCGCTGTTCTCATTCTATCATGATATCAGAGGGCTAGGTTACGTCAGACTACCGAACCTACTACCGAACCTACGACTAGGTTAGGTTTGCTCCGCTGCACCGCGCCTCGAGTGCCACTGCCCCACTGCCCCACTGCCCTGCTGCCCACGCGCCCTGCGCGCCCTGCTGCCCTGCACGCCCCGCACGCCCTGCTGCCCCGCGCTGCCTGCCCTGCGTGTCGAGCTGCCCTGCCCCGCGCGTCGCGCTGCCCTGTCTGCGCCTTCGCGCTGCCCTGCCCGCGGCGTCGCGCTGCCCTGCCCGCCCGCGCGTCGTGCTGCCCTGCCCGCTCGCGCGTCGCGCTGCCCTGCCCGCCCGTGCGTCGCGCTACCCTGCCCGCCTGCGCGTCGCGTTGCCCTGCCCGCCGGCTCGTCGCGCTGCCTTGCACGCCGACGCGTCGCGCTGCCCTGCCCGCCCGCGCGGCTCGCTGCCCTGCCCGGCAGTCGCGCTGCCCTGCCTACACGTCCCGCGCGCCCTGCTACCCTGCGCGCCCTGCGAGCCCTTCTGCCCGCGCGCCCCGTGCGCCCTGCTGCCCCGCGCCCAGTGCGCCCTGCTGCCCACACGCCCTGTGCGCCCTGCTGCCCTACGTGCCGCGCTCTGCCCTGCCGCCCGCGCGCTGTCCTAGTCGCCCGCGCGCTGCCCTGGCTGCCCGCGCGCTACCCTAGCTGCCCGCGCACTGCTGCCCGCCCTGCCCATATGCGTGCCTGCGTGCGGTGCCCTGCCCGTGTGCTGCCCTGCGCGCTGCGCCTGCACGCCCCGCTGCTCCTACCAACCCTGCCGCTTCGACCACTGTAGTGTCAGCTACTGCTACTGCTACAACAGCTGCTGCCCCGCGCTCCCCGCGCGTCCTGCTGCCCGCTCGCTGCCCTAGCCGCCCGCTCGCAGCCGCCGCGCCTGCACGCTCCGCTGCCCTGCAGCCGCCGCTCCTGTCATCACTGCCAATACAACCGCCGTTATAGCTGCACCCACCGCAGTCGCTACTACAGCCCTTACGCTGCTGCTACGGAATGACACTGCCTATCATGGCCACTCTCACTGTCCTAGCAGTTGACCCAGACGGGCTCCCTTTCATGTTCGAGTTGTGGCTCGCCAGTCTGCGCCGGTTTCTCCGGCGTTTCATTAGAGATGGCGTCTCCCAGTTCGAGCACGCGTCGGGGTCCCTTCAGGCCCTCACGACTCCCACTGAGCCTGCTGCTGATGCTGGGGAGGAAGTGCAGTGCCAGTACCAGGCGGACCGCCTTGCATACACGCAGTGGGCGGAGCGCGACGCTGTCGCATAGCTTGCCGTCTGAGCTCACCTACCGGTCGACCAGCGGGCTCACTTTGGTCAGGTGACGTCGGCCCAGACTTTTTACGACGATGTGGTTAAACACTACTCCTCCCTCTCTCCTGCCACCCTCCCACTGCGGAAGTACCGTCCATTTTTAGGGGAGGTGCAGCAGCTGGTCGAGGAGGCGAGTGTCGGTACGTGTGCGTCTGCTCGTACAGGTGGTGCGCTGGTGGAGGCGGAGGTTCTGGGGGTGGACAGCAGCAGCAACAGCGTCAGCCGGAGACAGTCATTGTTGGTGTAGAGGCTGCTAGTCTAGGTATCTGTGAGCCTGCTAGCACAGGTGCAGCTCCTCTGAGGCTTTGCAAACCTTCACGCTTGACTCCGGCGCGACTCGCTGCTTCTTCCACGACTGCACCACGGTCACACCGCTCACTACACCTGTCCCGGTCACTCTGGCTGACCCCTCTGGTAGCCCAGTAGTTGCACGTGGCTCCTGATGGAAAGCGAGCGAATCTGGAGAGCGTACAAGAGATTAAAGTCCGCCGACTTCGACGGAACATTGCGTGCAGCTCACGTAACCTACTATGAGCAGGTACGCGTTAAAAATGTCTTAATCTCTACTTTCCAGAATGGTAACGCACGTCTTCAACCAAGATCTATGCCGATCGCTACCACGATTTAAGTGCGACGAGGTGTTCTGGCGGAATTACTTGGCAGCCATGGATTAGATCAAGAAAGTAACTTTAGCAAGAGTTCAGATCTGCAAAGTGACGAGTTTGTCAAACCCTACCAACCCAATCCTCGCACTACAACAATTCCCAACAACCCAAAGTGCCAAACTAGCAACACCAAAGGTTTGTTGGTGCTTGTTGGGTGCGAGTTCAATTCCATCCCGCAACAAGTCTAGCAACCACATTTTGCCCAAGCCCTTAGCCCACAACCAGCAAGAGCAAAATACCACAACCACCTACACAATCAACACTCCCCCTTGCTCGTGCTGGAGGTGGTTGAACACCACTGGGCAAAATCATTCACTCCACTCCCCCTTGCCCAGGGAGGGGCGCCATCCACAGCATGATGTCGTCAAGGGAGAGAAGCACCAGCCCTCCCACATCCTGCTCAGGAACCATGCCAACATGGGGCTGCATCCCCAGCAAGGACATGCACACACCATGTCGCTCAAAGGGAAGAGGTTTGGTGAGTATGTCGGCTGCTTGGCGGTTGGTCGGACACCACTGGAGGATCACCTCACCACCAGCCACCATCTCCCTGATGAAATGCCACCGAACCTGCATGTGCTTGGTGCGGCCATGCAAGCATGCATTCTGTGCAAGGGCAATGGCAGATTGGTTGTCCACAAACACAGGCACACCACCAGCAAACTCATGCCCAAACTCCCCAAACAAACGTTTCAGCCACACACCCTCCTGAATGCACTGACACAGACTGATGTACTCACTCTCAGTGGTGGACAATGCAACCACCGGCTGCCTCTTGCTTTGCCAAGAGATGGCTGCACCGTTGAGGCAATAGACATAGCCGTTGTGACTCCTGCGATTAGCTGAATCTCCAGCATAATCAGCATCACTGAAGGCCACCAACTCGACCTGAGGCTCACTGCGTGCGGGGAAGAAGATACCTGACTTCACACAACCTTTCAGGTACTTCAACACTCTCTTAGCAGCCTGCAGGTGGGATGCCTTGCGACAAGACACCACCTTGGACAGCTGTGACACTGCATAAGCAATCTGGGGCTGTGTGGTCGTGCTTGCATACATGAGAGACCCCACAATGCTTTGATAGAGCTGAACCAGCTCATCTCTCAGCAAGGGCTCCTCAGCATGTGCATGCACATCGAACCCTGTAGGGAGAGGGGTACGCACGGGGTTAGCCTCAGAAAGGCCAAAGGACTCAAGCATGCTGAGAATGTACCTCTCCTGATGAATCAAGATGCCACTCTCATCATGCTCAATCTGCACCCCCAAATAGTACTTAGCCTCCCCCAAGTCCTTCATGCGGAAACGAGAGGACAAGAGACCCTTGACCTCATCCAACAAGACCATGCTTGAAGACATGAGCAAAATGTCATCCACATAGAGGTAGAGGGACAGCCTGCCCTCACGCCTCACCAAGTGGTACAAGGCGGGGTCACACTCTGACCTCTCAAAGCCAAAGTCCATCAGGGATTCATCAAACTTGAGGTACCACTGCCTTGGAGCTTGCTTCAGCCCATAGATTGATTTCCTGAGTCGGCAAACTCTGCCGGACCCATCATCAAAACCAGGGGGTTGCCTCATGCAAAGCTCCTCCTTCAAGACCCCATGAAGATAGGCAGTGGTCACATCCATGTGATGGATGTGAAACCCCGAGGAGGCTGCCATCCCAAGGGAGCCTCTCAGGGTAGTAGGCTTACCCACCGGGGTAAACACCTGGTCATAGTGAACGCCTCGTGTTTGAGTGTTCCCCATGGCCACCAACCTGGACTTAGGCCTCTCAATACTCCCATCAGCCATGTGCTTATACTTCCACACCCACTGACACCTCAAGACCTCCATTCCAGGTAGCACACAAGCTAGATCAACCAGCTCAAAGGACTCCTTCACCCTATGAGACTCAAGCTCCTCACGCATGGACTCGACCCACTCAGGACGGGACAAGGCCTCCTTGACCGACTTAGGCTCATGTACCTGACCCATGAGACAGAAATCAAGCCCAAGCTCACCCCCATCAGCATCCACAAGCATGCACTCCTCCAAATCAGGCACCTCATGATCATGCATGCAAGCGGTCACAAGACCAGTTCACATGCAGTTTTATAATACAACAAGAAATACAGTGATCACAACCTAGCAAGTGTAAACATGCAAGTAGACATATATAAGGATAACAGTACAAGCAGAGTCAGGAAGTAAGCAAGTGAGGCACAGTAGGCAGAAGGCCTAGAACAGTACAGAAACGCTGATGATCACAAGGCTGAAGCGCCTTGGTGAACACATCAGCAGTGTTGGCCCGAGTGGCCACGTAAGCAAGACGAAGCTGACCACGCTGCTGCAACTCTCGAGCAAGGAAGTAGCGCAGAGAAATGTGCTTCGTTCTGTGCTCCAGTCTGTGCTCCTGACACAAGGCAATCATGGCCTTGTTGTCGACGTACAGCACTGGAGGAGAACGAGGCGGCTCTCCAAGGTCGGTCAGAAGGTAGGTGAGCCAGCGTAACTCCTGTGCAGCCATGGCCCGTGCGTAGATCTCAGCCTCACAACTGGAGCTGAGAACAGAAGACGAGCGGGTAGACCGCCAAGAAACAGAGCCGGAGCCAAGGCTGAAGGTGTAACCCTGTGACGACCGCTGCGTAGCCAAGTCGCCAGCCCAAGAAGCGTCAGCGTGACCAGTGAGGACAACTCGAGCCCGTCCTCCAAGCACGAGCCCCATGCCCGACGTACTGCACAAGTAGCGCAACACCCTCTTAGCAGCATCCATGTGCTCCTTCCTGTGTCGGCCAGGAGCGACATAGCGTGCTAGGATGCTAAGAGGGTAGGCTAGGTCAGGTCGAGTGCAGGTCATCAGGTACATGAGGCAGCCCACAAGCTCTGGATATGGGCCACTCGGCTCTACGGACTCGTCGGAAGGTGGAGCTGAGAGCGAGTGACCGGTAGGCAGAGGAGTGGACTGTGGCGAGGAGTACGTGAAGCGGAAGCGCTAAAGGACCTGCTGCACCATGTGTGACTGAGTCAAGGTAATGGTGCGCTGTGCTCTGTCCCGGGTGATCCGCAAGCCAAGATAGCTTGTCAGCTCACCCAGGTCTGTGCACGTGTGTCTCTTCTGCAGCTCCGACTTCACGTGGGCGAGTGCCTCAGTGTCAGCAGTAGCAAAGACCAGGTCATCTACGTACACGAGAACGTAGAACGGCGGCAGAGTGGTGTCGGTGCGTAGAAACAGCGACGGGTCAGCAGTAGAAGGAGCAAACCCAAGAGCAGCAAGAGTCGTCCTCAGTGTCTCGTGCCACTCACGGGGTGCCTGGCGGAGACCGTAGACTGGCCGCCGGAGGCTCCACTGGGTACCTGCAGGAAACGACCCAGTGAAGCCAGGAGGGCGGCGCAGCTAGATCTCCTCGTGCAGGCTGCCCTGTAGGAAAGCAGTGCTGAAGTCAAGAGAGTGGAGCTCGTAGTCACGCTGAGCGGCGACGTGCAGCGGAACCCGAAGAGTGGTCATCTTCGGGGTAGGGGAGAAGGTCTGGAAGAAGTCAACTCCCTCTCGCTGACTGAAGCCTCGTGCAACGTAACGCGCCTTGAAGACAGGCGGAGAACCCGGCGGCCGCTTCACCCTGAAAATCCACATGCCATTGACGATGTTCGCCCCAGGCGGGGGAACCTCGTCGACGTAGGTGCCTGTGGACTTCCAGGAAGCCATCTCTGCATCCATGGCTGACTGCCACTGAGAGGAGTAGGGACCCTCTATCGCCTCTGCGTAAGAGCGCGGGGTCGGGATGTCAGGTGCATCCGGGTCTCCCTCAGGGGCAATCAGCATGGACACGAGATGAGGTAAAGCAGCGGCAAAGCACTCAAACTCCTCCTGTCTGTCCTCAAGGACGTCCGTGCTAAGAGCACACTCACCCCCGACGGACGGAGGACAGACAGACTCAGACTCAGCAATAAGGCTAGCGGCGTAGTCTAGACGACAGGCGGCAGCAAAGTCAACAAGCTCAGCAACTAGAGCAGACGCAGCAGTGGACTCAAAGGAAGGGTCAGTGACAACAGTGGCGAGGAAACGCGTGACAGTAGGACTGGCAGCACGAAGGGAGTCAGACTCCGGGTCCGGACCGTCAGGAAGAGAGGACGCAGGAGGAGACGGCAGAGGGACACGCTGTGGAGCAGTGGAAGGACGCAGAGTCATATAGTGAGTGCCAGGGACAGGAGGAGGACGCTCACGCGGAACACGACGATCAGTGCGGACAGCGCGGACAAGCGACTCTGGACGAGACTCAGGCGTCGCAGGACGAGACTCAGGCTCACGACGCTCCGTAAGACCTCCCGTCGGCCCAGCGTAAGGAGAAGGACCAGGCAGCGGAGAGGCTGGCTGTAACTGTGACTGCGACTGGACAGGCGGTGGACTCAGTAGGGGAGGAGTAGGACCAGGAGAGGGCGGGAGGCCAAGAACCTGCTGAAGGAGCGGAACGTAGTACGGCCGCGGCCGCGCAGCACCTCCTGAACCAGCAGAGACAGCACCAGCACCCTCAGCTCCAGGGTCTCCAGCTACAACTCCCGCAGCACCACCAGCAGCTCCAGCAGCTCCAGCACCTCCAGCTCCAACTCTCGCAGCAGCTCCAGTCCCAGTAGCTCCAGTACCTCCAATACGAGCACCTGCACCAGCAGCACCTCCAGTAGCTCCGGCACCAGCAGCACCTCCAGCAGCACCAGCACCAGCAGCACCTCCAACAGCTCCGGCACCAGCAGCACCTCCAGCAGCACCAGCACCAGCAGCACCTCCAGCAGCACCAGCACCCGCAGCACCTCCAGCAGCTCCAGCACCAGCAGCACCTCCAGCAGCTCCAGTAGCACCACCAGCAGCTCCAGCAGCACGGCTACAGCGCCGAGCGTACCACTCACGAAGCTGCCGTGGAGAGAGGGGCTCCCGCCACGACGGGACACTCGGAGGACCTCCAGTCGCAGCACCCCCAGACTCAGCAACCCCAGGCTCAGCACCCCAAGGCTCAGCACCCCCAGACTCAGCAACCCCAGGCTCAGCACCCCCAGGCTCAGCACCCCTAGCAGCATCAGAGTCAACAGCTACGTCAACAAGCTCGACTGCGTCTACCTGAGACACACCTGAGGGGGCAGGACCCTGAGGGGGGAGGGGGTCTACCGGAGGAGTACTTGGCGCGAGGAAGAGCGGCGGGGGAGGGAGGGGGGCAGTGCGGTAGGGGAAGAGACGGTAGTACGGAACCGACTCGTCAAACGTGACGTCCTGAGAGGACAGAACACGGCGCGAGGTGGGGTGGTAAAACTGCCAACCAGGCGCGTCAGGGGGGAAGCCAAGGAAGACGCAGGGAACTGCACGGGAGGACAACTTGTCCGCAGACAAGTCGCGGACGAAAGCTCGAGATCCCCAGACACGGAACGCAGACGCATCGCCAACCTTCCCCGTCCACCGCAGAGTGGGGGTGGTCTCCGGCATGGAGACCCGGGGCTGGAGGTTGATCTGATGCGCCGCGTACTGAACCGCGAACGGCCACAGAAAATGGGGAGCAGCCGCATGGATCATGGACGTACGAGCGACATCCATGACCATGCCAATGCGGCGCTCAGCAGTCCCATTTTGCTGTGGAGAGGCCGGAAGCGTGAACGTCTGGCGGATGCCCTCCGCCCGACAGAAGGCTCTCAGAAGGTCGGAGGAAAACTCTCCACCTCTGTCTGAGTGCAGACGCACAACAGGAAAGTCCGAGCCGAAACTCTCTCTGAGCTGGAGACGAGCAGCGCGGATCCAGTCGATCAACACCTCAGTGACCTCACCCTTGCGGCGCAAGGGGAAGACCGTGGTGTAACGCGAGTAGTCGTCAACAACCAGCAGGAAGTGACCCTGTCCACGGACGCAGGCTGGGCCCCACACGTCCATGTGAAGAGTCTGCAGGGGAGCCTCTGTCGGAGGAAACTCGGAGGAGTGAGGAGCAGCGCGCTGCCGGCCCTCGACGCAGGGAACGCAGGTAGGGGCAGGCCCCGGAGGAAGGGGAGGGAGGGAAGGGGGCAGACCTGAGACAAGGACACGGGAGGCCATGCCTCGAAGATGAGGCAGGGAGGGGTGTCCAGGGCGGTGGTGCCAAAGGAGAGTCTCGTGAGACAGGAGGCGACATGAGCAGGGGGCAGACTCAGGGCCAGACCACGACGCTGCAGCAAACACCTGACCAGACGCAGCTACCTGACCAGTCACAGTGACAGGAGGAGACTCAGTGGTGAGGGTGTACAGGCTGGACCTTGGCCGACGGGTGAACGTGGCCAGGTGACGGCCCGTCCTAGCACACGTGCAGTGCGTCACACGCTGATAGGCAGGGGTGAACTGGTGAACACCCCCATCCTGAAGATCAGCACCCGCCACCGAGTTCGTAGAGAACGAGGGGAGGTGAAGACCAGACAGCGAGCCGGACGGAGCCGCAGGACACGGGAGAACAGTGGAGGAACGGGCCACAACTGGTCCCCCAGAGGGGTCAGCCAGAGAGACTGCCACAGGCTGACTGAGCGGCGAGAGTGTGGTGCAGTCGCGAAAGAAGGAGCGGGAAGCACCCGAGTCAAGGGTGAAAGTGTGCAAGACCTGAGCCGACGCGGTACCTGAGAGAGCAGCCTCACCAGCACCTGGAGCAGCAGACTCACTAGCACCTAGAGCAGCAGCCTCAATGCCCGGGTCGGGCGGAACACACAGGTAACAGTCACCCTCAGCACTAATAGACACAGCATACATAGCAGCAAGGAGAGCATCATAGTCAAGATCAAAGATAGCAACCCCCGACTTAAGCAGAATATCCCAGCGAGGGATCTCAGCAGAGCCAGGGAACTGTGTACGCCAGGCGTCAGTCAGGCGGCCGAAGCAGCGGGGTGTGGTGTGCGGGCCGCCGCACGTCTCTCCACTGCGGTCGCCGGTGCGAAGAACGTAAGTGCAGGGACCAGCACCCCCAGACCTCCCACGCCCAGCGTACCACTCACGGAGCTGCTGAGGCGACAGGGTCTCACGGGAGCGCTGCTGCTGCTGGCGCTGGTCACCGCTAGAGCCTCCCCGCTGCCCACCACCACCCCCGCCACCCCCACCTCCGCCTCCGCCGCCGCCACCTCCACCCCCACTCCCGCTGCCTCCGCCGCCTCCACCTCAACCGCCGCCACCAAAGCCCCCACCCGAGCCACCACTCCCACCTCCACCTCCACCCCCACCCCCTCCGCCTCCTCCACCGCCACCACCGCCGCCCCCGCCGCCCCCTCCACCCCCCTTGCCCTACTTGCCCTTGCTGTTGCGGCGCCTCCCACTAGGAGCAGACGCAGTGCCGACCGACTCGGTGCCAACGAGGTCGACAGCAGCAGCAGAGGCAACAGAGGGCAAAAGAGGGACGGGGGAGCACCCCTCAAAGAAAGGGGCACGAGGGTCACCACGAGAGGCTCCTACAGCGACTATACTCTTCTCAGCTGCAAGGAGGCGCTCCTCGAGGAGGTCAACGGTGAGCGTGGTGGGGCAAAGGGAGAGGAAGTGGTCCCTGACCGAGCGAAGGGAGTCAGGGAGCCGGGTGACGAGGTAGTAGAGAGTGATGTACATAGGGGGGGAGTTCGCAGCGCAGAACTCGGCAGGAAGCGCAGCGCGGTAGCGGGTGTCACTAGTGCGGAGGTGCGTAATGAGGTCAGCGACTGTGGCAAAAGCGGCTAGGTCAGGGAACAGGTACGGCAGCATGAGGCGGCTAAGGGCAGCAGTGGCAGGGGAGGAGTAGCGCGCAACAACAGCAGTGTACAGAGTGCTAGCAGTCTTGTACTGGCTAAAGTGTGCGCGCTCAGCAGACGGCAGGTGACTACGGACAGCAAGACGGGCAGCAGCATCGCGCGTGGTCCACTATGAGCGAACAGTACTGGCAGTATCAGCAGCAGGTGCAGCAGAGGCGCTAGAAGTGAGATCAAACAGTGAGATACCGTCCTTGCTATCGCACTGCAGGAAATGCTGCAGATCATCGATCCAGACCTCAAAGTCGACAGCTCGACCCTCAGCATCGAAGGTAAGCACATTGGGACTAGCCATGACAGCAGCAGCAGCAGCAGGCTAGCAGCAGTAGCGGCAGCGCGACTCGGCTAAAGGGCGCGGCTCGGCAGGGCGGCGCGGCTCGGCGGTGCGCTTACCAGGGCCGGGTGGGTAGGTTGGCCGCGACTGGAGGGGCAGGGCCGTGGTGCGCCGGCAGGGTCGGGGCCGCAACTGGGCGGCAGAGCAGGGCCGCGGCTCGGCTGCAGGGCAGGGCCGGGGCAGTAGCGACGGCAGCGGCGGTGGCGGTTCGCAACACCGGCGGAGGCAGGCTCGGCGGCGGCGGCAGGGACAGCAGCTGCTGCAGGGCTCCTCGGCGGCTGCTGCAGGTGGAGGCCGCGACCGGCGAGAGGGGCAGGGCGGGGCCGCAGCGGCGGGTCGACGCGCGCAGCCGGCGACGGCAGCTGCTGCAGGGTAGGTGGCCGCGACAATGGCGGCAGGGGCGGCGACGACCGGGCGGCGAAGAGCCGCGAAGGGCCGCGAAGGGGGGCTGCGAAGGCCGCGAAGGGGCCGCGAAGAGCCGTGAGGGGGCTGCGAAGGGTCACGAAGGGGCCGCGAAGGGCGGCGAGGGGGCCGCGAAGGGCCGCGAGAGGGGCCGCGAAGGACCGCGAAGGGGCCGCGAGAGAGGTCGCGAAGGGCCGCGAAGGGGCCGCGAAGGGCCGTAAGAGGGGCCGCGAAGGGCGCAAAGAGGCCGCAAAGGGGCCGTGACATGGCGCGACGGGGCACTTAAGGGCAGGCGCGAAGCGCGCTTCGGGCAGGTAAGGAAGAAAAATCGTAGTGGTGGGCCCTTAGGAAAAAAAAAACGGTCCCACTAGGGAACCCGCTCTATACCATGTGAGAATAATACGAGGAATGGATGAACTAACAGCATTGGGAGTACAAGTAGGAAAACCTAGAATGTTGTACCCCCTAAGGCTAAACCCACTATAGCCTACAGAATAGAAACATATATAATGTTTGACACTAAGATAGCAGCGGAAAACTCCTTTCTTCCTGTGCTACGGACGGGAACCACTTACACCACAGCAGCCTACCACACCGGCACATGTCCAAGCCGCACATGACTTCGTCACCACTATGCAGCAACTATGGGAGAAGACTCAGCGATGTCTCACCACGTTGCAGAACTCCCAGAAGCAGTATGCCGATCGTCACCGACGTGATCACACGGTAGCAGTCGGAGATCAGGTGCTCCTCGACACGCGCAACTTAAACCTGTGTCACCTACCATCCAAACTCCGGCCTCGCATCTGTGGTCCTTCTCACGTTGAGGCACAGGTGACACCAGTAACATTCCGCTTGCACTTACCTACTACGTGGAAGCTTCACAATGCTTTCCATGTTCAGCTACTGAAGCCCTACAAAGACCCCAACCAACAGTTCCAGGGACGACAGCTACAGCCACCACCACCTGTTCTCATACAGGATGAACCAGAGTACGAAGTGGAGCGTGTTCTCACTCATCGGCGCCGCGGCGGCAAAACCCTCGAGTTCTTGATACGCTGGAAAGGTTATGACCCCACAGAGGAGAGGTGGGTTGCAGAAGCTGATATGGGCAACGCACGTCGTGCTCTCAAGGACTATCTTGTCAAGCAGGGTGTTTCTCACGCCACCCGGCTTTGAGGGGGGGGCGTGTGAGAGTACGACGGCTTATGCTGGCTTTGCTAGCTTGCCTGGACTTTATTATGCTATATCTAGCTTGGGTTTCTTTTCTCATGCATATATATGCTTGATTTCCTAGGTTAGGTGCATTCCTATATGTTATTATAGTTATAGCACCGAACCAGGTTACGTGTACCGAACTCAAGCCTTTCGGTTCCCACCGAATTGCTTTCTACCGAGTTCGGGAAAGTTCTGTTTGGGACGCTTCGCGACCCTCATAACATTCGCGTAACACCTGGGTTACCTGCCTTGTGTCGAGCCTATATACAGCTTTGTGTTGTACTCAGATGGATCATTCAATTCAAACTCTCTTTTCTGAGCTCGATCCTAGATCCTCACATGGCATCTCCACGGTGTCGTCGATGACCTTCTTCAGTCATGCAATCTCCATCTGCGGTTCAATCGACTCCGTCTACGTCGTCATATCATTTTGACCTTCGGGCAGCTTGGGCACGGCGATCTTGTCCGGCAAAAACTTGAAGTCTGACAGACACATTTGACGCCCAAGTTGGCCCATCTCCACTTCGCCGGGGAGAGCAACGTCGACCGCTGACGTCACCCTGCGAGCTGTCCGCAGCCGCCGACCACAGCACTTGCGCCTGCTCTCCACCGATGCCGACGATGTCGGCTCTGACTGGTCCCCGGATCACTGCGCATGCCACCCTTGCACCTCGTCGCCGATGAGGTTGCCGTTGCCTTGGTCGTCTCCAGCTCGGAGAGAGGCACAGGGAGGAGGATGCTCGCGCGCCCATTGTGCACGAGTTCCTAGGAGCATGAGCTCTAATACCGCCTCGCCGAACTCGCCACCTTGGTGGCCGGCACAGCAACCTCTTGCGCCTGCAGAGTATCACCTACTTTTGCAGCGACTCCTCGGTCGACCATGGAGATTAAGACGGCTGCCGTCGTGGACCACAACTTAGCTAACGCACAACGAAGGACGGCTGCCAGTCTAATCCAAAGGACGTCTTTCGTGTCCGTTCCACGCTCACCGAACCATGCGGAGAGTCACTCTGCAACGGGAGGTGAACTACGTTGTTGGAGTGGTTCGTGGCAACCACCCACAGTCACTAAGTGACAGCGGCGAGGAGGAAACGTGTATGCTAAACAAAATTTAGGCGAAATGGGATCTATAGCTATGCATGCAAGGCACGCTGGTGGAAGTAAGAAGAAGCAAGGAAGACGCTGGGAGGAACGAGGAGAAATAGGGAAGAAGGACGGAGGAGTATCAATGATGTGTTTGTCGGAAGGGAAAAGTGGGTTGGACAATGGCGTGCCCAGCAAGGAATCATATTCGGACTTGGGGGGCATTCGAGGAAGAAGGGTTGGCTGCGTGTGCGACTCGACGTGAAACGAGGTGCGTAGGGTAATGAGCTGAACACGTCAGGTTTCAACTTACTTGTGTGCTTTAGGTTGAGTATAAAAGTATGTTGTAGTTGTTTGGAGACATAACCTACACATAACCTTTGCATTTTAGAGATCGAAGTTCAACACTTGCTGTTGGCACATTTTCGTACTTCCGCGAAGGCCCCGCAAAATCCCTGTGAAAGGTCGCGCCCTGCTGCCCCGTCATCCCGTCTCAGTCGTCTAGGTCGCGCCCTGTAGCCTAGGTCATGCCCCGCGCGACCTGCTGCCCCGTCATCCCGTCACCCCCTCTCCTAGGTCGCGTGCCGTCCGTCCCCGTCCCGTATCGTCTCGTCCCGTCGCGTCCCGCCGCGTCCCGTCCCCGTCGCGTCCCGTCCCTGTCGTCCCCGTCACGTCCCGTCATGTCCCGCCACCGTCTCGGCCCGTCCCGTTGCGTCCTATCCCCGTCCCGCCCCCGTCGTCCGCGTCCCATCCCGTTGTGTCCCGCCCCCGTCCCATCCCGTCACGTCGCGTCCCGTCCCCGTCTCGTCCCTGTCCCCGTCCTGTCCCGTCCCCGTCCCGTCCCCGTCCCGTTCCCGTCCCGTCGCGCCTTGGCCGCCCGCGCCCCTACAGCCCGTCGACCTTTAGCGCGAGCTCAAGCGCAACAGCTTTCCACTAGCACGAGCACGAGCAGCAGAGCACCACGGACAGCAGCAGCTAGCGCCAGCGGCAGCAGTTAGCGCCAGCACCAGCTGCGGTCTGTCAATAAAAAATATATATTAATTCAAAGAATAAGGCCTACCACCCTTGCCATTATTGCTAGCCTGTCACCCTGCGTTGCCGCCCGCAGGGCGGCCCACACTGCCGCCCGTACCTTAGCTGCCTCTTGTGCCCGTACTGCCGACTAGACTGCCGCCCGTGCCTGTCAAGCTATACTTGTTATAGCTTATTTGTGTTAGTCTAGGTGTACTTCATGTTTTCCTAGGGTTAGGGTTACGCTTCCTATATCTTGCTTGTTTCTCATTTTCCTTAGTCAATTCATTCGCACGTTACTACTTTAACATGGTATAGAGCTAGTTAGTTCCTATGGGCACACCGCCCCGTTTTCGCCCGTTAGCACCCGTTACCTGTAGCGCCCTGTCGATTTTGCGCCTCGTCCTTAGGATCCCACTTCCTGAATGCGTCACGACCTAGTAAGGCCCCCGTGGGCTTGCGAAATCGAGTTAAAACGACCCCCGCGGGTCCGTCCCGTAGCGACGTCACCCGACGCACGCGTAGGTCGCACGCGTGGCTGCCATTTCCGTAATCCCCTCTTACGCCTCCAACCTTGGTGACGATGGCATTCTCGTTCGTCCCGTAGCGCCCCCCCCCCCCCCCCCCGCGGGCATTCTTGTCGTGACCTAGGTTGCGCGTCACCCGTCGGTCGTAGCGCCCGTCGCCCGAAGCGCCCGTCGCCCGTAGCGCCCGTCTTCGCCCGTAGCGCCCGTCGCCCGTCGCGCCAGTCACGCCCGTCGTCGCCCGTAACCCGATTTTTTCGCCCGTCGCCCGTAGCGTCCGTCGCCCGTAGTGCACACTCACGTAGCCGCGCCCAAGCGATCGCACACGCGTAGCCGCGCGCACCCAGTTGCGCGCGCCCCTTTCCTATTCCGCCCGCGTCTGTTATCTTGGCCGCCCGCGACCTACATGATTTATTAAGAATTATTAATTAATTTAAAAATTAATATAAAAAAAGAGAGAGACTTAGCACCAGTTACTGCTTTCAAGCTCCAGCATGCGCCAGCACCCGCGTTTAGCGCATCAGAAACAGCTTAGGCTACCTTCAGTCACGCCAGCACTGGCTTAGGCCGTCCTACCACTCGTACTGCCGCCTCGACTAGCCCCTACCCCCCCGTACTAGCGTGCCATGCTGATGTGGCGACAGCGGCAGCAGCAGCAGTGGCCGTAGCTGCAGTGGCAGCAGCACTGGTGGCCGCAGCAGCAGCAGTGGCCGCATCAGCAGTGGCAGCAGCACCGGTGGCCGCAGCAGCAGCAATGGCCGCAGCAGCAGCAGTGGCCGCGACAGCAGTGGCCGCGGCAGCAGCCGTGGCCGCAGCACCCGTGGCCGCAGCAGCAGCAGCAGCAGTAGCAGCAGCAGCAGCAGCAGCAACAGCAGCAGAGCTTGCAGCAGCCTCCACCACGGGGCCCTATCGGACCCGGCCAGTACACACACCAGTGCGTGGGAGCTCCAGATGGGGTTGAGACTTGTGTTTCCAGTCTTGGTGCTTGCGTAGTTTCTAGTCAAGACGCCTCAGTGGTTCTTAGTGTGGGAGCTGCAGCTACTACCAGCCTTTGTCGCTTGCTCGGGTGCGACCTCACCGACTGCACAGCTTTCCTTCACTCTAGACTCTGGAGCGTCCAGCTGTTTCTTTCGCGACTGCACCGGCCTCACGCCACTGCACACTCCAGTCACTGTCGCCTTGGCTGACCCCTCCGTGGGATCTATAGTTGCCCACAGCACCACCATTCTCCCGTGTCCGACGGCTCCCTTTGGGTTTCTCACAGGCTACTACACCCCCTCGTTCTCTAGGAACTTGGTGGGTGTCAGTTACCTCCACGACCTCGGAGTTGTCACCACATTCCCTTTGGACGAGCCTGTTGTCTCCTGCACTTTCGGTGCCACTGGAGTGCCTCTGGCCACTTTCCAGAGGGGGCCGGGCTTCGGTCTGTACTCACTACACACTGGGTCCCACCACACTGGTTGGTCAGGTCAGGTCAGGTAGCTGCTGTGTCGTGCGACTGTCGGTCACTCATGCACCCGTCGGTCCTTTGGAACCACCGTCTAGGTCACCCGTCGTTCGCACGTCTCAGTAGGATGGTACGTCACCGTCTGGTCTCAGGTCTTCCGGATTCGCTTGCCCCGCTTCCTCGCTCGCCTGCGCCGCCGTGCATTCCTTGCGTCGAGGGTCGGCAGCGCACTGCCCCTCACTCCTCCTCGTTCCCCCCCACCACGGCTCCCTTCCAGACACTGCACTTGGACGTCTGGGGCCCCTCCCCGGTCCGTGGCCCACGTCAGGAGCGCTACTTCCTGATTGTGGTGGACGACTACTCCCGCTACACCACGGTTTTACCTTTGCGAGGGAAGGCCGACGTGCCTACCGCCCTCGAGCCGTGGCTACTAGCGAGGGGTGACGCCCAGGCCCTTTGTGGGCTCCGCCTACACTCGGACCGTGGTGGTGAGTTTTCTTCCACTCGTCTGGAGACGTTTTGTCAAGGTCGGGGGATCATCCAGTCTTACACGCTACCAGACTCGCCGCAGCAGAACGGGGTAGCCGAGCTACGCATCGGCCTGGTCATGGAGGTTGCCCGGACCTCCATGTGCCATGCCGGTGCTCCCCAGTTCCTGTGGCCTCAGGCAGTCCGCTACGCCGCGCACAAGCTGAACCTGTGGCCTAGTGACGCACAGTCACGGGTGAAGCCGGTCTCCCTTTAAACAGGTTCTCCGGGTGTAGCAACTGACTACCGCGTCTGGGGTTCCCTGGCCCACGTTCGCGCCCCTGGCGCGAACAAGTTGTCTCCGTTCACCCGTGCCTGCGTCTTTCTTGGCTTCCCACTCGACACCTCCGGCTGGCAGTTCCACGACCCGGTTACCTATCAGTTATTCAGTTCCCAGGACGTCACTTTCGACGAGTCGGTCTGTTACTACAGGAGTCGCCCCCACCGAGGTTCTGAGGCCTTTTCCCCCCCCGTTGTTCCTCACCCTTGAGCCCCCCCCAGTCGCCCCGGTAGCCCCACCCCCTTCGCGTCCTGCCCCGTCAGGTGTGTCGCACGTCACTCCGCAGTCATCCCCCCCGCAGCGTCCAGTCCCTATCGTGTCTGGGAGTGCAGGAGGTGCAGTTGCGGAGGGTACTGGGGAGCCCGTGGTGCCGACTTTGGGGGTGCACGGGGTGTGAGAGAGGAGGCCACTCCTGAGGAGGACACGGCTGTCTCGACTCAGCGGCCTCGCCCCGCCTCACCCCCTGGCTTCCCGTCTGTTCCGCAGTTCCCTCCTCGTTCGCCTCCGCGGCCGGTCGCTGCGGAGCCTGGGGGTGTTCCTGCCGGAGGCACTGGAGTCCCTGGGGGTGTTGTCGGTGGAGGTTCTGGTTCTGGGGGTGCTGGAGCTGGAGACACAAGCACTGCGACGCCTACGCCGCGCACTGTACGTTTCCTGACCCGTGTGCAGCGTTTAGACAGGTTGGAGAGGGAGGAGCGGGAGCAGTTTGAGAGGGCACGACAGCAGCAGCAGCAGCAGCAGTCTCAGTCGGAGCGTCAGGAGAGAGTAGAGGAGGATTCACTGCTGCACCAGGAGAGAGTAGAGGAGGAGTCACGACAGCAGCAGCAGCACCAGCACCAGCACCAGCACCAGTCTCAGTCGGAGCGTCAGGAGAGAGTAGAGTAGGAGTCACGACTGCCGCAGCGGGTGCAGTTGCAGCCACAGCAGAAGTCCCGCCCGCAGCAGCAGGTGCAGTTGCAGCCACAGCATGAGAGAGTAGAGCAGGAGTCCCTCCCGCAGCAGCGAGTGCAGTTGCGGCCGCAGCAGGAGAGGGTAGAGCAGGAGTCCCGGCCGCCGCAACAGGTGTTGTTGCAGCCACTGCGGGAGAGAGCAGAGGAGGAGCCATAGGAGCAGCAGCGGGGGCAGGTGTCGCAGCAGCAGTCGCCAGAGGAGGCTGAGGAGCAGCGCCTGAGAGACCTGGCCGACTCAGCACCTGCACGCTTTGTTCGTGGTCCCCTACCGTCCCCTCCTATTCCCCCTGTCGACTGCCCCTCCGCTGTCTGTCTCGGCCCTTGTCACTATTGTCAGTGCCTTTGCCTCTTCCCACAGCCTTGACTACGCCGCTCACCTGGTGAGTGGCACTGCTCGTTCTCCGTCCTCTGGGGGTGCTCCTGTTTTTCCCTTGGAGGTCCTGGAGGACAGGCAGTTCGAGCTTGGTTTCCTTGCGGCCGCTGTTCCTCATCTCTGCGCCATGCTGCTTGCCCCTGAGGGGGATCCAGACGCACTTGATATCCCGATCCCTCGCACTCACGCTGAGGCAGTCTCGAGACCCTGGGCTTCGTACTGGATCGTAGCTGAGGAGGCAGAGATGGCATCTTATAGGTCCACAGGCACCTATGTCGACGCCGTCCCGCCACCTGGGGCGAACGTTGTCAGTGGCATGTGGCTCTACAAGGTGAAGCGGCCGCCTAGAGCACCACCGGTGTTCAAGGCGCGCTACGTGGCGAGAGGCTTCAGTCAGCGAGAGGGGGTAGACTTCTTCCAGACCTTCGCTCCCACCCCGAAGATGACCACTCTTCGGGTGTTGCTGCATATTGCAGCACAGCGCGACTACGAGTTGCACTCCTTGGACTTCTCCACCGCGTTCCTTCAGGGGAGCCTGCACGAGCAGATATGGCTGCGTCGTCCTCCTGGCTTCACTGGCACTTTCCCTCCTGGGACCCAGTGGCAGCTGCGTCGACCGGTCTACGGCCTGCGCCAGGCTCCACACGAGTGGCACGGCATGCTACGTACGACTCTTGCAGCGCTTGACTTCTTTCTATCGTCTGCCGACCCGTCGCTGTTCGTCCGCCGTGGCCCGACCCCCTTCTTTGTTCTGGTCTACGTGGACGACCTGGTCTTCGCCACTCCCGACCGACGCGCACTGACCTCTGTGAAGGAGGAACTGCAGAGGAGATACAAAGTACCTTGGTGAGCTGCAGCGCTACCTTGGCCTGCAGATCACCAAGGACAGGGCAGCTCGCACCACTACGCTGACGCAGTCGCATATGGTCGAGAAGATCCTCACGCGGTTTCGCTTCCCGTTCTCCAAGGTACAGCCCACCCCTCTTGTTGTGGATCATGGGCTCACGGCTCCACCTTTGGACGAGCCATTTGAGTCCAGCGGTCCATATCTTGAGCTGGTGGGTTGTCTCATGTACCTGATGACCTGCACTCGCCCAGACCTAGCTTACCCTCTTAGCGTCCTTGCGCGCTTTGTTGCGCCTGGGAGACACCGACCTTCCCACTGGTACGCGGCTAAGAGGGTGGCGAAGTATGTGGCGAGTACATCAAGCATGGGACTTGTCCTTGGAGGGAAGCAGCCAGTTACACTTACAGGTTACTCGGACTCGTCGTGGGCCGACAACGGAGAGTCGCTGCGGTCTACACAGGGTTACTGCTTCAGCCTTGGGATCGGAGCTGTTTCGTGGAGGTCGACTCGGGCGTCGTCCGTCTCCAGTTCCAGTTGTGAGGCTGAGGTGTACGTTGCGGCCATGGCCGCCCAGGAGCTTCGCTGGCTGTCTTTCCTCCTCACCGACCTTGGTGAGCGACCTCGCTCTCCCCTAGTCTTGTTCGCCGACAACAGGTCTGCTATCCTGTTGTGCGAGGAGCCCTGACTGGTTGGGAAGGCAAAGCACATCCAGCTTCGTTACTTCCTTCTGCGAGAGTTGCAGCAGCGTGGACAAGAACTCGTGCGACGTGTGGTCTCTGAGGCCAACACTGCAGATATCTTCACCAAGGCGTTGCCGCCTTGTGACCACCAGCATTTCTGCACCCAGCTTGGCCTTGTGTCTACATGCCCTCACTTGCTTGCGTAGAGATGCTTTGTCTTGTAGTCTTGCATCTCACTATATACCTTCTATTCATGCTTGTTGAGAGGCCTTGTGGCCCTTTGCTTCTGTAGAGATGCTTGTCATGCATGTTTGTACTCTTGCATCTCTTATATCTGCTATATACTTGCATGTGGACTGGCCTTGTGGCCCCTTGCTTGTTCTCGGAATGTGTGGTGATCTTGAGATCCACCCCGAGAGTTGCTTTGTTCTAGTGAACTGGTCTTGTGACCGTTGCTTGTTCTTGCTGATTGGTCCTGTGACCCTTGATTGTTCTCAGACTGTGTGGTGACTTCGTGATCCACCCTGAGATATGAGTTGCTTTCCACAGGTCTGTTGTCACCTAGACTATGGGGGTGTCTCAAACTATAACTGTTATAGTTTGAATTGTTTATTCTAGGTGGTGTGCACCTTGGTTAGTGCTAGGGTTAGGTTTGCTATATCTAGCCTTGTACTTGCTCATTCTAGTCATTCATTCTTCCAGTTCTATCTTTGACTGGTAAATATATGTAGGTAAAGCCGTCGTACTCTCACACCCGCAGCCAGTCCCGTTCATATTCCTCCGTAGAGCTCCACTAGGCATAGCGCACTCTTGAGTGCCCATACCCTGGTGATCCGCTCCTGCAGGGACGGTGTCTCTTCTCTTGTCATTCTGCGCTTGGTTCTCCTCTCATACTCCGCCGGCTCCTTGACTAGATCAATCCGTTGAGCTCTGTACGCTTCCCGCGTCCCTTGCTTGAAGAATTTCACTGGCAGGGTCCCCACCGAGCTTTCCAGGTCCCAGTACTACACCCTGTACTTGACATTCTCTTGCCAGGTACAGATTGTCGCCCCCACGTGGTACAACAGCTCCATGTCCAATACATCGTAGTCTTCTTTCTTGATTCCCGGGAGAAGCACCACTTCTCCTTTGTGTACGCGGCATCCACTTCGGATCCCCCCCTTCTGCCGTCATCAGTAAAACTCCCCTTTTCTACGAGCCTTCCAGGCATATCTAGCTTCAGTTGCTTCGCCATCACTTTTCCTGTCGGCACGTGGTTTGCCCACACGTAGCGGGTCTTGCGGTCCTTCAGCAACACGAAGTAGAGGCTGCCGTCCTTGGCAGTCACCCGGAATGGTCCGCACAGGTCGATGTGCAAGACAGCCAGGGCGTCGTCGGCGTCGGAGCCCTTCTCAGGGAAGGTGTGCCGCGCCAGTTTCCCGCCGACGCACAAGACACACGGAGCGTTGGCGCCAGCTGACGGCTTGATGTCCAGGCCGGTGGCGACCTCATGCTTCGCCGAGCTCGTGATGGTGTCGACGCCGACATGCGCAAGCCTCGCGTGCCACCTGGGCGGCGTCGACTTCGTCGCCGTGGCGATGGTCCGCAAAGCCACCGTCTCCGTCGTGGTCGTTGTCATCATCGTCGTGCACGGACGAAGGTCGGTGCAGAGGACCCGGCCAGTATACTTCGCCTGACCAAGCACATCCCCCGCCCCCGAAACGAGCAGCATCCCGTCACCGTCGTCCTGCAGCTTCACGCCGCTCTCGTTCAGCTGGCCGGCTGATAGCAGGTTCGCCTGCACGCCCGGAACGTAGAGCACATCGGGGATGAGCACCTGCTTCCCGGCCTCCCCTTGCAGAGGGACAGTGCCACGGCCCTGAACGTCCTGCAGCGCCCCATTGAAACCGCGCACGTGCTAGACATCGCCGCTCGGCTGCAAGTCGACAAAGGCAGCCTTTATCCCCATCAGGTGATGTGAGCAGCCGCTGTCGAGCAGCACCACCGCTGGGTTCGCCTGGACGGCTGCTGCCACCGCCTGGAAGTCCTTGCTAGCCTCCGGCGCCAGCGAGACTGTTGGCTCTACGACGCCGACCAGCGAGCACGACGCCTCCCTGTCGCCTCGCCCCTTGCCTCCAGAGGAGGAGTCGGCGTCCTTCGCCGAGGTTGACTTGGTCGACTGCTTCTCCTTGCGCGGCTTGCTCTCCCGACGTGATCGACGACCGGCCGACCTCCCGCGGCCTCCCTTGGCGTCGTCGTCGTCGAAGTCACTGCGGTCGGGGCACTCGAAGGAGAGGTGGTCGGGGTCGCCGCACAGCCAGCATTCCCGGCTTCGCCCTCCTCCTCTACGACCGCTGTCCTTGGCCGACCTTCCCTTGTCGGCGTCCTTGGCCAGTTTCCCACCACCGCTATCACCGCCGCCAAGCTTGCCGCGCTGCCCCGGTTGGCCTCCTTGCTTCGTCGGGGCGACATAGTTTGCCTGTGGTAGGAGCTTCGTGGACCTCTCGGCCTCCTGCATTGCCTCGTCTCGAAGGATGAACGAAGTCAGCGAGTCCTCGTTGAGCGACTCCTGCGTGACCGGCACCACCGACGGGCGTTTCATCAGATTGTAGCCGCTCAGGAGCCCCTTGATGACGTGCGTGATATACGACGCCACCGAGTACTTGACGCCGGCCATCCGCATGCAGGCAAGGAGACGCCGACATCGGTTGTAGTAGTCGGTCGCCGTCTCCTGCTCGCCCATCCGCAGGTGCGTCATCTGCTCCTCTAGCTGGCCGATGTACAGGTCGTCGATGACCTGGTACGTCGACGTGATGAACTGCCACGCCCGGTGGCCGGCGTCCAGGTGACTTTGGCATGACTTTAGGGTGAATTGCACCACCGGCGAGCAGCACCTCGAGATGACCGTGAAGGTCAGCAGCTGCACGGCGCGGAACTCCGCACGCAGCTCGGCGTTGCTCGCAGGCGGCGTCTCCACGGTGCCGTCTGCGAAGCACATCAGCCCGGCCATCTCCAGCTGGTGCTCGATGGACTCCTTCCACATGAGAAGGTCGTGACAACCGACCAGCAGCACCGTGATAAAGACCTTGTCCGGCGTGAACTTGAAGTACCCGTAGGTCGGCGCGATCCCTCCAGCAGTCACGTGAGTCACCGACGCCGGCATCACGCTGCTCCGACGTCCACCGACGTCGCCTTGCGAGGCGCCCGCAGCCGCTGATGACTGCAGCCCTCGCGCCTGAAAGCCGCCGACTTCACTGTCAGCCGTCCGAAACGCCCCTCTCTGCCTCGACGTGCCTCCCGCTCTGCTGCCGACTTGGTCACCGGCGTTGACGCCCTGGTCGACGCCACCTTCGTTGTTCACCGGAGAAACGGGTCGAGCAGGATATTCCGTTGCCCACACTGCGCGGATGCCCAGCTCGACGACCTCCAATGGGAGGGTCTGCCCGTACTCGCCATCCTCGTGGCGTTTCCTTGCATCAGCCAGGCGTGTCTCCAGGGTATCCACGATGCCCGTGTCACCTACGGGGCCAACCATGGCGACTAACGCTGCTGCCGGCCTACGACCAAATTAGGTAGTGCGCACCTAAGTCGGCTAGACTGAAGGTAAGTCGCGGTACCGTCCACGCTCACCGCACCATGCGGAGATAACTAAAACAACGGGAGCTTCACTACGGGGAAGGCACGGGGTGTTAGGGGTGATCACTGCGCTCCTTAGTCGTTTGCTTGTGTGTTCTCTGCTAGCACATTCACGGGGAGATTTTGCAAGAGTTTCACTTGCAAAGGTTAACAATGGTACACAATGCAAAGCAACAATGGACTACATCAGATGCTAGCAAGCATGCAGACCGACTGCCAGCGCAGCACGGTTGACCGCGTTCCAGCGCTGCATGATCGACCGCGCTCCAGCAGTGCAAAGTCACGGTCTGCCAACGCTGCAAGTCGGCGGTGCGACAACGCTGCAGCAAGGCGGCTGCACAGCGTTGCACCCGCAGGACAGCAGCGCACCAGCTTCGCAGATGCGCGCAGCTGGTTGGCGTGCTGTTCCTCGTCATGTTGACAGCGCAGACGCCAGGCTGACCATGTGCCCACGACTGCATCTGATCCTCCATGTCGACCTCGGGATACCACACCGAGGTCGACTTTGCAAGAACCTCCTGGGCAACCCTTGCGCACCTCGCAGTGCTCGTCGCCTGGGTAACTGAGTCCACCAGGCAACCACGTTGACGCCACCGGTTGGCGTCCTCCCAGGTCGGCGTCCTGACGCCCAGGCCGGCGTCCAGACGCCCAGGTCAGCGTCCAGGCGCCTAGGCCGGTGTCCAAACGCCCAAGACGCCGTCCAGACGCCCAGGTCAGCGTCCAGGCGCCCAGACGCCGTCCAGACGCCCAGGTCGGCGTCCAGGCGCCCAGGACGCCATCCAGACGCCCAGGTCGGCGTCCAGGCGCCCAGAACGCCGTCCAGGCGCCCGGGAAGGCGTCGCCCACTGCAGCAGGTTGGCTGCGCTCCCTGCACACCCGACAACGAAGCCGGCTCCGCCCAAGCAAGGACGGGGCCAACAACGTAACTCCCGTTTACAGTAGCGGCCAGGAAGGACATGATAGGGGAGGTATCGGAAATGAGGATGTGTGGGGACTATAGAGGACTCAACAAAGTCATTGAGGCCGACCGGTGCCCCAATGCACTCAGCGGAGGAAATCTTTGACAAGTTATAGGGAGCAAAGGTGTTCTCTACGCTAGACCACAGGCAAGGATTCAACCAGATACCTATCAAGGAGGAGGACCGCAAGAAAACAGCGTTTCATGGGCCCGACACACAGTACGAGTGGAAGTGCATGCCGTTCGGAATGAAGAATGCATCGGCACTGTTCTAGCACACCGTGGGCGCAACCCTGAGGAACGTGCCAGCAGCCGCGTACTACATTGACGACGTCATCGTCTTTAGACTTGACGAGGAGCAGCATGTCATAGATGTGAAGGCAACACTGGAGGCAATCAGAGAAGCAGGGCTGACATGTCACCCTAAGAAGTGCACCTTTGGAACAATCTCAGTGAAGTACCTGGAGTTTGAGGTGCAAGGAGGGAGTTGGGGATCTAGTAGGCGAAGGTAGAGGTGTTAATCCGAGTGCAGGATAGGAGAACTCTACGAACAATGCTGGGGTTCTTGAATTATTACAGAAGATTCGTCCCCAACTTCAGCAAAACCGCGGCAGTCCTAAATCGACTGCTCAGAGAGGAGAAGGCACGGAACTGGGGAGAGGCAGAGCAGGGGGCAGTAGATGCGCTGCTAAGGGCAGTCAAGACAGCAACCGTGCCCACCCTAAAAAGCAAGGACGACCCCTTTATCATGTACACGGACTGGAGTAGCTCGGACATGGGAGCCATTCTATGTTGAGAGATAGAGGGAGAGGAGATGGTGGTGGCATTTGCTAGCAGAAGCTGCAATCTAGCAGGGTCAAACTACAGCTCGTACGAAGGGGAAGGACTGGCAGCTGTTTGGGCCATGACACATTTCAGAGTGTACTTGCAAGGAAGGCCGTTCGTGCTAGTGACAGACCACCAGCCACTCACATGGCTAATGACAAACCAGACGATGGCGGACACGAACGCCAGGTGGGCGATGCGACTGCAAGATTATGAGTTCTCGATTAGGCACCGCCCCATGAAGACGATCCATTACGTAGACAGGCTATCCAGGAACATGCCACCGAAGAGGCCAACGGCGTGTCTAGTAGCCATGGCCTGAAAGATGGACGGAGAAGGGGCCAAGAAAGGGAAGCTGAAGGGACCGGAGGACGTTTGGGAAGATGAAGAGGTGATAAGGTGGATCCAAGGAAAGACAACGGAAGCCGAGCCAGCCACCAAGAGAGCAAGGGCTAGGGGAGGGCATTACCGGTGGTACCACAGACAGCTGTTGCATTACGGCAGCCTAAGGACGACGTAGGTGGTAGAGACTGGATGGTGGTGGGCAGGTATGAGAGGGGAGATAAAGAGATGGGTAAGCACCTGCGAGCTCTGCAACAAGAACAGAGCACAGCTAGAGAGAGGAAGGGAATTGTTGCAGTCGTTGCCAATAAGAGGGATAGGATTCAGATGGTCACTGGATCTTGGATGAGAAATGCCTCTAAGTTGCAGAGGAAAGAGATACATTCTCATCATGATCGAGCACGGCAGCAAATGGGTGGAAGTACGAGCTTTGCCGTGCAAGAACTCAGCGTTGATATCAGAAGCATTCGAGGAGCAAGTACTGACGAGGTTCGGAGCCTGCGGAGAGGTGTTGACAGATTAGGGGACAGAGTTCTTCGGGGAGTTTAAGAAGCTGCTGAAAGCAACAGGAATAACGCACCGACGGACATCCAGGTACCATTCGCAGAGTGACGATCTAACTGAGCAGTTCGTACAGACAGTGAAGAGGGGACTGAAGGCATACGGAGAGAAATACAAGCGAGAATGGGACACAAAGCTGCCATGGGTAGCTGCATGATACCGATTCAGCAAGCAGGCAGCGCTAAATGACCTCTCCCCCTACTACCTGCTGCTAGGAAGAGAGCCCTTACTCCCCATTGATTCCCCCAGGATCCTGAGAGGAATCGTGACTGCAGGGACAGAGGAGAACTGGGTGGGACTAGCAGAGGCAAGAGCAAGATACCTGCGAGAGCTGCTGCCGGCAGCCCTAGAGAACATGCATGTGGCCCAGCTGAGAGGTGCTCAGAGATACAAAAGAAAAGGAATGAAGCAGTAGGAGGAGGGAGAGTGAAGGATTTGGGGACAAGAGAGGAGGTGTACTTGAAGCAGGCAAAGCATGACATGATGGATGTTGGGCTGAGCGTGGAAAGGTGGAAAGTAAAAGAAGTAAAAGACTCAGGAGTGGTGGTGCTGGTGAACAACAAAGGACAAGAGAGGAAGGATCACTGGACAAATGTGGCTCGAGCAAGGCCAAGGAAGGCAGAGGAAAGGGTGGTGAATGAAAGGGGAAAGGAGGTAGCCATGCAGCAGGAAGAAGGCAGAGTCCATTGGCCTAAGCAGAGGCAGCCGAGGCCAAGGAGGGGGCAAGTGGAAGCGGCTGATGGCAAGAGAGGAAGGGAAGAAAGGGGGGGGCAGGAGAGAAGGGAAGGAAAGCATGAGGGGAGGAGAAGCGAGGAGAAGGCCAAGAAGATGAGCAAGAGATAGGAGGAGCAAGAAGGGAGCAAGAGAATATTTCGACAGCTGTCATGCCTTTAATTGTAGGATTAAGTTAAAGAACCCAACATAAAGGCAGGACTAGCATAACATAGGAAAGCTGACTGTAGCGAGATAGCAACGTTGGGAAACCGAGTGAACGGGAAAAGTGTCACGATCAAAGGTAGCGAAACCACCATTGCCGACAACGGTAACCAGGAGGGTGGCACTTAGGCAAGACCCACGGAATAGGTAGGTGCTTGCTTGTTTGTTTTCACACGAAGCATATTTTGAGTCTGGCGAACAACCAGGTACTGAGCACGGGTGAAGCCAATCTCAGCAAGCAGTAGTCACTTCGCAAGCAAGAGAGTAAGCCTACCGAGCACCCAGGCTACTTTGCCTTAGGCACTGACTGGAGTCAGTGAACTTGTCAAGTGGAGGCGGCTGATGGCAAGAGAGGAAGGGAAGACATGGGGGCCAGGAGAGAAGGGAAGGAAAGCATGAGGAGAGGAGAAGCAAAGAGAAGGCCAAGAAGATGAGCAGGAGATAGGAGGAGCAAGAAGGGAGCAATAGAAGATTCCGACACTTTGCAGCCACCCACGAGAACGACATCTCCCAGTATCAAGTCAACCTCGACCGCTTCGTCACGCCACGAATGGTCAGTATCGGCCGTCGCACCCGAGACAACTTCAACAAATGGTACTTGGACAGTTGTTGCAGACAACACATGGTCGGGTCAACAACATTCATTGTTAACCAAAGGCGACAAAATCACCCGTGCAAAATAACGGTTGCAAACGACAACAGACTCAAAGCTTACGAGATTGGAGAAGTCCTCCTGCAGTTCGGCGACACTAATTTCACCATTAACACTGGCGACGTTCTAGTCGTCAACGATCTGCAGTTCAAGCTTCTCTCTGCAGCACAACTTATGAATTGAGGAGTCGAGATACGAGCAAACCGCGAGGACATGGAATTCGAATTGTTCTACAGTAGAACTTACATCGGCAAAGTGGTCGACGAGGACAAAGTCTTCGTCTTGAACTTTACCTCACAGTCAAATGACGACGACACTGACACGGTGCTTCTCTTGAAAACCACCACATCCTCGTCACCGCAGACATGGACCCATCCAGAAGAAACCGACCTTGAACGCCCTGGACCAGACGGCCTCTATCGAACACTTGCTGTCCCAACTACCTCGACCTCCACCCCTGGCGACACCGGACTTGAAAACAATGGAAGAACAAGAATAAAACATTGGCGCATTAGAAGAAGCCGCAACTGCAACTGAAGCAAGAGGATGGGGAATTCCCTGTGGCGACAAAAGAACAGCCAGCAGCTCGGAATGGGGAACCAACACAGTCTGAGGAGGATGGGGCACACCGGCACCACCTCCCAAGAACGCAGCCACACTTGGAGAAGGATGGGGCACACCGGCACTGCCTCCCAAGGCTGTAGCAGCGGCGGATCCTTACTGGGCAACACGTGGAACTGGCTGGGGTGGACCGCCTCCCCCTCAACGCCCCTACGAACCAGAACTAGAAGAGGAAGAGTCGGAAGGAATGAAAATTGACATCGAAGAAGAATAAGTTGCTGATCTACCTGAACCAACCGAAGAACCTCCACCTCCGGAAGAAGGTCCCTAGCTCCTGTCAATAACCGCCAACGATTCGAGTACCATCGTATTCTGATGGAAGGACTACCAGCCTCGGAGTGGCCTGACGCGCGACGTCAACCCCTACCAGTCGTCGACGACTCAGTCCACGTCGCTGACACAGACGACATCGCCGGCTTCACAGACGACTATCTTCGCATCGCCTCCACCCGAGCCTTCGCAGCAGATGTCCGCGACGCCGCCGATGAAGCACATGCAACAGCACAACAGGAACAAGCACAAAGGGACCATTATTACCGTCGAACTATCGGATACCGCGCTACCGCCGACATATGGCACCGACGACTCGGTCATCCCTCCCACGCAACTCTAAAAAACTCAATCGAAGCCGAAGTATTCGACACAGACGCGCTACTCCTAACTAACGGAAACACACTTCAAGCCAACTCGTACAATCCACCCTGCACCATCTGCCCCAAAGCTGGACTGGCTCATCAGCTGTTCCCAGACCTACCTCCTGGCTTCAAACGCTAGAGACCACTCAGTAAAGTCTACATCGACTTCCTGATTATGAGCAAGGCTGGGCTTGACGGCAAAAGAAACACTATGACCTTCATCGATGCCAGCACGCGCTCCGTTTGGGTTGGCAACATCTACTATCCCTCACGAGCCTTCGATTGCTTCGTGCTCTGGATCAAGGCTGAACGGCAGTCCGGACTAAAGCTCAAGAGCTTCCAGACTGACGGAGGGTTGGAGTACTTCTCCAGCGAGTTCAAGGACTACTTTGGAGCGAAGGGAATTGAACACCTGGTGTCCCTGCCATACGCACACGAACAGCAAGGCGTAGAAGAAAGGACAAACAGGAGCCTCGCCACAAGGATGAAAGCTCTCATGAAGCAACCAGCAATTCCTTCTGGATTCTGGCCGTTCACCATCAACCATGCTGTCATCTTGAAGCCTCAAATACAACACCTCCCGGTACAAGGCATGGACGGGCAGAACAGCTGACACACGCCTGCTTCGTGTGTTTGGCTGCATGATACAGTACAGACCTCACACTACCCGAACCGGAAAACTCACGGGCCGAGTTCGCTAGGGTATTCACCTCGGGATATCGCAAGAAATCAAAGCCTAGGTCTTTCTGGACTACGCGACACACGAAGTGACAAAATCGCGCGACTGCATCTTCTACGAGAAGCTGTCACTGCCACTGTTCAAGCAACACCGCGAAGCTGACGAGGCCCCGGAAAACATCTTCACCGACCACCACAGCTTCGCCACAGCACAAGACAAAGTTTACTTGGCTGATGATGTAGCCAACGTCCAGTACAACGAACATTATCCCATTTCAGATCCCAGCCTTCATTCCAGTATCCCAGCTCGATCCCAACTATAAAACTCGAGAAGCATATAACTACAACAACATAGCACAAAGAATCCCTGACGTGGGGTTACCAGCCACCAACGACTCACGCGTCACCATTCGCCAAAACGCCGACGACGACGATGACAGCCACTACGAAGACATTATTGAAGTAACCAGCAAGCTTGACCTGGATCGCCTCATTGAACTCACCTCCAACGAGACCGGTCTTCGCATCCTTGGGCTCGCCGTCGCAGTTCGCCAGTCCTCACCAAAGCCCACCACTGTGCGCCAAGCCCTGCAAGGCCCCGACAGAGAAAAATGGCGTGAAGCCATGAATGCGGAAGTGGAAGCTCTCTAGCGACGCGGCACCTTGAAGCTTGTCCAGAGCTCTGCAACACGCGGAATGAAGATCTTAAGCGGCAAAAGGGTGTTTCGCATTAAAACTAATGCGAACGGCTCTATTGACAAGTACAAAGCGCGATGGGTCATTTCGGGGGTTTGGAGCAGACTCACGTCGTCGACTATGACCAGACCTTCGCTCCCGTCAGCCGCCACACCCCAGTTCCCATACTACTCGATATCACTACCGCCAAGCACCTCGATCTCCGACAAATCAACGTCAACAATGTGTTTCTCTATGCCATAGTAGATGTAGTCATTTACGTCGAGCAACCTCACGCGCTCGAGGAAGACGCGCCGAAGATATGCAACCACATAAATCCCTATACAGAATCAAGCAGGCTCCCAGTAGTACCTACACACCGTGCTGATCTCGCCCGGCTTTCAGTAGCTGCTGCACGACCAAGGGATGTACCGCCTCGAATCCCGCAGCCACTTCATCCTCCTAGTTGCATATGTCGACGACCTACTCTACACTGGGTCAAGTGCGGAACTGCTTGATCGCTTCGAGAGAGAAGCTGGATTTCACCATCTCAGACTTAGTGACCCAGTTCCTCGGGCTCAACATCACTCAGTCCGTCGATACTATCCATCTCTCCGCCGCTAAGTAGGCGGAAACGCTCACGAGGAAATTCGCCATCGCCCCTATCAACCTCACCACACCATTTCGCACCCCTCCCCCTGGACACACCCCGGATACTACGCCGCTCTGCGTCACGGATCACCAACTCTACCAGCAGCAACTGGGATGCCTCCTATTCACCGACGTCATGTGCCGACAAGATCTATCCTACATTGTAAGCCAGCTTGCACAGTACCTGCATCGACCTGAAGGGGAGAATCTTCTAGATCTACGCCGAGCACTACAGTATTTCGTCTCTAGTCTTGACGTCGGACTCACCTACACATCCAACTTAACCGCTACTCTTCAACTAAAGGGGTACGTTGACGCAGACCACGCGGGTAATATTGACAACAGACACTCCCACATTGGCTTTCTGTTCCTGCTGGACTGATCTCCAAAAACTCACAGAAGCGGGAGCTCATTGCTCTTTCGTCAGCCGAAGCTGAATTCATCGCCGCCAGCGCAGTTGTTCGCGAACGACTCTACCTGATGGAGCTCTTGCAGGAAACGAAGGTCACAATGAACGGGTCATTCACGTTACTATGCGACAAACAGAGTGCAATCAAGATCGCGAACAAGCCTAGCTTCGTGAACCACACGAATCACATTGCACTCCGTTACTTCTTCATGAAAGACAAGACTGAGAAGGGAAAAATCAAACTCACCTACTGCCCGACTGGCAAAATGGCAGCAGATTTCTTGACCAAGAAACTGCCACGTGAGAAGTTCCTGCATTGCGCGAACCTCTATGGAGTCACCAAGAAGTCCCACGTGGCTCACCTTCAGCAATGAAGGGGGGTGTTGGAATAACCGAATGGTTATTAAATTATTCCCAAATGTATCACCCTAGTGCATCGACTCATAACAAATTAGCGCGTCTACCGGTATTGCGTAAGTTCATATAGAGCACGCAGCAAATGTCAAGAGTTGGGAAAGTCAACTGTCACGACTGTTGACTATCCTGGACTGAGTCGCAATTGTCATCGGAGGTTACGCACTGCAACACGGTGACCAAAAAGGATCGCAATAGTCAGTGCAGATGTAGAGAAGCCTCTGATACATATAATAAGGAAATGTACCCCTCAGCGTACATGGCTAGCTAGGACTATATAAACTCGATGTAATGTTTTATTTATTATCTTGTTATTTACATTCACAATAGCAAGGTCACCTTAAGAATTTTGCTATCTTACTCCTACTTGGCAACTTATCATGTCCACTGAAAGATCCTTTTGTTATATTATTACGAGTGCAATTGAGTGAGCGACAGAAGATTGCACTATCGAAGTAAAAACAATATAATGAGCGAAGGATTGAGCGAATGTTAATTAGCGAACTAACTGTGGTAACAGTAAAAAGTGAATTATAGGGTGCGCGACGGGCCTCGCGCCGGGGTTGGGAATTGTCGAGGCGGAGGACCGGAGCGCGGGTTACCCGCCAAGCCGTGAGGGTTGGATGCAGTGTGAATAGTGGCGGGAACGGTAGTCAAGGCGCGTGTCGCGTGTAGAAACGGCGAACTGTTGGGGTAATATTGGCGGGAACAGTCAGGTACACGGTAAGCGGGGACGCGAAGTAAGGAAAATAAAATCTCCTTACACTACCCCCCTCCCCAAGGGAGGCCTCCCTTACTAAATTGTGTGTACGTCGCGGAAGTTCCGGTTGGGCAGGTACTGGGTCAGGACAGGGTGACTCTCGATTTTGTCAGAATGTTATAATTGTCTAGCCTACAGTGGGGTACTCCATAGTAAGTACAGCCCAATTAGGGTTTGCTATATGTATCCAACTGCTTGCTAGTGAAACCACTCCTTTCTTCATTCTTACTTTCTACTGCTAGTTCTGACATGGTTTCAGAGCAGGTCGACCCCCTTGGGTCGATCCTGTAGGTGGGCCCGCCACCTAACTGCTTCCGCTGCTGTTCTGCTTCTCGCGCGCCTCGGGCGCGCGCCGTCTTCCTCCTGCCGTGCGCTCGGGGCGCGCGGCGAGTTTCTGCCCGCCGTGCGCCCCGAGGCGCGCGGCGGTTTTCTGCCGTGGGGGATCCGCGCGCGCCCCCCCCCCCGCCATCCCGTCGCCCGTCGCGGCGCCCAGGGGGGCCGCGCGTCGCGCTGCCCGTCGCCCGTCGCGGCGCCCTGGGGGCTAGCGCGTCAACCCCCCCCCTCCCGTCGCCCGTCGCGGCGCCCTGGGGGGCCGCGCGTCGCCCCTCCCGTCGCCCGTCGCGGTGCCCTGGGGGGCCGCGCGTCACCCCCTCCCGTCACTCGTCGAGGCGCCCTGGGGGGCCGCGCGTCGCCCCTCCCGTCGCCCGTCGCGGCGCCCTGGGGGGCCGCGCGTCCCCCCCTCCTGTCACTCGTCGAGGCGCCCTGGGGGCCCGCGCGCCGCCCCGCTTCTGCTCACACATCGCCCCAGCTGCTGCCCCCGTTTTTGCCCTGCGTTTGGGGGTATGGGGGTGGCAAGTATGGGGGTGGCGGGTGTGTGATCCGTCCCCTACTCCTCCTCCTCCTCCGTCTCCCACTGCTGCAGCTGCCGCTGAGGGGGGTGGGTGTGTGGGAGCCGAGGGTTTAGGGTTTAAGGGGGGTGACGTGGAAGTGAAGCTAGGGTTTTTGCAGGGGGTGTGTGTCAAGGGTGTGGGTCAGTTGGAGGAGGTTGTGTGGAGGTAGCTGTCGTGTCGCCTGCAGCGCCTGTAGTCCGTCGCCCTTGCTTCGGTAGCCAGTGAGCCTGTTGCACCAGTCGCCAGTGGGTCCGTTGCTCCTGCCGCTCGTCTTAGCCGCGGAGCCAGTCACTCCAGTAGTCCGTCGCCCTTGCTTCGGTAGCCACTGTGGGTCCGTCGCCCTTGCTTCGGTAACCTTGAGTCAGCAGCTCCTGTGCCCGTGCCTCTGCAGCTTCAGTCGTTGCCTCCCATCTTCTCTCCTTCCACAGTTCCTCCTCCTCCTCACTTGCCCGCTGTGATTACCACTATCTTTGCTTGTAATTGTGAACTATTACTATGCTTGCTTGTTGTGCTGATTACACCCCACTTTGGCTATGGGGGTGTGTCAGAATGTTATAATTGTCTAGCCTGCAGTGGGGTACTCCATAGTGAGTACAGCCCAATTAGGGTTTGCTATATGTATCCAACTGCTTGCTAGTGAAACCACTCCTTTCTTCATTCTTACTTTCTACTGCTAGTTCTGACAGATTTTATCTAGGGGGACCCAATTATCTTCTGTGGGTGTGCGGTCCTTCTAGCGAATTAGGAACTCGATCCTGCGAGCGCCACGTGGGTCACGGACTCGATGGCTCAGTATCTTATCAGAAGTGATGACCGGTTCTGTGGGTGGTCGGGTCATGCTTGACGGGCGGCTGCGTGGCAGTTGGCATGTGGAGGGTACGTATGGGTGGAGGAGGCTGGCGTTGAAGGAGGAGGTGGGCGGTGACGGGCGTTATCATGTGGCTGATGCGAAATGGCCCACAATATCGGGGTCGGAGTTTCGGGGTGATGGGCAAGCGGAGGTTCTTGGTATCGAGTAGTACCAAGGCGTTTGGCTGATAAGTGACGGGGCAACGGTGGCGTTCGGCGTTGCATTTAGCGATGACGTTTGATTTTTTAATGGCCTCTGCTGCTCTGGTCCAGGCTGCCTGTAAATTTTCGGCAAACTGTTGCGCGCGTGGGACTGGGTTGTCGATGTTCTGCATCATGGGTACTGTAGGGTTATGTCCGTAGTTGAGGTAGAAGGGGGACTGCTGCGTCATGGCTGACGTGCAATTGTTGTATGCGAACTCGATGAGTGGCAACTGCTGCTCCCAAGTTGCCGGGTCGTCGCACGTGGCTTGGTTAGACTGTTCCATGGTCTGGTTGGTCCTTTCTGTTTGACCGTCGGTTTCGGGGTGGTACGATGAACTGAATTGCAGTCGCGTGCCAAACTGCTGCCACAGGTTCCGCCACAAGTTGCTGGTGAATTTTCTGTCGTGGTCGCTGATAATCGCCACGGGTATCTCGTGAAGTCGGACGACGGTAGAGATGAAGAGCCGTGCTGTTTCTTCGGCTGAGATTGACTTCTTGCATGTTGCGAAATGTGCCATTTTCGTGAGCCGATCGACGACGACCAAGATCGCTTCATTCCGCTTGCCCCGGCCGGTAACCCCGCGACGAAGTCCATCGTCACCTGCTGCCAAGCACGCTCTGGGGGTGGTATCGGCTGCAACTGCCCTGCCGGTCATTGTCGTGACGACTTCATGAGCTGGCAGGTGGGACACGATGCCACGTGTCGTTGCACGTAGGTCAACATTTCGGGCCAATAATAATACCGCTGCAGCTGGTGTGGTGTTTTCTTGACCCCAAAGTGTCCTAAGGTAACCCCGTCATGTGCCTCCTGTAGTAGTAACTCCCGCCGTAGTGTGTAGCCCGGTACCCAGATGCGGTCGGTACCTGATTTTACGTAGTAAATCCCTTTTGCTGCTGCGAATTGCTGCGAGTTTCCTCATGTGAAGGACGGGTCCGTCTGGTAGCCGTGGGTAAATAGTCCTATGAGCAGTGGGCTAGTCTGGGCGAGTAGTATTGCATGTATTTGGGCAGTCGGGCGGGGTAGTGCGTCGGCGATATTTGAAGCACCCTTTTTGTAGGTGACCGTGTAGTGGAAATTTGACTCGAGGAAGTCGAGCCAGCGGATCTGTCGTGAGTTTAGGTGGGGTTTTGCGCAGAGTTACTGTAGTGATCTGTGGCTTGTATGTACTGTCACGTCTGCGCCTGTCAAATAACAGCGCCACACCTTGAACGAGTGCACGATCGCGAGCATTTCGCGGTCGTGTATCGAGTAAAATTTCTCGGGCGGGTGCAGCTGTCGTGACTCGTATGCGATGGGCTGTAGGTCGTTGTCGAAGTTCGGTAGCAGTACGGCTCCAATGGCGATGTCGCTGGCGTCGGTAACCACTTCAAATGGGCGGTGTGGGTCAGCGATGCGTAGTACGGGCAGTGCACAGAGAACCTTTTTTCAGGACAGAGAAGGCAGCATGCTCTTTCCCCTCCCACGTAAAAGCGACCCCCTTCCACAGCAGCGGGGAAGTTTACCATGCCATGTCGGGGACGAACCGACGCACATAAGTAACGAACCCTAAAAATGTTATGTGATGCTATCCTTTGCATCACGTCTGTCTGCCTCCCATCATATGTTCGTACGTTGCATGCGTGGTGTGCGCGTGTGCAAGAATTTATGTTTGGTGTGGTTTGGATTTTCTGAGTGTGTGTGAATGTCATTTTGTTTGAGCAGATATCTGAATTGACTTCTCTGCTCAAGAGCTTTCCAACGAACCAAGGATCGCTTCAGTCGGAGCAAGAATGAGAAAGTTACGAACGAACGAAGTTCGTATGCTCTTGATATTTGATTGCGGCGACTATGGGAAGTTGTGGGGTTGACTCTATAAAGGGTAGAGACTTTTGGGGTTGGGGAAATTCGTCACTTCACTGTAGATGCTGCCAAGTGGTTGGGAGAAGCCAAACCAGGTTTGCAAGTGTGGCCAAGTTGGGTGAAGTGGATGGCATGGGTTGGGAAAGTGACAAAGGTCAAAGTTGAGTTCCTACCTGGTTCTTGCTACTCCATTTCGTTTTGTGGTTCTTGGGAAAATATTTGTGATTGAGTTAAGTTTCAGCTGCAGCATACCCCCTAGTGCGCCGAAATACATAACTCGAGTTGTACGTTACCTATTGATACAATTAAATTTGAGAATTGTATCCACGGTCTAGAGCTTCAACATATCCGAAATTGGTGAAGTTTCAACAGTGCATCTTCTGTCGACGGCGTTTCTTGTGAAATCGACTTTCTGTCCAAAATTATAGCCCACCGATTTTGAGTTATTTCGGCCCTCAATCTACATAGACTCCGTCCTTAATCTTAACAAGTGGTATCAGAGCTGATTGAGGACTTTGTGAAGAGTATACTGAGGTGTGAAGACCCTTCTTGACCCACCATGGCCTGTGGGGGTGCCTAAGTGGAGATCTGAATGTTGGATGTGACTTCCGCTAAGGGGAAACTCTGCCGAAATTTCGTTGGCGCCGACACTTGTGGAAATTGCGTGGGACTTCGGTGTGTGTCAACGGGAGTTGTGTGTTGGCCCCGTCTTCGCTTGGGCGGAGCTGACTTCGTGGTCGGGTGTGCGGGAGATGCAGCAGGGGGCGATGCCGACCTAGGCGCGCTGGTCGACAGCCTGGTCGACCTGCACGGGGCCACTGCAATGCCGCCGACTTTGGGACGCCGGCGGCCGGCTGATGCTGACTGTGGAGGGCGCAAACGTCGACCAGGGAAGGGCTCCGACTTGGAGGGGCGCCGGGCGCCGGTGGCCGACTTCAACCGGGGTCGACGAGGGCAGTCGTCGACCTGGGAGGATGTGGACGCCGTCATGGGCGCCTGGACGTCGACCAGGGCGTCTGGACGCCGTCCTGGGCGCTTGGACGCCGTCATGCGCGCCTGGACGCTGACCTGGGCGCCTGGACGCCGACCTGGTGACGTCAACCAAGTTGCCCGGTCGACACAGTTACCCGGGCGACGGGCACTGCGGGGTGCGCGAGAGTCGCCCAGGAGGTTCTTGCGAAGCCGACCTCGGAGTTGTATCCCGAGGTCGACGTGGAGGATAAGGTGCAGTGGTGGGCACATGGTCAGCTTGGCGTCTGAGCTGTGAACGGGATGAGGCACAGCACGCCAACCAGCCGCGAGCACATGCGAAGCAGCCGCCTTGCTGCAGCATTGTCACGCCGTCGACATGCAGCATTGGCAGACCGAGACCTTGCGCTGCTGGAGCACGGTCGACCATGCAGTGCTGGAACGCGGTCGACCGTGCTGCGCTGGCAGTCGGCCTGCATGCTAGCTAGCATCTGATGTAGTCCAATGTTGCTTTGCTTTGTGTACCATTGTTGTCAACCTTTGCTAGTGAAACTCTTGCAAACTCTCCTCGTGAATGTGCAACAGAGAACACACAAGCAAACGACTAAGGAACGAACGCTACGATCACTCCTACCCCGTGCCTACCCCGTAGACTAGCTTCCGTTGTACGAGTTACCTCTGCAGCGTGGACAGCAAAGGGGGAGATGAAATCTTTGATTGGGTGAAGAGAAGATGAGTCAAGGGAGTGGAGATGCAGCTGAGAAGAGGAGTGAACCTCCACCATCCAAGATTGAGGCATTGGATGGCTCCAACTATGTAGAATGGAGTGGGAGGATGCGGAGCGCGTTCAAGCACTACAAGCTGCTGAAACTTGCGGTGGGAGAAGAGAAGATGCCTGAGGAAGGAGAGGCACGTGACCGATGGATCGAGAGGAGCGCGGTGCTGTACAACCTCATCTTACAGTCGGTCAACAACGATATGTTCCAACACATCAAGGATTTTGGGGAGTTAGACGACTCCGGGCCGAAGGCGTAGAAGCTAATACGCGATATCATTCAGCCCAACACGCTGCCGATGGTGATTGTGTTAGAGAAGGAGTTGGCTGCCCTCTCCATGCGACCGCGCGATGATGTGAAGCCGGTCCTTGACAGGATCAAGGACACATATGCGAGAATGGCATCGGCGAGCAGCAAGGTGTGGCAGATGCAGCAGTGCACCAAGATCATTTCGGTGCTCGACAACTCGTGGGACAACCTCATCCCTACCCTCAACTCTCAGCAGGACCAATGGACTCCAGAGTGGCTACGGCAGTAGATTCTGCAGGAGGACTTTCGCAGGCGCCACATGGGAGGTGGTGCTGCCAACAAAACTGCTGAGGGGTATGGAGCTGCATGAGGCAGCAGAAGAAGAGGGGGTGGGAGAGGCCGAGGCCGTGGGAGAGGCTTTGGCAGAGGGAGAGGCCGAGGTGACTACAATGGGAGCTGGGGGGGGCACCAGAATGGAAGGTGCCTGCTGGTATTGCAAGAAGGCTGGACATCCATGGTTCATTTGTTTCAGCCGGCCTGAGGGATGGGCACCCCCTGGCATGAAGCCGCCAAGTGGTGAACGTGCACGAGGTGGCGCTGTGCAAGGCTCAGGTGCACAAGGTGATGGTGCACAAGGTAAAGCCTCCCCTGGGATGTTCCTTATGGTTGAGGATGTGAAAGAGAGTGGGGGTGATGTCGGTTCAGTTGGGAAGGTTGTGATGCACCCCCTCACTCACTGCGTGATTGATTCAGGTTGCACAAGTCATATGAGGTGAAGCCACCTGGGAAGATCAAGTTTGTGGCTGCCGCTTCAGGTGCTTTGCTCCCTGTGATTGGTGTTGGGAATGCCCAGGTTATGGTAGCCAATGGGGAGCTTGTGGGGCTTGGGAACGTGCTGCTGGTTGAAGGTTTGTCCGCTAACCTTCTTTCTGTGCGAAGGTTGCAGAAGAGCAAGGCTGAAGTGCAAAGCTTGGGAAGTTGCTGCTATGGAACCTGGAGGAGAGGAGCAGGTGCATCAGGGACCTGTGGCAGCTACCTACCTGTGGGAAACCTCGAGCAACGGCAGTGGCTGCATCAACGGCTAAAGAAACTGCGGGAGGAGAGGAGATTGCACCAACTGTTGGGGCCCTGGATGCAGTCAAGAAGGTGCAGCAGCCACAGCAACCACATGGTGAGGTACTAGCTGGTGTGGATGGGACAGCTGCATGGGAAAAGGCTTCATCTGGGAGTGGTGAGGCCGATTGGGAGACATGGCATGAGAGACTGTGTCACGTGAACTTCCCTATGCTACAGAAGTTGGTGAAGGATGGGAGTTTGAAGGGCATGGAGGTGAAGGGGGCAGCAAAGGAGATTGGGAGCTGCCCTACATGTCTTGAAACGAAGTTCACCAAGTTTCCCTTCAACAGCGGCACGGGACCAGCCAAGGCACCACTTGCGCTTGTGCACATGGATGTGGTGGGCCCTACAAGGGCCCTTTCCCTCTCGGGCAGCCGCTACTTCTTGACCACATGCGTGCGGTATGGGTGTACCCTCTGAGGACTAAGGGGGAGGTGGCAGCGGCTGTTCTTAAGGAGTGGATGCCGAGAGCTCAAAGGGAGAGTGGACACAAGGTGAAGGTGATCCGCACCGACAATGGAGGGGAGTTCATTGTCGATAAATTTGAGGCGGTGCTGAAGAAGAATGGTATCCAGCATCAGCTAACAGTGCCCTACGACCCTCAGCAGAATGGCGTGGCTGAGCGGTTCAACCGGACCCTGCAAGAAGGTGCACGCACTCTCCTTGGGCGTGCAGGGCTGCCGGATCCGTTTTGTGTGACTGCACTGCGGCATGTCGCCCTTGTGAAAAGACAGGGTGTTGGCGACTGTGGGGGACAAGCAGTGGCTCTCCTACACCAAGTGCTCTGGGAGTGCTTCAGCTGTGAACATGCTGAGAGCCTACAGCTGCATGGTGGTGTTTCATGTGCCTAAGGAGAAGAGGGGAGAGCTGGAAGCTTCTGGAAGATGGGGTGTGCATTTGGGGATTGCAAAGGACCACAAGGGCTGGCTACTACGGGACTTGACCAGCCAGAAGCTGACTGTTTTGAGGAATATGAAGTTCCTTGAGTCAGTGTACTACAAGGAGTGGAAGCAGCAGCAGCAACAGAAGCTTCCTACTACACCGCTGATCATTGAGGCCGATGAGGTGCAGCGGCCTTCGAGGCAGGTGGAGGTTACTGTCTCAGAGGAGGAGATCTCTGGGGTGACTGAGGATGGGGGAGAACCTGAGGTGGAGCAGCAGAAGCAGCAGCAAGGTGCTCCACCACGTGCCCCACACCTTCCTGAGCGTCCTAGGAGGGATGTGCCCCCTCCTACCAGGCTAACCTATCAGAGTCGCGGCACGCCAAAGGTGGTACGGGCTGGGAGTTTGGCTGAGCAGTGTGATCAGGAGGAGGTAGTGCACTGCTACTGGGCAGCCGTCCCTAAGCCCAAGACGCTAGCTGAAGCACTCAGCGGGCCCGATGCTGAAAAGTGGAAGCAGAGTGTGAAGGAGGAGTATGATTCTCTGCTGGAGAATGAGACGTGGGAGTTGTGTGAGCTGCCTCCTGGGAAGAAGGCCATCTCTTCCAAGCTGATTTTCAGGCACAAGTATGGACCAGATGGGGAGCTGACCTGCTATAAGTCAAGGCTTGTGGCAAATGGATTCAGCAGACAAAGGGGAAGGACTTCGACGAGATCTTTGCTCATGTGGGAAAGGGCACAACACTGCGGGTGACGTTGGCAACAGCTGCAAATCGCGGATGGAGGATCAAGCAGATGGATATCACGACTGCTTTCCTCCATCGGATCATCCTGGAGGAGTTGTACATGCTGCAGCCTGAGGGGTTGGATGATGGGAGCGGCAGGGTGTGCAGGCTTGAAGCAGGCTCCTCGTGCATGGTAACACAAGCTGGAGGAGACACTGCTGGGTGGGGGGTTCAAGAAGAGCGAGTGTGATCACAGCATGTTCTTGCTGCAAGAGAAGGAGCAGTTCCTCATGCTCTTGGTGTACGTGGACGACATCCTTCTCTTCTCTGAGTCGTCTGCTATGATTGACTGTGTGGAGGAGATGCTGGAGATGCAATTCAAGTGCTCGAAGATGGGAGATGAGAAATACTACCTTGGGATACATGTGGAGAGGGACCTTGACAAGGGAGTGTTGAGGTTGCACAAGAGGAAGTACTGTGAGGGGCTGGCCGAGAAGTACGGGCTGCAAGATGGAGGAAAGCCAGCAACCCCACTGCCCTCGGGGTTCACTGTGGAGCCCTGTGCTGATGAGGAGGTGGTGGGTGAGAGTGACAGGAAGCTGTTTCATTCCATGGTTGGGGCACTCAACTATGCTGCGAACCACACACGGCCTGACATTGCCTTCGCTACATCCAGGCTTGCCAGTGTAGTCTCACGCCCCAGTCATGAGCAGCTAGAATCGGCCAAGAGGTTGGTTCCGCTATGTGAGTGCTACAGCATCAGTGGGCTTGGAGTACTGTTCTGTGCGACAGAGGCTGCAGCGGGGTGCAGCTGATTTGAGCAAGGGGGAGATGCGCTTGACCTGCTACACTGACGCTAGCTTCAACTCTGTGAAGGCGGATGACACCAGCATTAGAGGCTATGTGTGCCTGTTCGGAGGTGGTGCAGTGAGCTGGCGCAGTAAGAAGCAGAATGAGGTGGGGCTGTCCTCATGTGAGACTGAGTACATGGCCCTGCATCATGGGGCTAAGGAGGTGGTGTGGCTGAGGCGTTTGTTGGAGGAGATCGGAGTGTGCCAGAAGGAGCCGACTGTCATATTCTGTCACAACGAGTCAGCTGTGAAGTTGGCCAAGAATGCATGTCTTCATGGGCTGACAAAGCACATCAGGCCCAAGTGGCACTGGGTGAGGAGGCTCCTGGACAAGGAGGTGCGATTGGAGATAGTGAAGACCCAGCAGCAGGCGGCTGACATTCTCACCAAGCGCCTCGCTGAACCTGAGCATTGAAATGGCATGAAGTTTGCTGGGATGAGTGTGCATTGAGTATGCATGCATGACCTGAGGCATGTGGGATGATAGTTGGCAGCCAGAGGGGGGGTTTGTTATGTGATGCTATCATATGCATTCACGTCTGTCTGCCTCCCATCATATGTTCGTGCGTTGCATGCGTGGTGTGCGCGTGTGCAAGAATTTATGTTTGGTGTGGTTTGGATTTTCTGAGTGTGTGTGAATGTCATTTTGTTTGAGCAGATATCTGAATTGACTTCTCTGATCAAGCACTTTTCGACGAACCAAGGATCGCTTCAAGCGGAGCAAGAATGAGAAAGTTACGAACGAACGAAGTTCGTATGTTTTTTATATTTGATTGCGGTGACTATGGGAAGTTGTGGGGCTGACTCTATAAGGGGTATAAGCTTTTGGGGGTTGGGAAAATTCGTCACTTCACTGTAGATGCTGCCAAGTGTTTGGGAGAAGCCAAACCAGGTTGGCAAGTGTGGCCAAGTTGGGTGAAGTGGGTGGCATGGGTTGGGAAAGTGACAAAGGTCAAAGTTGAGTTACTATAGGGAGGGGATTTTGCGTGACTATGGGTTTCCTTGGTTGGGGACTCCCTTGGGACCTTCCCTCTCGTCATCCTCATCCTCTCCCACCTGGTTCTTGCTACTCCAACTCTTTTTGTGGTTCTTGGGAGAATCATTGTGATTGAGTTCAGTTTCAGCTGCAGCATACCCCCTAGTCCGCCGAAATTCATTATTCGAGTTTTACTTCACCTATTGAAACGATTAAAATTGGGAATTATAGCCACGGTCTAGAGCTACAACATATTCGAAATTGGTGAAGTTTCAACAGTGCGTCTTTCATCGACGGCGTTTCTTGTGAAGTCGACGTTTTTGTCCATAATTATAGTCCAACGATTTTGAGTTATTTCGGCCCCTAATCTACATAGACTCCGTCCTTAATCCTAACAAAAAGACTCTGCAGCTCCGTGATGTTCGTCGGTGGGTGCCATGCTTTGACGGTATCCATATTTTTTGGGTCTATTTCAACCTTAGCTTCGAAATGACGTGCCCCAGAAATTCTAACATGTCCTGAAAGAACTCGCACTTGGAACCCTTTGCTAACAGTCGATGCTCGTCAAGAACTTTAAACACTGCTTCTAGACTTGAAACTAAGACGTCGTCGAGTTAAACTATGACGCATTTATCTAAGAGTGGTCCAAACACCCCGTTCATCGTGATTTGAAATGCCGCGGGCGCGTTGGTCAGCCCGTACGGCATCACCGTGTACTCGAAAGACCCGTACCTAGTTTCAAAAGCTGTCGTGGCACAGTCCGTTGGTTCGACTCGAATCTGTTGGTAACCGCCGCGTAGGTCAAAATTCGAAAAGCACCCTAGCTGTTCGCAATTGATCGATCAGTTCATCGGCGCGTGGGATGGGGTATCGCGACTTGACTGTTACCATGTTCAGTGCGCGGTAGTCGATGCACATGCGAAACCCTCCGTCTTTTTTCGGTGTGAACAGTGTCGGTGCGGCGAACGGGGACGATCAAGGTCGAATATTGTTTTCGAGTAGGTAATCTAGCTGTTTCCTTATTTCATCTAGCTCGGGCTGGGTCAGTCGGAACTGTCGCTGTACAGTTGGATGTGCCCATGGTTCTAACTCTATGTGGTGGTCGTGTGCTCAGTGAGGTGGCAGCCCATCTGGCAAATCATTGGGAAATATCCCGGGGTACCGTTTCAGCAGTTCCTGTAGTTTGTGCGGTACGACTGCCAGCAGTGTCTGAAAATCATCCGGCTTCTCGGCTTCCCCTACTTCCGTGATGTCCATTGCGTACACGTCATCTCTTGAAGCGACGGCCCGTTTCATTGTGATGGCGTTGACGTGGACCGTCGAAGACCTAGGCGACTGCCAGCGAGGTAATGCGACCCAGTTATTGCCGCTTGGCACAGTGCAGCTGCCTGTCGTCCATTCAATTCACGGGTTGTAGCGTCGCAACCAATCACGTCCCAGTAAAATGCCGTGCCCATCTAGTGTCGTTGTAAGCATTTCCTGTGTCAATCCGAAGTTCCCCCTGCAGCGAACCTTCACTCTCTCCACCTTCTCCCGTATAGCCAGCGTCGTGCCGTCAACTAAGCGTGCGTCAATCTCTGGTAAGTAGCGGCTAAGTGTCAGTTGCAGCTTCCTTGCAGTTGCAGTATTAACTAAACTGTGGCTAGCTCCTCCGCCAATAAAAATCTTCACTAATATCCCCTGTATTCTCCCGTGAACCACTACTAGGCGATCTGACGCTGTACCCTCCTTATTCAGCCGAGCCCGATCGATTGCGTGAATCGGTGCCTTCACTCAGTGAGGGTCAGTGGGGTCCGACGAGTAGTGAGTCTCGTCAGTAGTGGGCCCGTACTCTACTAAATGCAGGCGTTTCCCTGCCTCCCAGACTCCCTCCCCTGCTCTGCTCCTCGGCGCTTGAGCTCCTCTGGGCATTCGCTCTTGCGATGCGGCCCGGCCTGTTGCACGCAAAGCAGCGCCCCTAAAATTGCATGGCAGCTGCGTTCGTTGCAACAGAGTGTACAGTGGCGTGCTCGGTCGGCCCCCAAGTACGATGTCCGTAGTGGTAGGACCCCGGCCTCGGACGGCGTAGAATGTCGATCTTCTCGGCGAGCGCCAGGATTTCATCAAATTATAAATCCCGCGGAGAAGAATCTCCTGCGAAATTTCCGGCTTCAAGCCGCCGACGTAGCGATCCACTCGCTCCGCTTCGTGCATGTAGCCGACCTGCTCGCACAGCGCGAGAAAACCGCTGGTGTAGTCCTAGACCGACCCAAGCTGTCGCCAAGCGCGCAGCTTCTGGCGTGCCGAAATCGAAGCCACGATCGGCTCGAAGCGCGCCCGAAGCCCTGCACACCACGCGTCCCATCTGCTGTATTGGGCGGTTTCGCAGAACGAACTCCAGTTGACGGCTGGCCCCGAGGGCCTTTCCCATTGCGATAGTGGCTCGTAGGCGCTTGGCAACGTTACCATAACTCGCCACCAGTCCATGGGGGGCCCGCGTAGCAAGGAGACGGCGTACCAAATGTTCGTTGATCCGACGTGACTTAGTTCGCGTAAAAAAACACGTTCATCGTGAAGATCCACGATTGAACCGTCGGACCCCCACGCTTGCTAGGCTCTCGCTGAAGAAAAAACAGTACAATGAGCAAAGGACTGAGCAAATGTTAAATAGCGAACTAGCTGTGGTAACGGTAACGAGTGAATTGTAGGGTGCGCGACGGGCCTCGCGCCGAGGTTGGGAATTGTCGAGGCGGAGGACGAGAGCGCGGGTTTGTTAGAATGAGAACAGCGAAAATGAGTTCACTAGCATGGATGAGAAGTACAAGTAGGCAACCCTAAAAGGGTTGTACCCTGTATGAGCTACCCCACTACAGCCTACAGACATACAGATGTATTTTGACACACCCCTATAGGCAAAGTGGTACAAGCAGAGTTATAAAAGCACAAGCAGTACAGTGATCACAACCTAGCAAGAGTAAGCATGCATATATATATATATATATCACATCACAAGGCAAAGTCAAGCAGTAAGCAAGTGAGGCAAAGTAGGCACTAGGCCAAGAGCAGTGCAGAAACGCTGATGGTCACCAGAAACAAGTGCCTTGGTGAAAAGATCGGCAGTGTTGGCCCGTGAGGCCACGTAAGCAAGGCGAAGCGGACCACGTTGCTGTAACTCTCGAGCGAGGAAGTACCGAAGAGCAATGTGCTTCGTTCTGTGCTCCAGTCTCTGCTCCCGACACAAGGCAATCGAGGCCTTGTTTTTTACGTACAGAACCGGAAGAGAACGAGGCCGCTCACCCAAGTCTGTCAGCAAGTAGGTCAGTCAGCGTAACTCCTGTGCAGCCATGGCCCCCGTGTAGATCTTAGCCTCACAACTGGAGCTGAGAACAGAAGACGAGCGGGTGGACCTCTAGGAGACAGAACCAGAGCCGAGACTGAAAGTGTAACCCTGTGACGACCGCTGAGTCGCCTGGTCGCCGGCCCAAGAAGCGTCTAAGTGTCTTGTGAGTACAACTAAGCCCCGTCCTCCAAGCACAAGCCCCATGCCCGATGTACTCCACAAGTAACGCATCACCCTCCTAGCAGCGCGCCAGTGCTCTGGTCGGTGTCTCCCGGGCGCAACGTAGCACACCAGGATGCTGAGAGGGTACGCGAGGTCCGGTCGAGTGCAAGTCATCAGGTACATGAGGCAACCCACAAGCTCTGGATACTGACCACTCGGCTCTACAGACTCGTCCAAAGGTGGAGCTGAGATTCAGTGGCCTGTAGGTAGAGGAGTGGACTATGGCGAGGAGAACTGGAAGTCGAAGCCTTGAAGGACCTGGTGCACCATGTGTGACTAAGTCAGAGTGATGGTGCGCCGTGCTCTGCCCCGGGTGACCTGCAAGCCAAGATAGCTGCGCAGCTCACCCAGGTCAGTGCAGGTGTGTCTCTTCTGCAGATCCGCCTTCACAAGGGCCAGTGCCTCAGTGTCAGCAGTAGCAAAGACCAAGTCGTCGACGTAGAACGGCGGTAGAGAAGGGTCGGTGTGCAGAAACAACGACAGGTCAGCGGTCGAAGGGGCAAACCCAAGAGCCGCAAGTGTAGTCCTTAATGTGTCGTGCCACTCGCGGGGCGACTGACGGAGACCGTAGACTGGCCCGAAGGCTCCACTGGGTACCCTCAGGAAAAGACCCAGTGAAGCCAGGTGGGCGGCGCAGCCAGATCTCCCCGTGAAGGCTGCCCTGCAAGAAAGCTGTGCTGAAGTCAAGCGAGTGGAGCTCGTAGTCACGCTGTGCTGCAACGTGCAGTTACACCCGAAGAGTGGTCATCTTCGGGGTGGGGGAGAAGTTCTGGAAGAAGTCGACCCCTTGTCGCTGAGTGAAGCCTCGTGCAACGTAACGCGCCTTGAAGGCAGGCGGAGAACCCGGCGGCCGCTTCACCCTGAAAATCCACATGCCATCGACTATGTTCGCCCCAGGAGGGGGAACCTCGTCGACGTAGGTGCCTGTGGACTTCCAGGAAGCCATCTCTGCGTCCAAGGAACTCGAGCTCAAACAGCCTGTCCTCAAGGACGTCACAGCCAAGGGCAGTCTCACCCCCGACGGACGGAGGACAGTCAGACTCAGACTCAGTAACAAGACTCGCAAAGTAGTCAAGACGACATGCAGCAGCAAAGTTAACGAGCTCAGCGACTAAGGTATACGCAGAAAGAGACAAAAACGTAGAGTCGGTCACGACCGTGGCAAGAAAACGAGTGACAGTCGGACTAGCAGCACGAACAAGGTCAGACGGAGGGTCCGCAACGTCAGGAAGAGAAGACGCGGAAGGTGACGGCAGGACAACACGCTGTGGAACAGAGGAAGGACGAAGTGCTATAGTGTGTGTGCCTGGGACAGGTGAAGGACGAGGACGGGCAGCACGATGAGTACGAACAGGTGTGATAGGACGAGACGCAAGCTCTCTAGTCTCGGTCAGGGAGTCTGACACATCAGTGTAAGGAGCAGGAGCAGGCAGCGGGGAGTCAGGAAGTAACTGTGGCTGAGACGGGTCAGCTGCTGGAAACAGTAACGGAGGAGTAGTACCAGCAACAGGGAACTCAGTAACAGCAGGCGGGAGACTGAGAAGGTGGCGAAGCGCAGACGACTGCTGCTGAGTAGTTGCACCCCCATAACCTCCAGTAACGGGTCCGGTAGGACCTCCAGCTCCAGCATGAGAACCGCCAGCACCAGCACCTCCAGCTGCAGTAGAACCAGTACCCCTAGCACCAGCACTTCCAGCCCCGCCACCGGGGCTGCCCCACCGGACAGCCCACTCACGAAGCTGCTGCGGCGAGAGAGTCTCCTGCCGACGTGTACCAGGACGTCCAGCACCAGCACCTCCAGCACCTCCAACTCCAGCACCTCCAGCACCAGCACCTCCAGCACCAGCACCCACAGCACCAGCACCCCCAGCACCAGCACCTCCAGCACCAGCACCGCCAGCACCAGCACCACCAGGACCAGCACCTCCAGCACTAGCACCCCAAGCTCCGTCACCAGGGCTACCCCACCGCACAACCCACTCGCGAAGCTGCGGCGGCGAGAGAGTCTCCTGCCGACTCGGCTGCGGCTGACGTCCACTCCCAGAGTCTCCAGCAGGAGTACCCACGACTCTACCACCAGTAGGACTCTCAGCACCCCCAGAACTAGCACCCCCAGAACCAGCACCCTCATAGTCCGCACCCCCAGTGTCACCACCTCAAGCAGCACCAAAGTCCACAGCGACTGACTGCAGAGGCGGTGAAGACGGCCGACGGAAACCCAAGAGGGGTCTCCACGCGCAGTGGGTGGCAAGCGGCCGCTGTGTCATCGGCAGCAGGGTCATCCCCCTCAGCTGGGCCAGAGGTGTTGGAGGAGACCTCCAACAGCGCAACCAAGGGGGGGGGGGGGGGGGGGGGTCAACCTGGGACACACCTGAGGGAGCAGGACCCTGCGGGGGGAGGGGGGCTACCGGGAGGGGGTTGGGAACCAGAAAGAGGGGCGGTACGGGGGCACTGTGGTGCGGGAAGAGACGGTAGAAGCAGACAGACTCGTCAAAAGTGACGTCGCGGGAGGACTGGACGCGTCGAGAGGTCGGGTGGTAAAACTGCCAGGGGGGGCGTCTGTGGGAAAGCCAAGGAAGACGCAGCGAAGAGTGCGAGGAGAGAGCTTGCCCGCGGGAGGATCGCGAACAAGAGCAAGGGAACCCCAGACCCGAAACGCCGACACATCACCAACCTCCCCCGTCCACCGCAGAGTAGGTGAGGTCTCCGGGTGGGAAACACGGGGCCGGATGTTGAGCTGCTGCGCGGCGTATCGGACCGCAAACGGCCACAGAAAATGGGGAGCAGCCGATGGATCATGGAAGTGCGAGCAACCTCCATGACCAAGCCAATGCGGCGCTCAGCAATCTCATTCTGCTGTGGAGAGGCCGGAAGCGTTAACGACTGGGTGATGCCCTCAGCACCATAGAAGTCCTCGATGAGGCGGGAGGAAAACTCACCACCTCTGTCAGAGTGCAGCCGCAAGACCGGGAGGTCCTGCCGGAACCGAGCGCTCAGCTGGCGACGGACAGCGCGGATCCAGCGGATCAAGACACTGCAGACATCCGCCTTGCTCAGCAAGGGGAAGACCGTGGTGTAGCGCATGTAGTCGTCAACAATTAGCAGAAAGTAGCGCTCTCCGTCATGTCAAGTGACGCGGGCTGGGCCCTACACGTCCATGTGGAGGGTCTGCAGAGGAGCAGTGGTCGGAGGAAACGAGGAGGAGTGAGGAGCGGCGCGCTACCGCCCCTTGACACAGGGAAGCCACGGCGGTGCAGCGACCTCGGGAGCGGGGGCAGGGACCAGGGGAGGCCAGAGATCAGGAGACGGGAGTGCATGCTACGCAGACGCGGCAGGGAGGGGTGACCAAGACGGTGGTGCCAGAGGAGAGACGGGTGCGTGAGTAGCCGACACGAACAAGACGCAGCTAACTGACCCGACGGAGCTACCTGACCCGACTCAGCCACCTGTGTAGACTCAGTGGTCAGTGTGTATAGGCCAGACCCAGGCCTCCGTGTGAACGTGGCAAGGTGCTCGCCAGTACGTGAGTCCATACAGATCGCCACAAGCTCACTCCCAGGAGTAGTGAGAGTGACAAACTGGTCCTGGAGGACAGCGTTACTCACCAAGTTCGTAGCGAACGAGGGGAGGTGGAAACCTGTGAGAGGGCTGCCGGACACGGAAGAACGGTGGAGCTGTTGATTGTGTAGGTGGTTGTGGTATTTTTCTCTTGCTGGTTGTGGGCTAAGGGCTTGGGCAAAATGTGGTTGCTAGACTTGTTGCGGGCTGGAATTGAACTCGCACCCAACAAGCACCAACAAACCTTTGCTACTCACTACAACACCTTTGGTGTTGCTAGTTTGGCACTTTGGGTTGTTGGGAATTGTTGTAGTGCGAGAATGGTTGGTAGGGTTTGACAAACTCGTCACTTTGCAGATCTGAACTCTTGCTAAAGTTACTTTCTTGATCTAATCCATGGCTGCCAAGTAATTCCGCCAGGACACCCTGTCGCACTTAAATCGCGGTAGCGATCGGCCTAGATCTTGGTTGAAGGCGTGCGTTACCATTCTGGAAAGTAGAGATTAAGACCTTTTTAACGCGTACCTGCTCATAGTTTACGGTTACGTGAGTTGCACGCAATGTTCCGTCGAAGTCGGCAGACGTAATCTCTTGTACGCTCTCCAGATTCGCTCGCTTTCCATCAGTGGTATCAGAGCTGGTTAGGCCTACGACATTCCCTCTTTTCATCATATTTCGAATTGGTTTAAGAATCTCCAGATCTTGGGTTGGTCATGGCCCAGAAATTAGATGGCCCTTCTAGGTTCACCGGCTCGGATTTTTCGCTATGGCGGTTCCAGTTTACGCTTTGGCTATGTATCAAAGACCTAGAAGGCGTTTTGGAGGGATCGGAGCGAAGACCTGGAGCTGATTAAGCAGAGGCATCTGCTGGAGTGTCTAGCCAAGAGGGATCAGGGGCTGGGGGAGCCTCTAGCTCATCTATAAGTGAGGGAAGTGGAGGTGGATCAGCAGCACCGCGAACCGGAAGGCAACGGCTTAGTGCGGAGGAGCTACTTAAGGCACAGGAAGCATGGGACCGCAAGGACAAGCAAGCGTTCCAGTACCTGTGTTGGGCTTTGGAAGGCCAACTAGAGCTCCTAAAGATGCTGATTGACCTGAAGGGGAAGCAAGGAGCAGCTGCCCAAGCATGGAAGAGAGTTCAAGATCGACATTTGCAAAAAGGGTTGCTAAGCATACTCACCTGGAGGAAGCGGTTCTACACCATGGAACGCAACGATGGTGATGGGGAGACCATGGTGCAGTATCTCCAGAGGGTGGATGAGTATGTGAGGGCATTGGAGGAGTTGAACTACAAAGTAGATGAGAAGGAGATCATCTACACCGCACTCCAGGGGCTGGACCAAGAGGCGAACGAGGCCCCACTCCAGTACCTTCACCTTGAGCAGCAGAAATGGACCAAGGCCTGGATATGGGAGGTTTTAGTTTCTGATGAGGCTCGCAAACGTGATTCTGGTAGAGGAATTGAAGGGGGAATGGGGGCAGATGATAGGGCTGCCTCCAAGAAGTACCAGCAGCGGCAAGGAGGTGGGGGGAAGAAGAAGGAGCTCGACAAGTGCCTCGTCCCTGGATGCAACCGGAAGCATTCTTGGAAGGAGTGTTGGAGCTGACCAGATGGGTGGAAGCCTCAAGGGTACCCAGGAGAGGCTCCACCTGTCACTAGGCCTGAGTGGGTGGAGAGGAGGATGAAGAATGGAGCATGGAACAAGAAGGGCAGCAAAGAGAAAGCGGCAGCAGCGGCGGAAAACGAGGATAAGAAGGGAAAGGAGGACTCATCGGATGATGGTTTCTCCTTCTTATCCTTGGAGAAGGAGACGGCGCTTGCTGGTCGTGTGTTGGCTGACCCAAATCAGCTCATTCTAGACTCTGGGGCAACCTGTGGAATGGTACCTCGGCGCGACCTCTTCACCACCTATCACTCCCTCCCACCTAATTCCAAAAATGTGATTGTGGGGAGCGGAGATACGCTGCAAGCAATCGGCATCGGCACCATCACCGTCAAGGGGAAGGAGGGGGAGGTGCTGAATGTGAAGGGTGTGCTTCATGTTCCTGGATTGGCAGCCAACCTTCTCTCATGCTCTCAGCTTGCTAGGCAAGAATACATATGCACCTTCACCATGGGAGGGTGCACGGTTTGCAAGGGTGGAGCTGTGGTGATGGAGGCCAAGTTAGAGAAGGGTCTATATCTTTTTCCAGTTTGTGTGCCTCCGGTGGAGAGGGAACATGGTGTTGAAGCCGAGGAAGCCGCTTGTAGCACCCGTTGGAGGGACATGGAGCAGGTGACGGCAGATTTGCTGCACCTACGCATGGGGCATGCGGGAAGGCAGCAACTTGTGGAGTGTGTAAAGAAGGGGGAGCTGAAGGGTGTGGAGATCAAGGAGGGTGGTGGGCAGCCAAGCAAGTGCCCTGATTGCACGACCGGGAATCTGCCAAGGACCTCCTTCCCTACCTCCACCACTAGAGCCTCCGCACCTCTTGAGTTGGTGCACACGGATGTGTGTGGCCCCATGCAAACACCGGATAGGGAGAAGGGCAGCAAATACTTCATCACCTTCTTGGATGACTTCAGCCGCCTAAGTTGGGTTACCTTGGTGAAATCCAAGGATGAGGTGGCCAAGGTCTTGAATCATTGGATACGCTATGCGGAGAGGGAAGCCGGGGCCAAGGTGAAAATACTTAGGTCTGATCGGGGTGGGGAGTACATGGGGAAGGATCTGGAGTCTTTCCTTGAAGACAAGGGCACCACCCACCAGCTTTCAGTTGCCTACACGTCGCAGCAAAATGGGGCAGCGGAGAGGCTAAACCGGACTCTCATTGACCTTGCCCGAGCGATGCTTGCTCATGCGCAGCTGGACCATACTTGGTGGGGGGCAGCAGTGCAATATGCCAACTGGGTTAAGAACCGGATGGGCAGCAAGGGGCTAGGGGGCAAGAGCCCATACTTCATGTGGACCAGGAAGGTGCCTAGTGTGTCCATGGCACGAGTGTGGGGGTGCATGGCGCAGTACAAAGTGCCCGACCAGCAACGGAGGAAGCTGGATCCTAAGGCACAATGGGGCATTTTCCTTGGGGTGTCGGAGAGGAGCAAAGCTTGGATGTTGTGGAGTGTGGCGGATCAGCGGGTGGTGGAAAGCCGGGATGTGGTTTTCCACGAGGGGCTGAGCTACAAGGGGTGGAAGGATCATGGTGCTAGTATAGTTGGGAGCTCCCTCCAGGATCCCTACACCTCTTCCATCTTTGAGGGGGCATGGGAGGACCCTGGAGAGGAGGTAGAGGAGCAGCAAGAGGAACAAAAGGCAGCTGCACCTCACCATGAGGAGTCACCAACTGCTGGTTCTACCCCTGACCTAACGCACCAGCCCATGACCCGGAGCAGCCACATGCGCAGCACCAGCAACAAGAGAAGCCGCAGCAGCCACCACAGCAGCATACACCGCCTGTTCCTGTGGGTAGGTGGCAGCAACTACTGCAGCAGCAGCAGTCCAAGTCACCACGGTCCCCCATGAAGAGAGTGACTTGGAAGGAGAAGCTGCAAAGTTTGGAGCAGGGGGAGGCATCACCTCTGCGCCGCACCACACGCATCTCCCGGCCACCTGAGAGGTTCACACCAAATGCTGACTGGTCTTGTGACCATCTGGTTGTCTCCCACTTAGCCTATGGGGGTGTGTCAAACATTATATATGTTTCTATTCTGTAGGCTATAGTGGGTTTAGCCTTAGGGGGTACAACATTCTAGGTTTTCCTACTTGTACTACCAATGCTGTTAGTTCATCCATTCCTCGTATTTTTCTCACACTTAGCATATTGCGGCACGAACCTGTTGTAGAAGTTGGCGAAGCCTAGGAACTGCTGCAACTCCTTCACGTTCTCTGGTACTTTCCACTTCTTGACGGCTTCGATCTTCCGCGGGTCCACGTGTACGCCCTCGGCACTCACCATGTGCCCAAGAAACTGCACCTTCTTCAGGGCGAAGTCTCTTTTAGACAGCTTTACGTAGAACTTGTTTTTCCGCAGGATCTCGAACACCTTCCGCAGATGCTCCACGTGCTCCTTCATGTTCTTGGAGTAGATGAGTATGTCGTCCAGGTACACCACTACGCACTCGTCCAGCAGGGGCCGTAGGTTATGGTTCATCTCCGCCTGGAACGTCGCTGGTGCGTTGCAGATTCCGAACGGCATCACCAAGTATTCGTAGGAGCCGTATCTGGTATGGAACGCTGTCTTGTTGATCGAGTTGTCCGCCATCTTGATATGCCAGTAACCCGACCGTAGGTCCAGCTTCGAAAATACTGTTGCACCACACAGTTGGTCTAGAAGATCGTCTATGCGCGGTATGGGGTATTTGTTTTTTTCTGTGTGTTTGTTCAGTGCGCGGTAGTCGATGCACATCCATAAACTGCCATCTGGTTTCGGGGTGAAAAGAACTGGTGCACCGTAGGGAGAGGTGGATGGGCAGATCAGTTGTCTGTCTAGTAGATACTCTATCTTCTTCTTCATGTCTTTCAGTTCCGTCAGACTTAGTCGGGTATGGTGCACGTGAGACAGGTTTTGCACCTGGTTCCTCCACGATCTCGTGCTCGTGGGTGCGCGCTGGAGGTACGCCTGCGGGTAGGTCGTCGGGCATTATATCTTTGTACTGCTCCAAGACCTCCTTCACTGCTGCAGGTAGCTCCGAACTCGGCTTCTCCTCCTCAACTGCTGCCATAACCGGTGCTAACCCGTGTTACTCTCGTTAACCGTCTGTTCGAACCGTTCCAGTGTCGTTTCAGGAACGTCCACTGTATCCGTCCAGCTTCGCAGCTCCACTCGTTTCCCATTGTTGTAGATGCACGCCTTCCTGTTGACCCAGTTGATCTCGGGGTTGAACCGCTTCAAGAAATCTCGCCCCAAGATTAAATCTAAACCTTTGGTGTTCGTGATTGGCAACGTCGGCTTCCACCTTAGCGCCCCTATTTGCAGCTGCAGTGATGCTTCGCCGTGGATGGGAAGTTTCGTACCGTCCACCATCGTTGCTGTGAACTTGGTCTCCTCCGAAGGTTCTCCAATTTTCTCCAACGTCCCGCGGTCGCACACCGAGTGAGAAGCACCGCTATCCACCAGTGCCTGGAGGCGTCGTCCTTTGCATAACACCTCGAGGAGTAGTGGTTTCTGCTACGCTGAGTAGCAAGAGGGTCGCATTAATAGGATCATAGGGTACATCAAAATGAACACCATCCCTATTCCCTATACCTGACTCAGCACTTTTTACTTCCAACTTCACCTGGGGGGTAGGAGGATTTTTCCGAGGCTTGAACAACTTCTCCTGAGCCTGGGATTTTCCTCTAAGCCTTTGCAGCTGTGTAGGCTTCACCTGTGGGCAATGGGGAGCCTTAACATTGTGCTGCTGGGAGAGAATATTAACTCCACTGAATGCACGACCCTTTTCTACGCTCCGCAATACTTTGCCCAACTTCTCAGGTACATGAATAATTTCTAAAAGTTTTTTCTTGGCCTCTAACACTTCCCTGAATTTCTCAAAGGCTTGAAAACCACGAGAAGTAATATTATTTGTTAAAGTATCTTGTAGGATAACTTTAACGAATTCTTACTTTCGTGGGTGTTCGGCTGGAGTTTCCCGGTCGGTGCAGAGTCCTTTTTCGCGGAGCCTCCATTCGCCTCGGCGATTTCCCCTGTTGTCGGCCGGTCGTGACTTTTTATATTCGCGCCATCATTTTCTCCTTTTTTTTGCCCGCTCCGAAGTCGCCACGTCGTCGCCCCTTTTCCCTTTTCAGATCTTTACGCGATCGCCAGGTCGATCCGCGGCTACCGGCGATTCCCGTTTTTTTTACTTCGGAAGTGTTGTACTGTTGCCGCCCAGCAATGCCGCACGTGCTTTCTTTATTTTGTAGCACGACAGGATTTGAAGCAGCCTCAGTATGAAATGACTCTCTACTCAAGAGCTTTCCGACGAACCAAGAATCGTCGCGATCGGAGCAAGAATGGGAAATATATGATAGTTAGAAGTTTTGATTGTGATGCGACGACTACTGGAATTTGCGGAGTGACTCAATATGGGGTATAGACTTTTGGAGGTTGGGAAATTTGTCACTTCTACTGAAGATGATGCCAAGTGGTTGGGAGAAGCCAAACCAGGTTGGCAAGTGTGGCCAAGTTGGGTGAGGTGGATGGCATGGGTTGGGAAAGTGACAAATGTCAAAGTTGGGGTGCCTATAGGGAGGGGAATTGTGTGCTTATGGGTTTGACTGGTTGGGGACTCCCTTGGGACCTTCCCTCTCGTCCTCCTCATCCCCTTCTATCTGGTTTAGTGCTACTCATATTCCCTTGTGTGGATCTTGGGAGAACTATTGTGATTGAGTTAAGTCTAAAATCCCCTATTGAGTCGAAATTCATAACTCCAGTGTTTCTTCACCTATTGATACGATTCAAATTGTGAAGTGTAGCCACGGTCTAGAGCTACAACATATCTGAAATTGGTGAAGTTCTAACAGTGCAATTTTCGTCGACGGCGTTTCATGTGAAGTCGACATTTCTGTCCATAAATATAGTCCAACGATTTTGAGATATTTCGGCCCCTAATCTTCATAGACCCCGTCCTTAGTCTCTACCAAGTGGTATCAGGGCTGATTAAGGACCTTGTGAAGAGTCTACTGAGGTGTGAAGACCCTCCTAAACCCACCATGGCCTGTGGTCGTGCCTAAGTGGAGTTCTAGAGGTTGGATGTGACTTCCGCTAACGGGAAACTCTGCCGAAATTTTGTTGGCGCCGACACTTGTGGAAATATTGGAGATCTTCAGTGTAGACAGCAAAGGGGGGAGCTGAATCCTGTGATTGGGAGCAAAGGAGATGAGTCAAGGGAGTGGAGATGCAGTTGAGAGCCGCCACCATCTAAGATCGAAGCGTTGGATGGCTCCAATTATGAGGAATGGAGCGGGCGGATGAGGAGCGCTTTTAGCGCTACAAGCTGCTGAAAATTGCGATGGGGGAAGAGAAGATGCCGGAGGAAGGAGATGCCCGCGATCGGTGGATAGAGAAGAGCGCGGTGCTGTTTGACCTTATTCTTCAATCGGTCAACAACGACATGTTCCAGCATATCAAGGACTTGGTGGAGCAGGACGACTCCGGACCGAAGGCGTGGAAGCTACTACGCGACGTTATTCAGCCCAACACGCTGCCGATGGTGATTGTGTTGGAGAAGGAGCTGGCTGCCCTCTCCATGCGACCGGGAGACGATGTGAAGCCGGTCCTTGACAAGATCAAGGACACCTATGCGAGGATGGCAGCGGCGGGCAGCAAGGTGTCGCAGATGCAGCAGTGCACCAAGATAATCTCGGTGCTCGACACCTCGTGGAACAACCTCATCCCCACCCTCAACACCCAGCAGGACCAGTGGACACCTGAGTGGCTACGGCAGCAGATTCTGCAGGAGGACTTCCGCAGGCGCCACACGGGAGGCAGCGCTGCCAACAAGACTGCTGAAGGGTATGGAGCTGTAGGAGGCAGCAGAGGAAGAGGGGGAGGGAGAGGCCGAGGTGACTACAATGAGGGGCATGGGAGCTCTGGTGGCAGGGGTAGCACCCGAATGGAGAGCTTGCTGGTACTGCAAGAAGGCTGGACACCCGTGGTTCAAGTGTTTCAGCCGGCCTGAAGGATGGGCACCTCCAGGCATGAAGCCGCCAAGTGGTGAACATGCGCAAGGTGGCGCCGCCCCTGGGATGTTTCTTATGGTAGAGGATGTGCAAGGGAGTGAGGGTGATGTGGGTTCAGTTGAGAACGTTGTGATGCACCCCCTCAATCACTTGGAATTGATTCAGGTTACACAAGTCACATGACCCCACGGGCAGATTTGCTTGATGAGGTAAAGCCCCCTGGGAAGATCAAGTTTGTGGCTGCCGCTTCAGGTGCTTTGCTCCCTGTGATTGGAGTTGGTAATGCCAAGGTGTGCTGCTGGTCGAAGGTTTGTCCGCTAGCCTTCTTTCTGTGCGCCGGCTGCAGAAGAGCAAGGCTAAAGTTACATTTGGCCCAACCAGCTGCCGTGCGAAGCTTGGGAAGCTGCTATTACGTAATCTGGAGGAGAAGAGCAGCTGCATCAAGGACCTGTGGCAGCTGCCCATCATCCCTTGGAGTGGGAAACCACCGGCGGCGGCGGGCGGCTACCGATTGGTTTGTCAGGAGGGCCTCGATTCGTCGGATCGCCGCCTGCGTCTGTTCCACGTTGGTGCGAAGGCTGGCGATGTCGTGGGTGGTCGCGTAATTGTCGCCTTGCCCGTCCATCCCTGACATTGCGCGTCCGAAAACCGAAAACGAGGGGGAGTGAAAAAACACGGAACCGGTTTTACGTACCCGAAATCGGTGTTTAACAGTCGTCGCCCCCGCGGTTTTTTGAAGACTCGGTTTTAGTGGTCGAAAAAACTTCGCGTGTAAACGGCTCTGATTACCAAGTGTGAGGATCTAGGATCGAGCTCAGAAAATAGAATTTGAATTGAATGATCCAACTGGGTACAACACGAGGCTATATATAGGCTCGACACAAGGCAGGTAACCCAGGTGTTACGCGAATGTTCTGAGGGTCGCGAAGCGTCCCGAACAGAACCTTCCCGAACTCGGTAGAAAGCAATTCGGTGGGAACCGAAAGGCTTGAGTTCGGTACACGTAACCTTGTTCGGTGCTATAACTATAATAACATTTAGGAATGCACCTAACCTAGGAAATCAAGCATATCTATGCATGATAAAATAAACCCAAGCTAGATAGCATAATAAAGTTCAGGCAAGCTAGCAAAGCCAGCATAAGCCGTTGTACTCTCACATGCCAGACGAGGACGACGTCGAGGTCTGGGCGGAATTCGCTCCGCTCACCTGCTTGTCGATTGATAAATGTTAGCTATATGCTAGGTTGAGTCATGCTGTAGAGAGTACAACACATTTTCATGCTGTCATTGTCATCATTCTCGTTCAATTACTCTCTTGACGTAGGATCAGATTAGGTTACGTCCACACTTCCGCCCGCACCTACCCTAGTAACCCAGTTATCCTAGTGCGCCAGTCGTTGTTTGACCTTGGCCGCCCGTCTCTTCGGCCTCGCCCCGTCAATTAGAGTTAGCGCGCCCCCGTCGTCTAGGTCGCGCCCAGTCGATTAGGGCTAGCGCGCCTTGTCGCCAAGGTTGCGCCCCGTAGCCTAAGTCGTGCCCGGCGTGCCCTGCTGCCCCGTCATCCCATCACTCAGTCGTCTAGGTCGCGCCCCATAGCCTAGGTCGTGCCCCGCGCGCCCTGCTGCCCCGTCATCCCGTCACCCCCTCTCCTAGGTCGCGTCCCGTCCGTCCCCGTCCCATCTCGTCTCGTCCCGTCGCGTCCCGCCGCGTCCCGTCCCCGTCGCGTCCCGTCCCCGTCGTCCCCGTCCCGTCCCGTCATGTCCCGTCACCTTCTCGTCCCATCCCGTTGCGTCCCATCCCCGTCCCGCCCCCGTCATCCCCGTCCCATCCCGCCACGTCGCGTCCCGTCCCCGTCTCGTCACTGTCCCCGTCCTGTCCCGTCCCCGTCCCGTCCCCGTCCCGTTCCCGTCCCGTCGCGCCTTGGCCGCCCGCGCCCCTACAGACCGTCGACCTTTAGCGCGAGCACAAGCAGCAACAGCTTTCCACTAGCACGAGCACGAGCAGCAGAGCACCACGGCCAGCAGCAGCTAGCGCCAGCGGCAACAGTTAGCGCCAGCACCAACTGCGGACTGTCAAAAAAATATATATATATATATATATTCAAAGAATAAGGCCTACCACCCTTGCCATTATTGCGAGCATGTCACCTTGCGTTGACGTCGTCGAACATTAGCGCGGCGTAGGCGTCGACGGAGACTGGTGTCTTCGGGACTCGCCCGCCATGCTCTTCGTCGATGAAGCGCCTGCGCAGCTTGTCGGCGTAGCCCTGCTGATGCAGCCACCGCTTCCTCGCCGGCCTGTCGCGAATGATCTCCAGCCCGAGGTACTTGTCGACCAGAGAGATCTCGCGCAGCCCGAAGGCGGAATCCAGCAGCTCCTTCAGCATCGCGGTGCAGCTGCTGGCGGCGAGCAGGTCGTCGACGTAGACCAGCACCCAGCAGACCATTCCATCGGCGCCGACCTTGATGTAGAGTGCCTCATCGACCTGGCTCTTCTTCCAGCCCGCGCCAAGCAACACGCCATCCAGAGCCCTGTACCACAACAGCGGCGACTGCTTCAGCCCGTAGAGACTCTTCAGCAGCTTGCACGCCCGGCCGGTCCCGTCGTCGTAGTAGTCCGGCTGGTACATGTACAACACCCTGTCGAGCTTGCTCTGCAGGAAGGCGTTCTTCATGTCGAGCTGCATCAGGTTGAGGTCGAGGACAGCGACGATGCTGAGGAAGATCCTCAGTGTTACATAGCTGCCGACGGGCGCGTACGTCTCGTCGTGTCGGCGCCATACATCTGCGTGAAGCCCTTCACGACCAAGCGCGCCTTCTCCCGGGCGACCGTGTTGTCGATGTGGTACTTCGTCATCAGCACCCAGCGGTTCTTCATGACGTTCACCCCGCGTGGGCGTTCGACCAGCTCCCACCTTTCCATGCCGATGAGGCTGCGGATCTCCTCGTCCATGGCGGCCTTCACCGCCTTGCCCTTTCAGCTCGCCAACACCTCCTTCACCGTCATCGTCGCAATGTCCCAGCGGTGATCGGGGTCAGCGTGCACGTCGGGGTCGAGCTCTGGCAGGTTGACGTCGGCCTCAGCGTCGTCGAGCAGCGTAGTGAAGGCAGATGGTGGCAGGCAGGTGTGGAAGATCAGCCGCTCCGGCGGCTTCCGAGTTCGACCTGAGCGTCGCAGCTCTGGCTCCTCGATCGGAACCTCCACCACGTCGCTGTCGGTGGACTCCTCTCCTGCGACAGCTCCCCTTCCTCGACGACATCCTCGTCGTCGACCAGCTGCTTTGCTAGCGTTGGCCCTTCGCCCGGCTGCTCCCCTCTCGTCGACCCACATGCCGACTTCTCTTTCGTCGACAGCTCCCCTGTCGACTGCCCCGTCTGCTGCTCCCCTGTTGACTGTACCTCTGCTGCTGCCTTCTTCTGCACCAGTTCCCCCTTCTGCTGCTTCCCTGTCGTCGACAGCTGCACACCCTCGTCGACGAGCTTGGCGTCTCGTCGCCGGCGATGCCGTAGGCCGGCGCCACAGGCGACGCCCCAAGGCTCCCCTCATCGCCGGTGGCCGACACTGGTGTCGACGCAGGACGATCTGCGGCGGGGGTGGGAGTAGCAAGAACGGGGGGCGGAGGGAGGACTTCCTCGTCGTCCTCATCAGCAGGCTCGTCGACCTCGGCGAGCAGCGGGAACGTCGCCGCCGATGTGTCCGTCGGCGGGTGCGCCTGCGTCCGCCCCGACGCCGACCCATACTTCACTTTCCACACCTCCAGTGACAGCGTCTCGTAGAAGATCACCTTGACAGACGTGACCACCTTGTTGTCGGTCAAGTCCAGCACCTCCCAGCCCTTGCTCTCCGGCGACACACCGAGGTGAAGTCCCCAGTGAGCTTTCGGCGCCAGCTTCCCACCGCGCTGCTACTCGGGGACCATGAACTGCACCATGCAGCCCCTTACCCGCGCCAGCGTGAGGTCAGGCTTCTTCCCCGTCAGCAGCTGGTACGGAGTCGTCCCCGGCGGCGTCGTCGACCGATCCAAGCAGTTGCTCACCCAGACAGCTTGTCGAAGGGCGAGGTGCCACCAGTGGTTCTGCACGCCCATGTGCAGCAGCATCGTCCGCACCGACTCGACCACCGTCCGCATCTCTCGCTCGGCCATGCCGTTTTGCTGTAGAGTGTAGGGGCATGTCAGGTCGTGGACGATGCCCTTCCCGTCGACGAAGTTGGTGAACTCCTTCCCGAGGAACTCCCCTCCCCGGTCTCAGCGGAGCATTAGCACCGACTTCTTCGTCTGCCGCTCCACTAACAGCAACCACTTCTCGAACTCTCGCAGCACGTCGCTCTTCTTAGCGACCGGCTTCACCCACACGTACCGAGTGTGGCGGTCCTTCGGCAGTAGGAAATAGAAGCTGCCTCCTTGGCAGCCACCCGGAATGGCCCACACAAGTCAATGTGCACGACATCCAAAGCCTCCTCGGCGTCCGAGCCTTTGTCGGGGAAGGTGTGCCGAGCCAGCTTTCCTCCGAGGCACGAGACACACGGCAGGTCAGGTCCGGTCGACAGCTTGATGTTGAGGCCGGTGGCGACGTCATGCTTCGCCGAGCTCTGGATCGTGTCGACGCCGACGTGCGCGAGCCTCACGTGCCACCGGTCGGGGGTCGACTTCGTCGCTGAAGCGATCGTCCGCAGAGCCACCACCTCGGTCGACTTCGACGACGGCTTCGTGGAGCAGGGACGGAGGTCGGTGCAGAGGACGCGACCGGTGTAGCGGGCTCGACCGAGCACCTCCCCGGTCGCGGCGATGAGCAGCATCTCGTCGCCGTCACCCTGCAGCGTCACGCCCATGTCATTCAGCTGGCCCGCTGATAGCAGGTTCGCCTGCACGCCCGGGACGTAGAGCACGTCAGGGATGAGGATTCGCTTCCTGGCCTCCCCATGCGGAGCAACGGTTCTGCGACCCTCAACGGGCTGCAACGCCACATTGAATCCCCGCACGTGCTTCACACTGCCACTCGGTGCCATGTCGATGAAGACCGCCTTCGTCCCGATCAGGTGGTGGAAGCAACCGCTGTCGAGCAGCACCGCCATCGGGATTGCCTGCACAGCCGCCGCCACCGCCTGGAAGTCCACACCAGCCTCCGGCGCCAGCGAGACCGTCGGCTCCACCACGCCGACCATCGAGCACGACGCCTCCCCGTCGCCTCGGCCCTTGCCGCTGGAGTTGTCGACGTCCTTTGTCGACGACGCCTTCTTTGACGTCTGCTTCTCCTTGCCCGGCTTCTCGTCTCGACGGGGGCGACGACTGGCCGACCGTCCGCGGCCTCCCTTGTTGTCGTCCTCATCACTGTCGTCGCGGTTGGGGCACTCGAAGGAGAGATGGTCGGGGTCACCGCAGATCCAGCACTCCAGTCGTCGATCACCACCTCGACGACGACCTTCTTTGACGACTGCTTTTCGTCGACGTCCTTCGTCGACCGCCCACCTCCGCTACCACCTCTGCCCGGCTTCCCGAGCTGCCCCTGCTGACGATTCTGCTTCGTCGGAGCGGCGTAGCTTGCCAGCGGAAGGAGCTCCATGGGCCGTTCTGCCTCCTGCATCGCCTCACCTTTGATGATGTAGCTGGTGAGGGAGTCCTCGTCGAGCGACTCACGCGTGCCGGGCTTTCACAATGTAAAATTAACTAAAAACAGAAAGTACAAACAAGATATATGCAAAACCCATCCCTAGTGCAAGTACAAAATAACACAAGGAAGAACACCTAGACTAGAACTACACAAGCTATATAAATATAGTTTGACACACCCCCATAGTCTAGGTGACGGTAGTCCTGTAGAAACAACAAGAGCAAGCAACGGTCACAAGACCAGTCCACAAGAACAAGACAAATCTCTGGGTGGAGCTCAAAGTCACCACACACTCCGAGAGCAAGCAAGTGGCCACAAGGCCAGTCCACATGCATTTATATAGAAAATATATATAGATGCAAGAGTACAAGACATGCAGGACAAGGCATCTCTACGTAAGCAAGTGAGGACGGGCAGGCACAAGGCCAAGCTGGGTGCAGAAACGCTGGTGGTTGCAAGGCGGCAACGCCTTGGTGAAGATATCTGCAGTGTTGGCCTCAGAGACCACACGGACCACGCGGGCCTGGCCACGCTGCTGCAACTCACGCAGAAGGAAGTAGCAAAGCTGGATGTGTTTCGCCTTCCCAACCAGTCGGGGCTCCTCACACAACAGGACAGCAGACCTGTTGTCGGCGAACAAGACTGGGGGAGAGCGAGGCCGCTCACCAAGGTCGGTGAGAAGGAAAGACAGCCAGCGAAGCTCCTGAGCGGCCATGGCCGCGGCGTACACCTCGGCCTCACAGCTGGAACCGGCGACAGACGACGCCCGAGTCGACCGCCACGAAACAGCACCTGCCCCGAGGCTAAAGGAGTACCCATGTGTAGACCGACGCGTCTCCGCGTCGTCGGCCCACGACGAGTCCGAGTAACCTGTAAGTGTAACTGGCTGCTTCCCTCCAAGGACAAGTCCCATGCCTGATGTACTCGCCACATACTTCGCCACCCTCTTAGCCGCGTACCAGTGGGAAGGTCGGTGTCTCCCAGGCGCAACAAAGCGCGCAAGGACGCTAAGAGGGTAAGCTAGGTCTGGGCGAGTGCAGGTCATCAGGTACATGAGACAACCCACCAGCTCAGGATATGGACCGCTGGACTCAAATGGCTCGTCCGAAGGTGGAGCCGTGAGCCCATGATCCACACCAAGAGGGGTGAGCTGTACCTTGGAGAACGGGAAGCGAAACCGCGTGAGGATCTGCTCGACCATATGCGACTGCGTCAGCGTAATGGTGCGAGCTGCCCTGTCCCTAGTGATCTGCAGGCCAAGGTAGTGCTGCAGCTCACCAAGGTCAGTGCAAGTGTGTCTCCTCTGCAGTTCCTCCTTCACGGAGGCCAGTGCGTGTCGGTCGGGAGTGGCGAAGACCAGGTCGTCAACGTAAACAAGAACAAAGAACGGGGTCGAGCCACGGCGGACGAACAGTGACGGGTCGGCAGACGACGGAAAGAAGTCAAGCGCTGCAAGGGTCGAGCGAAGTGTGTCGTGCCACTCACGTGGAGCCTGACACAGGCCGTAGACTGGTCGACGCAGCTGCCACTGGGTCCCAGGTGGGAAAGAGCCAATGAAGGCAGGCGGGCGACGCAGCCAGATCTGCTCGTGCAGGCTCCCCTGAAGGAACGCGGTGGAAAAGTGCAGAGAGTGCAACTCGTAGTCGCGCTGGGCTGCAATATGCAGCAACACCCGAAGAGTACTCATCTTCGGGGTGGGAGCGAAGGTCTGGAAGAAGTCCACCCCCTCTCGCTGACTGAAGCCTCTCGCCACATAGCGCGCCTTGAATACTGGTGGTGATCCAGGCGGCCGCTTCACCTTGTAGAGCCATCGGCCACTGACGACGTTCGTCCCAGGTGGTGGGACTGCGTCGACGTAAGTGCCTGTGGACCTATAAGATGCCAACTCTGCCTCCTCAGCTGCTATCCAGTAGGAAGCCCAGGGTCCCGAGACCGCCTCGGCGTGAGTGCGAGGGATCGGGATGTCAAGGGCGTCTGGATCCCCCTCAGGGGCAAGCAGCATGGCGCAGAGATGAGGAACAGCGGCCGCAAGGAAACCAAGCTCGAACTGCCTGTCCTGGAGGACCTCCAGGGGAAAGACAGGAGTACCCCCAGAGAACGGAGAACGAGCAGGGCCACTCACCACGTGAGCGGCGTAGTCAAGGCGGTGGGAAGAGGCAAAGCCAGCGACAGTGGTAACAAGTGCTGAGACAGACGACAGGGGTGCAGTCGGGTGAGTGACCAACGCGGACAAAACACGGGAGACGACAGGACGGGAGGCACGAAGGTAGTCGGACAACGGGTCGTGAAGCACAGTGAGGGACGACTCAGGGGGCTGTGGAAGGACAAGAGGAGGTGGAACACGAGAGCGAAGAACAAGGTGGAACGGACCGTCTGCACGGTAACGGGACCGACGACGCTCTGGGGACACAGCACGACTGAGGGGAGAACGACGAGTCCACTGGGACGAGGACAGGGACTCAACAGGGGGAACAGGCGGGGACGGTAGGGGACCACGAACAAAGCGTGCAGGTGCTGGGTCGGGGAGGTCGTGTAGTCGCAGTCGCTGCTGCTCCGCCTCCTCTTGCGTCTGCTGCGACGGTACCGGCCCCTGCTGCTGCTCCTGTGGCTCCGCCTCTGCCCTCTCCTGCTGCGACTGCAGCTGCACCCGCTGCTGCGACCGGGACTCCTGTGCTACCCTCTCCTGCTGCGGCCGTGACTCCTCCTCTACTCTCTCCTACTGGGTCTGTAACTGCACCTGCTGCTGCGGGTGGGACTGCTGCTCTACCCTCTCCTGGTGCGGCCGTGACTGGTCCTCTACTCTCTCCCGCTGTGTCTGTAACTGCACCTGCTGCTGCGGGCGGGACTCCTCCTCTACCCTCTCCTGCTGCGGCTGTGACTCCTCCTCTACTCTCTCCTGCTGCTGCTGCTGCTGCTGCTGCTGCTGCTGCTCCTGCTGCTGTGCCCTCTCAAACCGCTCACGCTCCTCCCTCTCCAACCTGAGGAGACGTTGCTCACGGGTCAGGAAACGTACAGTGCGCGGTGTAGGCGCCACAGTGCCAGTGCCTCCAGCTCCAGCACCCCCCGAACCAGCACCTCCACCACTGACACCCCCGGGGCCTCCAGTACCTCCCGCAGGAACACCCCTAGGCTCCGCAGCAACCGGCCGCAGAGAAGAACGAGGAGGAAACTGCGGGACGGACGGGAAGCCTGCGGGTGAGGCGGGTCGAGGCCGCCGAGTCGAGGCTGCCGTGTCCTCCACAGGAGTGACCTCCACGCCCACAACCCCTGCACCCCCAGAGCCGACACCACCAGCTCCTGCAGCCCCAGTACCCTCACCCTCCGCAACTGCACCTCCCGCACCCCCAGACACGACAGGGACTGGACGCTGCGGGGGGGAAGACTGCGGAGTGACGTGCGACACACCTGACGGGGCAGGACGCGAAGGGGGGGGGGGCTACCGGGGCGACTGGTGGGGGCTCAAGGGTGAGGAACAGCGGGGGGGAAAAGGCCTCAGTACCTCGGTGGGGGCGACTCCTGTAGTAACAGACAGACTCGTCCAACGTGACGTCCTGAGAAGCGAAGAACTGGTAGGTGACCGGGTCGTAGAACACCCAGCCGGAGGCGTCCAACAGGAAGCCAAGAAAGACGCAGGCACGAGTGCGCGGAGACAACTTGTTCGCGCCAGGGGCGCGAACGTGAGCCAGAGAACCCCAGACACGGAAGTCAGCTGCTACGCCCGGAGAACCTGTCCAAAGGGAGACCGGCGTCACCCGTGGCCGTGCGTCACTGGGCCACAGGTTCAGCTGGTGCGCGGCGTAGCGGACTGCCTGAGGCCACAAGAACTGGGGGGCACCGGCATGGCACATGGAGGTCCGGGCAACCTCCATGACCAGGCCGATGCGTCGCTCGGCTACCCCGTTCTGCTGCGGTGAGGCTGGTAGCGTGTAAGACTGGATGATCCCCCGACCCTGACAGAACGTCTCCAGGCGAGTGGAAGAAAACTCACCACCACGGTCCGAGTGTAGGCGAAGCCCACACAGGACCTGGGCGCCCACCCCACGCTAGTAGCCACGGCTCGAGGACGGTAGGCACGTCGGCCTTCCGTCGCAAGGGGAAAACCGTGGTGTAGCGGGAGTAGTCGTCCACCACAATCAGGAAGTAGCGCTCCTGACGTGGCCCAAGGACCGGGGAGGGGCCCCAGACGTCCAAGTGCAGGGTCTGGAAGGGAGCCGTGGTGGGGGGGAACGAGGAGGAGTGAGGGGCAGCGCGCTGCCGACCCTCGACGCAAGGAGTGCACAGCGGCGCAGGCGAGCGGGGAAGCGGTGCAAGCGACTCTGGGAGACCTGAGACCAGACGGTAACGTGCCATCCTACTGAGACGCGGAAACGACGGGTGACCTAGACGGTGGTGCCAGAGGACCGGCGGGTGGGTGAGGGACCGACAGTCACACGACACAGCAGCTACCTGACCTGACCTGACCTGACCTGACCAAGTGTGGTGGGACCTAGTGTGTAGTGAGTACAGACCAGAGCCCGGCTCCCTGTGAAAAGTGGCCAGAGGGGCCCCAGTGGTACCGACTGTGCAGGAGGCAACATGCTCGTCCAGTGGGAAAGTAGTGACTACACCTAGGTCGTGGAGGTGACTGACACCCACCAGGTTCCTGGAGAACGAGGGGGTGTAGTAACCTGTGAGGAACCCAGAGGGAGCCGCCGGACACGGGAGAGTGGTGGTGCTGCGGGCAACTACAGGTCCCACAGAGGGGTCAGCCAAGGCGACAGTGACTGGAGAGCGCAGTGGTGTGAGGTCAGTACAGTCGCGAAAGAAACAGCTGGACGCTCTAGAGTCTAGGGTGAAGGAAAGGTGTGCAGTCTGTGAGGTCGCACCCGAGCCAGCTACAAAGGCTGGTAGACTAGTGGTAGCTGCAGCTCCTACACAAAGACCCTCAGAGGCGCCTGGACTGGAAACAACACACGCACCAAGAATGGAAACACATGTCTCTACTCGTGCAGCCGGGAACGGTCCTAGACCAGGTAGGTGAGACTCAACTGGTGCAGCAGTGCGCTGGCGAAGTCGCGAGGGCCAGTGCGGTGTAATAGCGTGAGGACCAAAACGCTCACGGTGGAGGTCGTCGAGTCGACGGTAGCAGCTGGACGCAGAGTGGTCAGGACTCCAACAGGTGGTGCCAGCACCAGGGCCTGTCAGGGCCCGGTACCCGCAGGGGCCGACGTCTCGCCCAATGCTAGCTGAGCCACTGCTGGGGGCTCCACCCTTTGGACCCGCAGGTCCCCACTGCCGGGAGTGCTGCGGCTGGCCCTGCTGCTGTAGAACTCTAGTACACGCCATGTGAGCCTATGCTGCTGTTGGTTCTGCTGGGGGCAGCCTAAGCTGATGCTGGTGCACTGGGGGCAGCCGAAGCTGCTGATGGTGCGCTGTCGGTAGCCTAAGCTGCTGCTCGAGCGCTGGGGCAGCCTATGCTGCTTCTGGTTTTGCTGGGGGCAGCCTAAACTGCTGCTACTGGTGCTGCTGGTGGCGGGTTTCAGCTCTTGAGGCGGAGGATTCAGGTCATGGGGGTCAGCTCTGACTGGTACAGGTGGGACAGCGGGTGCGGTTCAGTGCGGTTCTGTGCGGTTCTGTGCGGTTCTGTGCAGTTCTGCGGGGTGGAGAGTACCGGGTGGGGCAGCTGATTCCGGGTGAGGTGACTGGAACGGGTGGGGCAGCAACTCTGGCTGGAACGGGTGGGGCAGCGGGTGCGGTTCTGTGCGGTTCTGTGCAGTTCAGTGCGGTTCTGCGCGGTTCTGTGCGGTTCTGTGCGGTTCTGCGGGGTGGAGAGTACCGGGTGGGGCGGCTGATTCTGGGTGAGGTGACTGGAACGGGTGGGGCAGCAGCTCTGGCTGGAACGGGTGGGGCAGCGGGTGCGGTTCTGTGCGGTTCTGTGCAGTTCAGTGCGGTTCTGCGCGGTTCTGTGCGATTCTGTGCGGTTCTGCGAGGTGGAGAGTACCGGGTGGGGAGGCTGATTCCGGGTGAGGTGACTAGAACGGGTGGGGCAGCAGCTCTGGCTGGAACGGGTGGGGCAGCGGGTGCGGTTCTGTGCGGTTCTGTGCAGTTCAGTGCGGTTCTGTGCAGTTCAGTCCGATTTCTGCCGTGGCGGCGGATTTCTGCTCGTGGGGCGGCAGATCGCGGGTGAGGCGACGGCTAACAGGGTGGGCGGCGGGTAAGGCAGCGGGTGGGGCCGCGGTTAACGGGCGGGGCGGCGGTTACAACGGTGGGAAACGGGTGGGGGGACAGATCACTGGTGCGCGCGGTTGCTGCTGTGCGTGCGTGCGACCAACGACGGGGCCGCGGGGCCCGCTAGCGAAGGGGCCTCTCTGGGCCCACGAACGAAGGGCCGCGGGGCCCGCTAACGAAGGGCCGCGGGGCCCGCTAACGAAAGGCCGCGACGGGAATAAAAACAAAAACGGCCGCGATCGACGGGGGGAAACGGGCGACGGGCGAATGGCGACGGGGGGGAGGGGGGTCTACGGGCGACGGGTCCTAAGGTAAGCGCGCTACGGGCAGTCTAGGACGGGGCGCGACTAGGTGGGCCCATGATAGTCGAGTGATTTTTCCTAAGGGGAAAATCTCGCTAGGGTTAACCTAGCTCTATACCATGTCACAATGTAAAATTAACTAAAAACAGAAATACAAACAAGATATATGCAAAACCTATCCCTAGTGCAAGTACAAAATAACACAAGGAAGAACACCTAGACTAGAACTACACAAGCAATATAAATATAGTTTGACACGGGCACCACCATCAGCCTCTTCATGAGGTTGAAGCTGCTTTGGCAGCCCCTTGACGACGTGCGTGATGTACGACGACGTCGCGTATTCGACACCCGCCATCCGCATCTCGGCCAGGAGTCGTCGAGCACAATTGCAGTAGTCCGTCGCCGACTCCCGCTCGCCCATCCGGAGGTGTGTCGGCTGCTCCTCCAGCTGGCCGATGTACAAGTCGTCCGTCGCTTGGTAGGTCGACATGATGAACCGCGACGCCTGGTGGCCTGCGTCCACTAGAAGTCGACACGGCTTCAGCGCTATTTGCACCATCGGCGAGCAGCACCTCGAGATGACCATGAAGGTGAGCAGGTGAGCGGCACGAAACTCCCTGCGCAGCTTAACCTCGTCCTCGTGCGGAATCGGCACGGTGCCGTCGGCGAAACCCTTCAGCCCGGCGATCTCCAGTTGAGGCTCGATAGCCTCCTTCTACGTGATGAGGTCCCGTCGATCTTGAAGCGGCGTGGTCACGGAGATCTTGTCCGGCGAAAATGTGAAGTAGCCGTACGCCTGTGCGATCCCCCCCGCCGTCACATGCGTCGTCGACGTGAGCCTCCCACTGCTTCGTTCTGGACGTCGTCCGTCGACGTCGCCACACGAGCTGCCTGCAGCCGTCGTCGTCCGCTGCCCTCGCGCCTGATTCCCGTCGACGCCACCGTCGACCTTGATCACACTTCTCTTCTTCGTGCCCTCGCTGCCGCCGACTTGAACTCCGCCGTCGACCTCCTCGTCGACGCCGCCTTCATTTCGCACTGGTCGAGGAGATCCTGGTCGGGAAGAGTGTTCCGTCGCCCACTGCGCCCGGATGCCCTGCTCGACGATCCCCAAGGGGAGGGTCGACCCATACTCGCCAGCCTCGTGGCGTCTCCTCGCATCAGCCAATCGAGTCTCCAAGGTGCCCGCTACGACCATGGCGACTAAGACGGCTGCCCGCCTACGAACAACTTAGTAGGTGCAAAAGTCGGCTCCTATCTGAAGGTCGCGTGTTTGTTCCATGCTCACCGCACCATGCGGAGATTCGCTCTACAACGGTCGGGAGCTAGACTGGGGGGGGGATCGGCACGAGCTCTAGGAGTGATCGTAGCTTCCTTAGCGTTCTCTAGCACTTGTGCGTTCTTAGGGCAATTTGGCAAGAGTTTCACTAGGGAAAGTTGTATTATAGAATACGGAATGATTGCAATAGGAATAACTAGAATGACTACATCAGGCACCTAGCAACTCTGCAGCCAGGCTGGTCGACCGCGAGCACAGCATGGTCGACCGCCTGCCAGCGTTGCGTAGAGGAGCCGCGCCAACACTGCAGAAACGTGGCCTGCCAACACAGCAGTCGATGGCGTGCCAACGCTGCAGCAGAGCGGCTGTCCAGTGTTGCACCCGTAGATGACAGCAATGCGCACGCCCGCAGGTGCGCGCAGATCATTGGCCCGACTTGCACCGTTGTGCATCTGTCGGCTGTGGTCTGCGCCTAAAGAGTCACATCGACTTCGAGATACCAGCCCGAAGTCGCCTTCGCCATCGCGACCTCGACAACGGTCGCGTGCCTCCGCAGAACGCAGGTTACCTGGTCGACCACCCAGTGCGCGCCCTGGTCGACGAACCCCTCGTCAACCACCGCGCCCGTCGAATTAGCCTGGTCGACAGCCCGTCCGTCGACCAGCAAGGTCAGCTGCAGTCGTCGAGCTCTAGTCCTCGACAGCTGCTCGCAAGTCCCACGCAGGTCGACGGACTGCTCCGTCGACCTCCCTTGTCGAACTAGACCGCCGGCTCCCATCGACGGCGGCATTACAGTAGTCGCCTGCAGGTCGACAGCCCCGTCGACCAGCACACGTCGACCAACAGAACAGTCGGCCGCACCATCCGCGCGTCCGACCAGGAAGTCAGCGTCGCCCAAGTGAGGGCGGGGCCAACAACCTACTCCCGTCAACATGTCATCCCGTGGTCGTCGCGAACATTGTTGCGCGCGACGCCATCACTAGCCGCACTCGGGTGTTGTCCCACACTCTCAGGTTGGGCGGCGGATGGTGCTTCTTGTGCGTGTGTGCCATGCATTTGTGTTTGTGCTTGTTGCGCCCGGATAATGCCGTTTTGCAGCGACGTGCGTTTTGACGTTAGAGCGGCGATACCTTCGCTACTTTTGTGAGGCTTGCAAGGTCAATATGTTCCGCCATGTCGAGGGAGGTTGGCCGGTCTTGGTGCTAGGCGCAGTCGTGGCTGCACGCGCTTACGGGAGAGCGCGAGGACAGCGGCTCCTAGTACGCTAAGGGGCGCGAGTCCCTTCGAGTGAAAAAACAAAAGTTGAGTTCTGCTGGTTGTGGAAATGCGCGGTCCGAAGGGAAAGTGGCTCGGATAGCCTAGTGTTACGGATGCAATGGAACAAGGTAGCGAGGATTGCACTAAAGTGTCAAACGAGTCAAAATATGAGCGAAGGCATGAGCAAAGACTTAATAACAAAAATGCAAACGGTAACGGGGCGCGTGCGAGCTAGCTAGTGCGTTTCTGGCATAGAGGTTCGGGCTAGTCCCGAGGCGCCGGCCGACACGGCCAGGCCAGCGATGCATGGTGTGGCAAATGCAACACGCGAAGGTTGGCGAAGCCCCGTTAGCAGTAACGGGCGATTAACGGTTGGTCTTGTACGCGGTGTTGAAGCACGCGGTAAGGAATGTCGAAAACTTCCTTACAGGATCGAATGCAATACCAAGGTATCTAGTTGCACGTGGGTGTTTGGTACAAAACAAAAAACACCAACACATACAACTGCCAAGGCTCTAAGAACGTGCGACCTAAATTGCCAAGGGGAGAGGGTGATTGGAGTGTTATTTTCGATCACGGATTTGCTTCCCTGTTTGGGTTATACGCAGTAGAGGGACTCTGATTTCCTGGGTAGGAGGTTGGTGTTCCCACTCCCAGCTCGTCTATTCCGTGACCGTCGCACTTCCTCGTGAAGGGTGGTATCTAGAGGAAAAGGCCACGGCAAATAGGGTTACCTGCAAAGGAAGGTAGAGAGGGGAAATAGGTAGCTTCCTGGAGGGTTTTTCCGTGAGGTTAAATGACAGTCCTGCAGCCATTTCCTTTCGATTACGTTCGGGCGAAAAATGGAGGCTCTGCATCATTTTACTGGGCTGATCGCACCTTCGGACAAAAAAACGCAGAGCCAGGAAGCTACCTATCTCTCCTCCCATGACCTCCGTGGTGCGTGCAGAACAGCACCGATAGCTCTCATCTACGGAAATTTTTACGGGAAGTCACAATTAAGCCCGTTTTATCACGTTTGGTCACATGGGTATCACGGACATGCACAGTAGAGTTCGTATCTATGACGGATGATCATAGCGCTATCACTGATAGTCACACCTTGCACCGTATTGCTATCATGTTTGGTCACTCTATGAAATGACCGCTAAAAAGGTGGAACTCCGAAAATTACTGTTTAGATTTTGGGAAAGTTAGATCGAGCGCAGTTATTATCGTTTTGAAAAAATACGTTGTTATCAATGAAATATACCCGCGACCGAGGCCGTGAACTCGTTGCTTTCGTCTTCCTAAAATATACGCCCAACATTGCCCCGTTTGACTGTTTGCGTTTCCCAAATTTGATTACTTACCTCACACGTGTTTCTCGCTTAATAATTAGGACTGAAAAAAACCATTTACCCCTATAGGATGGCATGGCCTTCGGGAGGCATCAAACCCAAACACCATGCGACAAGGTGTTTAGGGTGTTAATGGGAATGAAGTGTTGGCCCCGCCCTCGCTTGGGCAGCGCCGACGGCTTGGTCGGATGTACGGGAGTAGCAGCCGACCGTTCACAGTGGGAGAGCCGCTCGACAGGCTTCGTCGAGCTGCAGGGGACCGCTGTGGTGTTGCTGTCGACCAGGGAGCTCGACAGCTGCAACTGACTGGTCTGGGCGACGGGTGGGCCGTCGACCAGGAGCTGCAGTTCGACCGGGAGGTCGACGGAGTAGTCCGTCGACCTGACAACTGAGCAGCGGTCGACGAGGGGAGCTCGGCGACATCATCTGCCAGTTCTGGTCGACGGAAGGGGTCCATCGACCAGGGGGTAGCTCGACGGGAGCCGTGGTCGACCAGAGGGACCTGGTGGTCGACCAAATGCACCCGGTGGTCGACCAGAGGCACCGGTGGTCGACCAGAGCACTTGGTGGTCGACCAGGTAGACCGGGTAACCTGCTCGACGAGTTATGCGGAGGCACGCGAACGTCGTTGAGGTCGCGATGGCGAAGGCGACTTCGGGCTGGTATCCCGAAGTCGATGTGGCTCGTCAGGCGCAGACAACAGCCGACGGATGCACAACGGTGCAAGTCGGGCCAATCGTCTGCGCGCACCTGCTAGCGTGCGCACTGCTGTCTTCTACGGGGCAACGCTGGACAGCCGCTGTGCTGCAGCGTTGGCACGCCGTCAACCTGCAGTGTTGGTAGGTCGCCATTCTGCAGTGCTGGCGCGGCTCCTCTACGCAACGCTGGCGGGCGGTCGACCAAGCTGTGCTGGCGGTCGACCAGGCTAGCTGCAGAGTTGCTAGGTGCCTGATGTAGTCATTCTTGTTATTGTGAACTGAATCATTCTGTAATTTCGACTTTGCTAGTGAAACTCTTGCCAACTTCTCCCGTGAATGTGCAAGTGCTAAGGAACGCAAGCAAAGCTACAATCACTCTTAGTCGTTGCCTACCCCCCCCGTAGTCTAGCTCACTACCTTTGTCGAGTGACTCTTCGCATAGGGTTGATGCCTCCAGAAGGAAATCCCATGAGAAGGGGTTTTTGTTTTTATTTGGGAACAACAAAAACAACTTGGAGTTTCACACGTCTAAAATATGTGTTTTAGGGACATTATGCAACAATCGAACAATGAACACCGCGCCACGAGCTAATATTCCCGGAATCTGTACAGTACCGTTTCGAGTTTAAACTTCTTGGAGATCTTCATTGTGTGACCAAACGCGATAGCAATGCGGGGCAAGGTGTGACTATCTGTAATAACGCTGTGATCAAACGCGAAAGATACGAACTGTATTGTGACTGTCCATGATGCCCATGAGACCAAACGTGATAAACCGGGCATAATTGTGGCTACGCATATAATTTCCCCTCCTCCACCCATCTTGCCAGATTGGCGATTTGAACCTTGACTTTTTAACATTTGCCTTCTCTGATCAGTTGTGAGAGTGACCAACCCCACCGCACTTCCTAGTCCGCATTTCAGTGTGTTGAGTTTGAATTTCGGGCTCGGATCGTGGCTCCTGAGCTGGTTGCGGAAACTGACTGGGTCCATGAACACAGCCTCATGAACTCTAGGTTCAATCAGGAAAACATGTCACGGTAGCATGGGGGATGTCGTTGAGATAGGACCAAGCCCAACCTGACTAGTTCAGTTCAGCTTGCTCATTGGCTTGGTAGGAAGGCAAGGCACGTCTTTGTCTCATGCTACATAATAACTCTCCCACCACCGAGCTTGCAACATTGGCAGTTTTAACCCTGACTTTTTGACATGCCTTTTTCTGATCACTTGTGAGACAGCGAACCGCAATTTACTGCTCTCCGCGTTGCTGACTGCGAAAGCTGTTATGTGGAGCGTGCCCGCGAGAGTCCTGACCTTTTAATTTCCACAAACCTCAGACTTCTTGTCGACTGTTTCTTCTGGCGTGATGTCCCTCCCTATTTCTAATAGTCCGAGTTCATGGAAGTTAAACGATGTATTGCGTTGAGCCAAAACTAGCTCACAGGGCAGCAAAGAGAAATAGGACTCGATCGCGTGAGAAGATGCGGCAGACGGTTCTCATTGTCACGTGGATTCTCAACCAAACCCGCATACTGTTCAGTAACAGCCTGGCAGCAATGGCCTGCTCCAATATTACCTTGGCCATGATCGTCGTCAGCATCCGATCCAAGGGCAAAACCATCCTTCTGTCTGGTGGTAATTGCATTGATAGCGACCATATCACACAGACACAGGGTTCGCATTTCTTCTTTGCTGCGTGCTGTTGTCCTCCTCCAGTGGTTTGTGCAATAGTGGTACTACCAGTATTAGCTCACCCAGTTCCTAGAGGCGTTTGTCCGTTGGTAGTCTAGCATTTCGTGGCAGGAACGAGCGTGCATGGTCGCCATGGCGACCCCAGGGCATGCGTGCCTCGTTGCAATAGTCGTTCTCGCTGTGCTGTCAAGCCACCTCCACGGCGTCGCTGGCGTTCTCATTGAGGCCAATCAAGGTAGAAATTCTAGCCGCTGAAGCATCTCGTGTCTCTCACGGTTGTATGAGTAGTAATCGCCGCCGTTCAGTTCCACTTCTAACGATGTTGAAGTCTCATCGTCCACATTCTTCCAACACCACGTTGATCCTTCCACGACACGAGACCCTGCATTTTTTTTTTCTGTTTTGTTTGTTTGTTTGTTTTGTTCTTGATTTTTGTTTTTTTCCATGCAAGGTCGGCGATGGATTCACACGAGGATGCACTGGATCGTCTCTGTGTTGCGTTGTGCTAAGGATCTCAGAGCTGTCTTCATTTCCTCAAACGTTCGTACAAGCAAGCCTTCCCTCCCCCTCCCCCCTCTTCCCCCCTTTCCCCTCGTTCCTCCTTCCTCGTTCCTCGTTCCTCCCCCCCCCCCCGCACGCTCTCATCAGTGACGGCCATGCTGAACATCAAGTCGGCCATGGGGCTCACCTTCACCACGTGGGACTCCGCCACTCACTGCGACATTGACGGCTCAAGCTCAATCATTCCACACTGGGAGGGCATGCTCTGCAATGCCGACGGCGGTGTCGCAGCCATGTGAGTGCCGCAGGCCGAGGCAGGGTGTTGCGGCCTTCTAAACCGCCATGGTATATGCACCCGCATTCACATAACACTCATCTGCCCACCTTGTGGTGTGTTTCCTCCTCCTTTCTCCAAACTGTTGTGCACATCAGAGGCATAATCGGCGCAAAGCTCAAGGGCTCACTTGCCCCGGACATCTCCACTCTCACAGATCTCACCTTCCTGTGAGTTGCGCCTGCTATGCTCTGGCTCTTCTGATGCTTCGCTGTATGACGACGAGGATGGTTGCTGCTGTGCGATTGGCTTGCCTGCTGCGTCTTCCCTATCCCAACCAGGGCTCACGGTAGCAGGGTGCACATGCGGATGTTTTCGTCTGAGACCCGGATTTTGAGGGGGGACGACGTCAAAATTATCCCGAGACGTTCAGGATGATGTTGAAAGACATCCGCCGGACGCTTAAGAGCGATCCAAGAACATCTCCGTGCCGGAATCGATTGGCCGCGTATCTAAAAGAAACACTGCGGAACAGTTGCTCAGTGCAACTCTTTCACTGGCTCGCTGAGTTCTTCTTTATGTATGTGCTAGTGGTTGTTCACTCGTACTTTGCATGGAACTCTTACGACTCGATGGGCCGAAGAGTGATCTTTTAGGAACACGCTGAAACTTAGGGTTTTTCTTAGGAGAATACGGAATTTTACGTATGTTTGCGCTGGGGGGCGGGGAGGGGGAGGGGGAGGGGGGGTCTCGGAGGCATCCGGATCTTTGAAATGAAAAATCAGCCCTGCTCCCAAGACGGAGTGGCTGTCCACACTCGTACAGTTGCCAGGCGAACGTTGACGCATTCAGTCGGCTGTCACAGCGCGTTGATCCTAAACCCGAAACCCTCCTTCACCCTCCGCTCGCCCCCTGCAGCAACCTGCAGAACAATCTGTTCAACTACCGCCTCGATTCCTTCACCACCAACCTCCGCTCTTTGCCAGCGCTGGCCGACATGTGAGAGCCAGAGAGCCACAGGGTGACTGTGGGGCCAGAGGGAGTGGACTGAAAGTACCACAGCCATGCTGCTGCTGCCTTGACAAACCTCACCTTTGCTCCCACGCCCGTTTCTCTCTTGATGTGCTAACCTCTGTTCCTGCTCATGCTTGCACGTCCTTTTGAGGCGCCTTGGTTGTCGTCATGCCTGCACGAGCCTTACCCCTTCCGTCCTCATGCCGCCTCTCATCTCATCGCCGCCCACATTGCCTCTGCTCCTGTCGCAGCCGCCTGCACTACAACTACTTGTACGGTGAAGTCCCTTCGTTTCTCGTCGGCCTCCCGAAACTCACTCGCCTGTAAGTCTGATGAGAAGGCACATACCGGATGGCTGCGAGCTTCTTTTGAACATTTTCCATCTCCTCCGTTGCCATCTCATCGTGTTTGCCCACTCCTCATCTTATCCTTACCCGTCCATGTCATGTTCCCCCCCTCGGTGCTCTCTCCCGTGGCCAGCGGCGTTGTGAGCAACTACCTGATAGGCAGCGTGCCGGCGCTGTGGAGCGGTCTTCTCACGTTGGACCTGCAACTCAACTTCCTCACGGACTTGCCAGCAGCCGCCTACTTATGGTGTGGCGCCACCTCCAACTGCCTCGTCACGCCCTCCAAGTGCGCCACCCTCTCCACCGCTCAGCGCCCTGCGGCAGATTGTGCCTTCTGCGGCACCACCAACGCCGTGCCTCCCTTCTGCTCAGCGGACGGAGGAGTGTGTAGCGTGGACGCATTTGCACCCGTCGCTGCGGGCACTGCAAGCGGGCCAGTGACGCTCGCGCTCCCTTGGATATGTGCGGGCGGGTCGGTTGCGTTCATCAAAGAACTCGCAGGTACGCAGGGGGGAGTGGGCAGGGGGGGAGGCAATGCATGGGCTGTTGATGCATGTCTTGTTTCTATCAGGGCGGATGAGCAACGGGGATGTGACGGTGCAGCGGCGTAGCCTGATGAGGGCGGTGGGCGCCGTGGGGCTGTGGTGCCCCCGGGGCAGCCTCCACGAGAGTCATATGCCCCCCCCTCCCGCTGCTTGCCTGGCTGCCCCTTTCCCCGCGTGCCCCCTCTAGCGATGCTGGCCCTCAAGTCGTCGCTGGGCGTGACTCACACCACGTGGGCATCCAATTCGCTGTGCACGATCCAGGGGAAGAGCACGACGGTCACAACATGGGCTGGCGTGTTCTGTGACAGCACTGGCAGTGTCGTGAACATGTGAGCCATCATGTTCCGCGGTTGGTTATGTGTGCGTGCATGGGAATGATCCTCACCAGTGGCTGAAGCCTCGTCACGTCAGTGGGGCTCTGGAAGGCACTGCCTACACACCTCCTTCACGAGTGTGCTTGCCGCATGTGAGAGAGTGCGGGACATCGGCTAGGCATGTGGGGCATCTGTAGAGCATGACACTGCTTGCACGTGTGTATGTTCTGTTTCAGTTTTTTTGCAGTTGATGAAAGTGCACATCATCGCAAGCCACTATCTTGTGCACCTTGCGGCACGCACAGCAGTTCAAGTGCCCATGTGCCGTTGCGTGTGTCCTCCCAACGCTTTGCCACAAAATGTTGTGCATCAGAGGTGTCAATGTCGCAAAAGTCAAGGGCTCGCTTCCTTCGGAGGTCTCCACGCCCACAGCTCTCACCCGCCTGTGAGCTGCGTGTGCCATGCTGTGGCAGTCACTATCTGTTGTTGTTTCAGTGCGCCCATGTTTAGGACTCGCTGCGCCTGCATCTTTCGTATTGCGGATGCATGCAGTGGATGCCCATGGTGATCCACACAGCACGTGCCTGGGCCAACAATGATGCATGCACTTGGCGTTGTAACGCTCACCTTGTATCCTCCACTCCACCCACCCTCGTCTCTCGCCTCACAGCAACATGTACAGCAACCTCTTCTTCTACCGCCTCGATTTCTTCACCACTCACCTTCGCTCCTTGCCAGCGCTGGCCGACATGTGAGTGTCTGCTCACGGAGGGGACGGGTGTGAGCAGGGCACTGATGCGACTCTCTTGCCGCACCTATACTCCCACCCATACACACCGCTTCTTTTCCCACTCGTTTCACCGCTTTCTGCTCTCTTTCTCCTCATGCCCGCACAAGTTTACCTTTTTTTCGGCGCCTCAATCGCCACGCATGTACGACCCTCACTCCTTTCACGTGCCGCCTCTCATCGTCTCTGCTTCTCTCGCAGCCGCCTGCACTACAACTACCTCTACGGTGAAATCCCCTCGTTCCTCGTGGGCCTCCCAAAGCTGACTGAGTTGTAAGTCAGTGGGGATGCGTACAAGTCAGCTGTAAGCCTGTCTGTCGGGGAAATGATGCTTGCGCCATACGGCAGTGTGCTGCAGGGATGGCAGTGTGCTGCAGGGATGGCAGTGTGCTGCAGGGATGGCAGTGTGCTGCAGGGATGGCAGTGTGCTGCAGGGATGGCAGTGTGCTGCAGGGATGGCAGTGTGCTGCAGGGATGGCAGTGTGCTGCAGGGATGGCAGTGTGCTGCAGGGATGGCAGTGTGCTGCAGGGATGGCAGTGTGCTGCAGGGATGGCAGTGTGCTGCAGGGATGGCAGTGTGGTGCAGGGATGGCAGTGTGCTGCAGGGATGGCAGTGTGCTGTAGGGATGGCAGTGTGCTGCAGGGATGGCAGTGTGCTGCAGGGATGGCAGTGTGGTGCAGGGATGGCAGTGTGCTGCAGGAATGGCAGTGTGCTGCAGGATGGCAGTGTGCTGCAGGAATGGCAGCGTGCTGCAGGCATGGCAGTGTGCTGCAGGGATGGCAGTGTGCTGCAGGGATGGCAGGTCACCTTCTAGCCCTTGGGAATGTCATGCTCCTTGCTGCTGCGTCTGGCGTCAATCACTTCTCTCTCCTGCCTCGCCCTCTTGTCTCTCTGCTCACTCCTTATACCGTTCTCCCCCTCGCTGCTCACTCCCTTCACCAGCGGCGCTGCTGGTAACTACCTCATTGGGTCCGTGCCTGCGCTGGCCCCCGGAGTGGACAGATTGGATCTGCGATTCAACTACCTCACAGACCTGCCAACAGCGGCCTACCAATGGTGTGGCGCCAACCTCAACTGCCTCTTTGCGCCCTCCAAGTGCACCACCAGCGGCACGGTTCAGAGGCCTGCGGCAAATTGTGCCTTCTGCGGCTCAACCAACGGCTTTGCTCCCTTCTGCTCGGCGGACGGAGGAGTGTGTAGCGTGGACGCATTTGCACCCGTCGCTGCGGGCACTGCAGGCGGGCCAGTGACGCTCGCGCTCCCTTGGATATGTGCGGGCTGTTAGAGATTAAGGACGGAGTCTATGAAGATTAGGGGCTGAAATATCTCAAAATCGTCAACTACAATTCTGGACAGAAAAGTCGTCGTCACAAGAAACGTCGTCGACGAAAGGTCCACTGTTAGAATTCTTTCAAACTCGAGTATGTTGTAGCCCTTGACCGTGGCTATCTTTCCCAATTTGAATAGTATCAGAATATGGAGTATAACTCGAGTTATGAACTTCGGCGCACTAGGGGGTATGCTGCCATAGAAAACGTAACTCAATCACAATGATCTCACAAGTTCACACAAGAAAGTTAGAGTAGCAATAGAACCAGGTAGGAGGGGATGAGGAGGACGAGAGGGAAGGTCCCAAGAGAGTCCCCAACCAAGGAAACCCCATGCCATACAATTCCCTTCCCCATAGGCAACCCAACTTTGACCTTTGTCACTATCCCAACCTCCACAATCCACCTCAACCCAACTTGGCCACACTTGCCAACCTGGTTTGGTTTCTCCCAACCATTTGGCAGCAACTACAGTAGAAAAGACGAATTTCCCAACCCCCAAAAGTCTGTACCCCATATTGAGTCAACCCCACAACTTCCCATAGTCACCACAACCAAATATCAAAAGCATACGAACTCCAACGTTCGTAACTTTCTTGTTCGTGCTCCGATTGAAGCGATACTTGGTTCCTCGGAAAGCTCTTGAGCAGAGGAGTCACTTCAGATATCTGCTCAAGCCAAATAACATTCACACACACACTCAGAAAAACCAAACCGCACAAAACACAAATTCTTGCACACACTCACAACACGCATGCAACGCACGAACATATGATGGGAGGCAGACAGACGTGAATGCGAATGGTAGCATCACTCAACAAACTCCCCCTCTGGCTGCCAACCATCATCCCACATGCCATAGCTCAAGCATGCATCCTCAATGCACACTCATCCCAGCAAGCTTCATGCCCTTCCAATGCTCAGATTCAGCCAGGCGCTTGGTGAGAATGTCAGCCGCCTGCTGATGGGTCTTCACAATCTCCAGCCGCACCTCCTTGTCCAGGAGCCTCCTCACCCAATGCCACTTAGGCCTGATGTGCTTCGTCAGCCCATGAAGGCAAGCATTCTTAGCAAGCTTCACAGCCGACTCGTTGTCACAGAAAATCACAGTTGGATCCTTTTGGCACACTCCGATCTCCTCCAACAAACGCCTCAGCCACACCACCTCCTTTGCCCCATGATGCAGAGCCATGTACTCTGTCTCACACGAGGACTGCCCCACCTCGTTCTGCTTCTTGCTGCGCCAGCTCACAGCACCACCTCCAAACAGGCACACATAGCCTCCAATGCTGGTGCCATCCGCCTTCACAGAGTTGAAGCTAGCGTCGGTGTAGCAGGTCAGGAGCATCTCCCCCTTGCCCAAATCAGCTGCACCCCTCTGCAGCCTCTGTCGCACAGCACTGTACTCCAAGCCCACTAATGCCGTAGCGCTCACATAGCGGACCAACCTCTTGGCCGCTTCCAGCTGCTCATGACTGGGGCGTGAAACCACACTTGCAAGCCTGGATGTAGCAAAGGCAATGTCAGGCCGCGTGTGGTTAGCCGCATAATTGAGTGCCCCCACCATGGAATGAAACAGCTTCCTGTCACTCTCACCCACCACCTCCTCTTCAGCACAGGGCTCCACAGTGAACCCCGAAGGCAGTGGGGTGGCTGGCTTTCCTCCATCTTGCAGCCCATACTTCTCAGCCAGCCCCTCACAATACTTTCTCTGGTGCAACCTCAACACTCCCTTGTCAAGGTCCCTCTCCACATGCATGCCCAAATAGTACTTCACATCTCCCATCTTGGAGCACTTAAACTGCATCTCCAGCATCTCCTCCACATGCTCAATCATTGCAGACGACTCAGAGAAGAGCAGGATGTCATCCACATACACCAGGAGCATGAGAAACTGCTCCTTCTCCTGCAGCAGGAACAAGCTGTGATCACACTCACTCTTCTTGAAACCCCCAGCCAGCAGAGTCTCCTCTAACTTGTGGTACCATGCACGAGGAGCCTGCTTCAGGCCATAGATGGCCTTCTTCAGCCTGCACACCCTGCCGCTCCCATCATCCAAACCCTCAGGCTGTAACATGTACAGCTCCTCCAGAATGATCCCATTGAGGAAGGCGGTGGTGATGTCCATCTGCTTCACCCGCCATCCACGGTATGCTGCCATTGCCAATGACACCCGAAGTGTTGTGCCTTTCCCCACAGAAGCATAGAGCTCGTTGAAGTCCTTTCCCTTTGTCTGCTGAAACCCCTTAGCCACAAGCCTTGACTTGTAGCGGGTCAGCGCCCCATCAGGTCCGTACTTGTGCCTGAAAATCAGCTTGGAAGAAATGGCCTTCTTCCCAGGTGGCAGCTCACACAGCTCCCACGTCTCATTCTCTAGCAGAGAATCATACTCCTCCTTCACACTCTGCTTCCACTTTTCAGCATCGGGCCCGCTCAATGCCTCAGCTAGCGTCTTGGGCTCAGGGACGGCTGCCCAGTAGCAGTGTGCTATCTCATCCTCATCACACTGCTCAGCCACACTCCCAGCCCTTACCACCTTTGGCTTGCCACGGCTTGCATAGGTCAGCCTGTTAGGAGGGCGCACATCCCTCCTAGGACGGTCAGCCGTACGTCCGGCACCTTGTGGAGCACCTTGCTCCTCCTGCTGCTGCGGCTGCTGCTGCTGTTGCTGCTGCTGCTGCTGCTCCTCCACCTCAGGTTCTCCCCCATCCTCTGTCACCCCAGAGATCTCATTCTCAGAGACAGAAACCTCCACTTGCCTTGAAGGCCGCTGCACCTCATCGGCCTCGACAATTAGCGGTGTCGTTGGAAGCTTCTGCTGCTGCTGCTGCTTCCACTCCTTGTAGTACAAGGACTCAAGGAACTTCACATCCCTTGACACGGTCAGCTGCTGGCTGGTCAAGTCCCAAATCAGCCAGCCCTTGTGATCCTTAGCAAGCCCCAAGTGCACACCCCATCTCCCAGAAGCTTCCAGTTTTCCCCTCTTCTCCTTAGGCACATGAAACACCACCATGCACCCAAAGGCTCTCAGCATGTTCACAGCTGGTGCAATCCCATACCACTTGGTGTAGGGGACCCACTGCTTGTCCCCCACAGTTGCCAGCACCCTGTTCTTCACAACAACGACCTGCCGCAGTGCTGTCACCCAAAACGGATCCGGCAGCCCTGCACGCCCAAGGAGAGTGCGAGCACCTTCCTGCAGGGTCCGGTTGAACCGCTCAGCCACGCCATTCTGCTGAGGGTTGTAAGGCACTGTGAGCTGATGCTGGATCCCCTTCCGCTTCAGCTCCTTCTCAAAATCAGCGCCGATGAACTCTCCTCCGTTGTCAGTGCGGATCACCTTCACCTTGTGTCCGCTTTCCCTTTGTGCTCTCGGCATCCACTCCTTAAGAACAGCCACTGCCACCTCCCCCTTAGTCTTGAGAGGGTACACCCACACCGCACGCGTGTGGTCGTCCACAATCGTCAAGAAGTAGCGGCTGCCCGAGAGAGAAAGGGCCCTCGTGGGGCCCACCACATCCATGTGCACTAGTGCAAGTGGTGCCTTGGCTGGTCCTGTGCTGCTGCTGAAGGGAAACTTCGTGAATTTGGTCTCAAGGCAGGTAGGGCAGCTCCCAATCTCCTTTGCTCCCCCCTTCACCTCCAGCCCCTTCAAGCACCCATCCTTTACCAACTTCTGCAGCATAGGAATGTTCACATGGCACAGCCTCTCATGCCACGTCTCCCAATCAGCCTCACCACTCCCAGATGAAGCCTTTGCCCATGCAGCTGTCGCATCCACACCAGCAAGCACCTCACCATGTGGCTGTTGTGGCTGCTGCACCTTCTTGACTGCATCCAGGGCCCCAGCAGTTGGTGCAGTCTCCTCTCCTCCCGCAGTTGCTTTAGCCGCTGCCGCTGCCTTTGCCGTTGCTGGTGGTTTCCCCTTCCAAGGGATGATGGGCAGCTGCCACAAGTCCTTGATGCAGCTGCTCTTCTCCTCCAAGTTCCACAGCAGCAACTTCCCAAGCTTTGCACGGCAGCTGGTTGGGCCGAAGGTAACTTCAGCCTTGCTCTTCTGCAGCCGGCGCACAGAAAGAAGGTTAGCGGACAAACCTTCAACCAACAGCACATTCCCAAGCCCCACAAGCTCTCCATTGGCTCCCATCACCTTGGCATTCCCAACACCAATCACAGGGAGCAAAGCACCTGAAGCGGCAGCCACAAACTTGATCTTCCCAGGAGGTTTTACCTCATCAAGCAAATCTGCCCGTGGGGTCATATGACTCGTGCAACCTGAATCGATCACCCAGTGAGTGAGGGGGTGCATCACAACCTTCCCAACTGAACCCACATCACCCCCACTCCCTTGCACATCCTCAACCATGAGGAACATCCCAGGGTCGGCTTTACCTTGTGCACCATCACCTTGTGCACCTGAACCTTGCACAGCGCCACCGCGTGCACGTTCACCACTTGGCGGCTTCATGCCTGGAGGGGCCCATCCCTCAGGCCGGCTGAAACACTTGAACCACGGGTGTCCAGCCTTCTTGCAGTACCAGCACGCACCCTCCATTCGGGTGCTCCCCCTGCCACCAGAGCTCCCATGCCCCTCATTGTAGTCACCTCGGCCTCTCCCTCTGCCAAAGCCTCTCCCACGGCCTCGGCCTCTCCCTCCCCCTCTTCCTCTGCTGCCTCCTGCAGCTCCATACCCCTCAGCAGTTTTGTTGGCAGCACCACCTCCCGTGTGGCGTCTGCGGAAGTCCTCCTGCAGAATCTGCTGCCGTAGCCACTCAGGCGTCCATTTGTCCTGCTGAACGTTGAGGGTGGGGATGAGGTTGTCCCACGAGTTGTCGAGCACCGAGATGATCTTGGTGCACTGTTGCATCTGCGACACTTCGCTGCCCGCCGCTGCCATCCTCGCATAGGTGTCCTTGATCTTGTCAAGGACCCGTTTCACATCATCTCCCGGTTTCATGGAGAGGGCAGCCAACTCCTTCTCCAACACAATCACCATCGGCAGCGTGTTGGGCTGAATCACGTCGCGTAGCAGCTTCCATGCCTTCGGTCCGGAATCATCCAACTCCACCAAATCCTTGATGTGCTGGAACATGTCGTTGTTGACCGATTGGAGGATGAGGTCGTACAGCACCGCGCTCTTCTCAATCCACCGATCGCGGGCATCTCCTTCCCCCGGCATCTTCTCCTCTCCCATTGCAATTTTCAGCAGCTTGTAGCGCTTGAAGGCGCTCCGCATCCGCCCGCTCCATTCCTCATAGTTGGAGCCATCCAAAGCTTCAATCTTGGATGGTGGCGGCTCACTCCTCTTCTCAGCTGCATCTCCACTCCCTTGATTCATCTCCTCTGCTCCCAATCAGAGGTTTCAGCTCCCCCTTTTGCTGGTCACAATGTAGATCCACACAATCTTCACAAGTGTCAGCGCCAACGAAATTTCGGCAGAGTTTCCCCTTAGCGGAAGTCACATCCAACCTCCAGAACTCCACTTAGGCACGCCCACAGGCCATGGTAGGTCTAGGAGGGTCTTCACACTTCAGTAGACTCCCCACAAGGTCCTTAATCAGCTCTGATACCACTTGTTAGAGATTAAGGACGGAGTCTATGAAGATTAGGGGCTGAAATATCTCAAAATCGTCAACTACAATTCTGGACAGAAAAGTCGTCGTCACAAGAAACGTCGTCGACGAAAGGTCCACTGTTAGAATTCTTTCAAACTCGAGTATGTTGTAGCCCTTGACCGTGGCTATCTTTCCCAATTTGAATAGTATCAGAATATGGAGTATAACTCGAGTTATGAACTTCGGCGTACTAGGGGGTATGCTGCCATAGAAAACGTAACTCAATCACAATGATCTCACAAGTTCACACAAGAAAGTTAGAGTAGCAATAGAACCAGGTAGGAGGGGATGAGGAGGACGAGAGGGAAGGTCCCAAGAGAGTCCCCAACCAAGGAAACCCCATGCCATACAATTCCCTTCCCCATAGGCAACCCAACTTTGACCTTTGTCACTATCCCAACCTCCACAATCCACCTCAACCCAACTTGGCCACACTTGCCAACCTGGTTTGGTTTCTCCCAACCATTTGGCAGCAACTACAGTAGAAAAGACGAATTTCCCAACCCCCAAAAGTCTGTACCCCATATTGAGTCAACCCCACAACTTCCCATAGTCACCACAACCAAATATCAAAAGCATACGAACTCCAACGTTCGTAACTTTCTTGTTCGTGCTCCGATTGAAGCGATACTTGGTTCCTCGGAAAGCTCTTGAGCAGAGGAGTCACTTCAGATATCTGCTCAAGCCAAATAACATTCACACACACACTCAGAAAAACCAAACCGCACAAAACACAAATTCTTGCACACACTCACAACACGCATGCAACGCACGAACATATGATGGGAGGCAGACAGACGTGAATGCGAATGGTAGCATCACTCAACACGGGCGGGTCGGTTGCGTTCATCAAAGAACTCGCAGGTACGCAGGGGGGAGTGGGCAGGGGGGGAGGCAATGCATGGCAGTGTGCTGCAGGGATGGCAGTGTGCTGCAGGGATGGCAGGTCACCTTCTAGCCCTTGGGAATGTCATGCTCCTTGCTGCTGCGTCTGGCGTCAATCACTTCTCTCTCCTGCCTCGCCCTCTTGTCTCTCTGCTCACTCCTTATACCGTTCTCCCCCTCGCTGCTCACTCCCTTCACCAGCGGCGCTGCTGGTAACTACCTCATTGGGTCCGTGCCTGCGCTGGCCCCCGGAGTGGACAGATTGGATCTGCGATTCAACTACCTCACAGACCTGCCAACAGCGGCCTACCAATGGTGTGGCGCCAACCTCAACTGCCTCTTTGCGCCCTCCAAGTGCACCACCAGCGGCACGGTTCAGAGGCCTGCGGCAAATTGTGCCTTCTGCGGCTCAACCAACGGCTTTGCTCCCTTCTGCTCGGCGGACGGAGGAGTGTGTAGCGTGGACGCATTTGCACCCGTCGCTGCGGGCACTGCAAGCGGGCCAGTGACGCTCGCGCTCCCTTGGATATGTGCGGGCGGGTCGGTTGCGTTCATCAAAGAACTCGCAGGTACGCAGGGGGGAGTGGGCAGGGGGGGAGGCAATGCATGGGCTGTTGATGCATGTCTTGTTTCTATCAGGGCGGATGAGCAACGGGGCTGTGACGGTGCAGCGGCGTAGCCTGATGAGGGCGGTGGGCGCCGTGGGGCTGTGGTGCCCCCGGGGCAGCCTCCACGAGAGTCATATGCCCCCCCCCTCCCGCTGCTTGCCTGGCTGCCCCTTTCCCCGCGTGCCCCCTCTAGCGATGCTGGCCCTCAAGTCGTCGCTGGGCGTGACTCACACCACGTGGGCATCCAATTCGCTGTGCACGATCCAGGGGAAGAGCACGACGGTCACAACATGGGCTGGGGTGTTCTGTGACAGCACTGGCAGTGTCGTGAACATGTGAGCCATCATGTTCCGCGGTTGGTTTTGTGTGCGTGCATGGGAATGATCCTCACCAGTGGCTGAAGCCTCGTCACGTCAGTGGGGCTCTGGAAGGCACTGCCTACACACCTCCTTCACGAGTGTGCTTGCCGCATGTGAGAGAGTGCGGGACTTCGGCTAGGCATGTGGGGCATCTGTAGAGCATGACACTGCTTGCACGTGTGTATGTTCTGTTTCAGCTTTTTTGCAGTTGATGAAAGTGCACATCATCGCAAGCCACTATCTTGTGCACCTTGCGGCACGCACAGCAGCTCAAGTGCCCATGTTCCGTTGCGTGTGTCCTCCCAACGCTTTGCCACAAACTGTTGTGCATCAGAGGTGTCAACGTCGCAAACCTCAAGGGCTCGCTTCCTTCGGAGGTCTCCACGCTCACAGCTCTCACCCGCCTGTGAGCTGCGTGTGCCATGCTGTGGCAGTCTCTATCTGTTGTTGTTTCAGTGCGCCCATCTTTAGGACTCGCTGCGCCTGCATCTTTCGTATTGCGGATGCATGCAGTGGATGCCCATGGTGATCCACACAGCACGTGCCTGGGCCAACCATGATGCATGCAGTTGGCGTTGTAACGCTCACCTTGTGTCCTCCACTCCACCCACCCTCGTCTCTCGCCTCACAGCAACATGTACAGCAACCTCTTCTTCTACCTCCTCGATTCCTTCACCACTCACCTTCGCTCCTTGCCAGTGCTGGCCGACATGTGAGTGTCTGCTCACGGAGGGGACGGGTGTGAGCAGGGCACTGATGCGACTCTCTTGCCGCACCTGTACTCCCACCCACACACACCGCTTCTTTTCCCACTCGTTTCACCGCTTTCTGCTCTCTTTCTCCTCATGCCCGCACAAGTTTTCCTTTTTTTCGGCGCCTCAATCGCCATGCATGTACGACCCTCACTCCTTTCACGTGCCGCCTCTCATCGTCTCTTCTTCTCTCGCAGCCGCCTGCACTACAACTACCTCTACGGTGAAATCCCCTCGTTCCTCGTGGGCCTCCCAAAGCTGACTGAGTTGTAAGTCAGTGGGGATGCGTACAAGTCAGCTGTAAGCCTGTCTGTCGGGGAAATGATGCTTGCGCCATACGGCAGTGTGCTGCAGGGATGGCAGTGTGCTGCAGGGATGGCAGTGTGCTGCAGGGATGGCAGTGTGCTGCAGGGATGGCAGTGTGCTGCAGGGATGGCAGTGTGCTGCAGGGATGGCAGTGTGCTGCAGGGATGGCAGGTCACCTTTTAGCCTTTGGGATGCTCCTTGCTGCTGCGTCTGGCGTCAATCACTTCCCTCTCCTGCCTCGCCCTCTTGTCTCTCTGCTCACGCCTTATACCGCCCTTGTCCGCCCGTTTCCCCCCTTCGTTCTCCCCCTCGCTGCTCACTTGCTTCATCAGCGGCGCTGCTGGCAACTTCCTCACAGGATCCGTGCCTGCGCTGGCCCCCGGAGTGGTCAGATTGGATGTGAATAAGAACTACCTCACAGACCTGCCAGCGGCGGCCTACCAATGGTGTGGCGCCAGCTCCAACTGCCTCGTTGCGCCCTCCAAGTGCACCACCAGCGGCACGGTTCAGAGGCCTGCGGCAGATTGTGGCATCTGCGGCACCACCAACGGCATAGGCCCCATCTGCCCTGCCACGGGAGGGGTGTGCGCTGTGTTAGCGGCTGACACCGTTGCTTCCGGCGTCGACAATACGTTGAGCCCGCCCTCGCTCGCCATGCACTGCTTGTTCCCGCCACCCGCCATCAAGGATAGCGCAGGTAAGCAGTGCGCAGCGAGCCTTTGGGGCATGGGCTGTGGGCTGTGGGCACAGGGGGCAAGGCAGGGGGCAGGGGGCACAGGGCACAGGGCACAGTGAGGGGGCAGTACACACACCGCCCTTGCTCCACAGGCCCATGTTCCCCCAACACTCCCTCACGTGCTGCTTGGTGCGTCTCCCCTCCGCCCGCTGCCTGCGTTTCTCCGCCTTTCCCCGCGTGCCCCCCACCAGCCATGCTGGCCCTGAAGGCGTCGCTGGGCGTGACTGTGAGCACGTGGGATGGCAGTGTGCCGTGCAAAGTGGCGGGGCAGACCACCATGGCCACAGTGTGGAGCGGCGTGCTCTGTGACATCACGGGCGCTGTCGTCAGCATGTGAGTGCCCCTCATCTCACCCTTGTTGCCAGGGAAGGCATCATCACCAGGGAGTGAAGCCTTGCCAGAAGCAGCCATTGGTTCACGAATGTGCTCGCGGCATCGCAAGGGCATGTGAAGCAATTTGTCTGGCACGTGACAGTACACGAATTACTGATCTTAGTTATGATTTCTACAACAATGCGGTGTATCTTGTGAGAATATATATATTGGAAGGTAGGCAGGTAGCAAACGGTGTTGCGAGCCACAGAACCAAACTCGGAGCCGCATGCCCATGGTATTTGCACCTTGCCGTATGCCCATGGTATTTGCACCTTGCCGTATGCACACTCTGCTCATCCTCCCTTCCGCTGTCGTGTGTTTCCTCCTCCCAACACTTCCACCCCAACTGTTTGTGCACATCAGAATCGTATTCGACGCAAAGCTCAAGGGCTCACTTGCCTTGGAAATCTCCACTCTCACCGCTCTCACCTACCTGTGAGTTGCGCCTGCTATGCTCTGGCCCTTCTGATGCTTCGCTGTATGACGACGAGGATGGTTGCTGCTGTGCGATTGGCTCTTCCCTATCCCAACGTTACGGAGTGGCTGCCCACACTTGTACAGTTGCCTAGGTGAACGTCGATGCGTTCACTCTGCTGTCACAGCGCATTGACCTTACCTTACCTCCTTCAACCTCCGCTCGCCCCCTGCAGCAACCTGCAGAACAATCTGTTCAACTACCGCCTCGATTCCTTCACCACCAACCTGCGCTCTTTGCCAGCGCTGGCCGACATGTGAGAGCCAGAGAGCCACAGGGTGACTGTGGGGCCAGAGGGAGTGGACTGAAAGTACCACAGCCATGCTGCTGCTGCCTTGACAAACCTCACATTTGCTCCCACGCCCGTTTCTCTCTTGATGTGCTAACCTCTGTTCCTGCGCATGCTTGCACGTCCTTTTGAGGCGCCTTGGTTGTCGTCATGCCTGCACGAGCCTTACCCCTTCCGTCCTCATGCCGCCTCTCATCTCATCGCCGCCCACATTGCCTCTGCTCCTGTCGCAGCCGCCTGCACTACAACTACTTGTACGGGGAAGTCCCTTCGTTTCTCGTCGGCCTCCCGAAACTCACTCACCTGTAAGTCTGATGGGAAGGCACATACCGGATGGCTGCAAGCTTCTTTTGAACCCTTTCCCTCTCCGCGCCCCTCTCTCCTCTCTCCCCCCTCGCTCGCTCTCTCGTCGGGTCTGCCCTTTCCTTATCCGCCCTTCTCCCCCCCTCTCGCTGCTCTCTCCCGTGGCCAGCGGCGTTGTGAGCAACTACCTGATAGGCAGCGTGCCGGCGCTGTCGAGCGGTCTTCTCACGTTGGACCTGCAACTCAACTTCCTCACGGACTTGCCAGCAGCCGCCTACTTATGGTGTGGCGCCACCTCCAACTGCCTCGTCACGCCCTCCAAGTGCGCCACCCTCTCCACCGCTCAGCGCCCTGCGGCAGATTGTGCCTTCTGCGGCACCACCGACGCCGTGCCTCCCTTCTGCTCTGCGGACGGAGGAGTGTGTAGCGTGGACGCATCTGCACCCGTCGCTGCCGGCACTGTGAGCGGATCATCTGCTACCCCGGTCCCTTGGATATGCATGGGCGTGAAGGTTGCGTTTATCAAAGATGTCGCAGGTACGCAGTGGGGAGTGGGCACGGGGGGGCAATGCATGGGTTGTTGATGCATGTTCACGGGAGGGCGGAGGAGCAACGGGGCTGTCACGGTGTACCGTGAGGGGGGCTGCGGGTGGGGCCCCTTGGGCATCGATTACAGGACCTGCACCCTGCCTCCACTTGCTCATGCTCTCCTTGCCCCGCTCCTCCTGCTTCTTGCCTTGCTTGCCCCTTTCCTTGCGTGCCCCCTCCAGCCATGCTGGCCCTCAAGTCGTCGCTGGGCGTCACTCACACCACGTGGGCATCCAATTCTTCGCTGTGCACGATCCAGGGGAAGAGCACCACGTACACAACGTGGGCTGGCGTGTTCTGTGACAGCACTGGCAGTGTTGTGAGCATGTGAGTCATCATGTTCGGCATTTGGTTTTCTCTGCGTGGGAATGACCCTCACCAGTGGCTGAAGCCTCGTCAGTGGGGCTCTGGCGCGGGTGTGCTTGCCACATGGGAGTGAGTGCGGGACATTGGCCAGCCCTTGAGCAAAGGGCAAACACAAACATCTTCGTGCTCGCGGCAAGCACCTCGCCTGTGGGGCGGACACTTAGGTTGAACATGTTCGTGCTCGCCTAAGAAGTGTCGCGGGGGACATTTCCGACCAACACAACGCAAATGTGTTGGTCGGAGAGCCCGCAACCAACTGAGCACCAACATGTTCGCCACGAGCAGTTTTAGCTTTTCGGTTCGTCGCGAACGTGTTGGTGCTCGATTCCACCTTGCCGTAAGCTCACCACATCTGCCCATCTGCCGTTGCGTGTGTCTCCGGATCTTCCCTCGATTGCCACGCAGTGCGCTCACACGGATGCGCCTTCAAGGCGCCATCCATGGGGACATCTCCAAGCTCACCGCCCTCACATACCTGTAAGCTCTCCGCCCTCACATACCTGTAAGCTCACCGCCCTCACATACCTGTAAGCTCACCGCCCTCACATACCTGTAAGCTCACCGCCCTCACATACCTGTAAGCTCACCGCCCTCACATACCTGTAAGCTCACCGCCCTCACATACCTGTAAGCTCACCGCCCTCACATACCTGTAAGCTCACCGCCCTCACATACCTGTAAGCTCACCGCCCTCACATACCTGTAAGCTCACCGCCCTCACATACCTGTAAGCTCACCACCCTTTCATACCTGTAAGCTCACCGCCCTCACATACCTGTAAGCTCACCACCCTCACATACCTGTAAGCTCACCGCCCTCACATACCTGTAAGCTCACCGCCCTCACATATCTGTAAGCTCACCGCCCTCACATACCTGTAAGCTCACCGCCCTCACATACCTGTAAGCTCACCACCCTCACATACCTGTAAGCTCACCGCCCTCACATACCTGTAAGCTCACCGCCCTCACATACCTGTAAGCTCACCGCCCTCACATACCTGTGAGCTCACCGCCCTCACATACCTGTGAGCTCACCGCCCTCACATACCTGTGAGCTCACCGCCCTCACATACCTGTAAGCTCACCGCCCTCACATACCTGTAAGCTCACCGCCCTCACATACCTGTAAGCTCACCGCCCTCACATACCTGTAAGCTCACCGCCCTCACATACCTGTAAGCTCACCGCCCCTCACATACCTGTAAGCTCACCGCCCTCACATACCTGTAAGCTCACCGCCCTCACATACCTGTAAGCTCACCGCCCTCACATACCTGTAAGCTCACCGCCCTCACATCCCTGTAAGCTCACCGCCCTCACATACCTGTAAGCTCACCGCCCTCACATACCTGTAAGCTCACCGCCCTCACATACCTGTAAGCTCACCGCCCTCACATACCTGTAAGCTCACCGCCCTCACATACCTGTTTGCTCACCGCCCTCACATACCTGTAAGCTCACCGCCCTCACATACCTGTATGCTCACCGCCCTCACATACCTGTAAGCTCACCGCCCTCACATACCTGTATGCTCACCGCCCTCACATACCTGTAAGCTCACCGCCCTCACATACCTGTAAGCTCACCGCCCTCACATACCTGTAAGCTCACCGCCCTCACATACCTGTAAGCTCACCGCCCTCACATACCTGTAAGCTCACCGCCCTCACATACCTGTATGCTCACCGCCCTCACATACCTGTAAGCTCACCGCCCTCACATACCTGTAAGCTCACCGCCCTCACATATCTGTATGCCCACCGCCCTCACATACCTGTAAGCTCACCGCCCTCACATACCTGTAAGCTCACCGCCCTCACATACCTGTAAGCTCACCGCCCTCACATACCTGTAAGCTCACCGCCCTCACATACCTGTAAGCTCACCGCCCTCACATACCTGTAAGCTCACCGCCCTCACATACCTGTAAGCTCACCGCCCTCACATACCTGTAAGCTCACCGCCCTCACATACCTGTAAGCTCACCGCCCTCACATACCTGTAAGCTCACCGCCCTCACATACTTGTAAGCTCACCGCCCTCACATACCTGTAAGCTCACCGCCCTCACATACCTGTAAGCTCACCGCCCTCACATACCTGTAAGCTCACCGCCCTCACATACCTGTAATCTCACCGCCCTCACATACCTGTAAGCTCACCGCCCTCACATGTGTGCACTGCTCGCCTCTCGCCCCCCTCCCTGCCGCACCGACCTCGGGTACAACCGCTTCCAGGGCCGCCTCGGCCTCTTTGCCACGCCGCTCAAGGCCCTCACCACCCTCAAGGCGCTGTAAGCCCCTCACCACCCTCAAGGCGCTGTAAGCCCCTCACCACCCACAAGGCGCTGTAAGCCCGCCCGCCCACCCACCTCCTGTCCTTTCGTGAGTCGTCTCTCTTGACTCATGTCAGAAAATATTCTTGAATCAATTGACTAATTATGAGGCAGTAGGCCTTATGTACAAACAAATTCTGAGTTGAGCAAGGGAAGTGAAAGCATGGAATAGGAATCCAACCAAATCTCCAATGATGACTTGGCAGATTGGTTGGATAAGGTTGGGATAACAAATCTGCATCTAAACTACAAAGAACCTACTCAATATAAATTAGAGTACACAAGATGTTGACAGCCCAATTCTACCAACTCATCCCGCATGGCTCGCCACTCATGGCTCGCCACTCATGGCTCGCCACTCATGGCTCGCCACTCACGGCTTGCTACTCATGGCTCATGGAGGTGCAGAGCGCGTGCTGAGATGAGCCGGTCCAGCCTGACGCATGCTGCAGCTGCCCGTTGTCATACTTCTACTTGTGTCGCTCCACTCACTCTCACCGGTCTCACATCATTTTCGTCCATCGCTGAGTGTCCCTCCCCCCACCCACCCTTTCCCCTCCCCCCGTCCGTCCCAGCTTCTTCCATTACAACTAATTCGCCGGCCCCATTCCCTCCGCCATCGCCACGCTGCCTCAACTCACCTCGCTGTAAGCCAACCGGCATCACCACCCCCTGCTACAGTTTACTGTTGTAGCGAGTTCTTCCCCCCTTCCCCATTCCTTGAAACACATGCCCCCCCATGGCAACTCGTGCTACTCCTCCTTATGCTCGATCCGCGCTCTCCCTATCCCCCCCTCTCCCTCTGTTCCCCCATTCAGCGGGGTCTTCTCCAACTACCTCACGGGCACCGTGCCCATCCCCTCCAAGTCGCTGCTGGCTCTGGACGTGGGCTTTAACTTCCTCTCGGGCACCTTCCCGAAGCTTGCACTCATGTTCTGTGCGGGCGACAACAACTGCTTCCTCAACTCCACCTCCTGCCGCACCTACGGCATCGTGCAGCGCCCTGCCGGCGCCTGCGCCATCTGCGGCACCGCGGCCGGCCAGGGCGACCTCTGCTTTGGCGGCTCCTGCGCTCCCAACGCTGCTGCTGCCGTCACCGCCGGCACTGTCAACTCGCCCAATGGGCCACTGCTGCCCATGGCATGCGCAGGTGCGTGCGTGTGTGCTGCGCTGCAAGGCATGCCAAAATCCTTTCCTCTTCAGACATTCGTCCGTTTCTGCACAGGTTTCCAATGTTTTAAGCACCTTCTAATCTCTCTGCTAATTGCTCCTCCGCCTTCCCCCACCACTCTCACCTTCCTCATGCCTGCTATCATGCCTCACCTTCCTCATGCCTGCTATCATGCCTCACCTTCCTCATACCTGCTACCATGCCTCACGTTCAACGCTCTCCATCTCTCTTGCACGTTCCTGATTCTTCCAATGCAGACAATCCTGCAGCACCAATGGATACAGGCTCAGGTGCGTTCAAAGGCACCTCAGGTACTTGGTGCCTCTCATCCTTCACGTATACCTCTTTCCTTTGTGCTTATAATCCAACAACCTCCATGCTTCGCGTCTCTCCTCTACATACCCCCTCTTCTATGTCAATTTTCTCCCTGAGTTATATTTCCAATCTCCTACGCCCCTCCTTCCGCTTGCCACCTTCCACCACCCACAGCGCTGGCACTTCTGAGTGTGAAGGCAGCGCTGGGGGTGACATTCACCACGTGGGCGGCTGCAGCGCCCTGCGCCATCGCCAACGCCACCCTCACCGTCGCCGGCACCTGGACCGGCGTGCTCTGCTCCGCTGCTGGCAACGTCCTCAGCGTGTCAGTGCTTCTGCTCCCCGCCCTTGCTCCCTGCTCCCTGCTGGTTAATTGTGATTCGGCATAAGTTGTCCATGTTACATCGTCGGTGTGATGCTCTGCATGTTCTTTGCATTCCATTCCATTCCATTGTAGTGTCAACAATCCCCCCCCCCTCCCCATGGAAGTCCGTGATCTCTCATCTCCCCTCCCCCCCTCCCTCCCCACGTCCTTCTTCTCTGTCTAACCCATCCCAACCCGTGCAGCAATCTGTCCTCCGCTGCCCTCGCTGGCAGCATGCACGCCGGCATCTCCAAGCTCACCGCTCTCACCTACCTGTCAGTGCCTCACCTACCTGTCAGTGCCTCACCTACCTGTCAGTGCCTCACCTACCTGTCAGTGCCTCACCTACCTGTCAGTGCCTCACCTGCCAGTCAGTGCCTCACCTGCCAGTCAGTGCCTCACCTGCCAGTCAGTGCCCTCACTTACCTGACAGAGGGTGCCGGGCCCCACCCCTTGCTCGCTGCTCCTTCCACTGTTTGCCGCATGCCACTTGCTGACCTTGTTCCCCCTCACTTGCTTGTTCCTCCTCACTTGCTTGTTCCTCCTCACTTGCTTGTTCCTCCTCACTTGTTTGTTCCTCCTCACTTGCTTGTTCCTCCTCACTTGCTTGTTCCTCCTCACTTGCTTGTTCCTCCTCACTTGTTTGTTCCTCCTCACTTGCTTGTTCCTCCTCACTTGCTTGTTCCTCCTCACTTGCTTGTTCCTCCTCACTTGCTTGTTCCTCCTCACTTGCTTGTTCCTCCTCACTTGCTTGTTCCTCCTCTCCACCTGCCCGTTCCGTCCGCCTCGCATGCATGCCTGCATCCTCCCCCGTCAACGCTGCCTCTTCCCCTCAACGCTGCCTCTTCCCCTCAATGCTGCCTCTTCCCCTCAACGCTGCCTCTTCCCTTCAACGCTGCCTCTTCCCCTCAACGCTGCCTCTTCCCCTCAACGCTGCCTCTTCCCCTCAACGCTGCCTCTTCCCCTCAACGCTGCCTCTTCCCCTCAACGCTGCCTCTTCCCCTCAACGCTGCCTCTTCCCCTCAACGCTGCCTCTTCCCCGTCCCTGCCGCCCCACCCGCTCCCGATGCCCTTTTCTCCTCCCATGCCCTCCATCCACCCCTGCGCCTTCTCCCTGCACCCTCCCTCTCGTCCGCCCTGTCTCTCCCATCCGCCCTCTCTCCCCCCCCCATGCGCCCTCTCTCCCCCCCATGCGCCCTCTCTCCCCCCCATGCGCCCTCTCCCCCCAATGCGCCCTCTCTCCCCCCCATGCGCCCTCTCCCCCCCATGCGCCCTCTCCCCCCCATGCGCCCTCTCCCCCCCATGCGCCCTCTCCCCCCCATGCGCCCTCTCCCCCCCATGCGCCCCGGCTGCGACCTCTCAAACAACGTGCTGCGCGCCACGCTGGCCAGCTTCGCCTCCTCCTTCTCCGCCATCAAGACGCTCCAGCACCTGTCAGCGCCGCCTCTCCCACCCTCGCCGCCCTCACCCACTCTTCTTGGATAGGCCTTGCTCTCACTCATGTTGCTTCTATTTACGTGACTTTCACTTGTTGTGAGAGTCACATGCACATGCACCATGGGCACAGCCATGCACACAGCCACACACACAGCAGCGCAATGCATGCTGCCAGCATGCCCTCTCAGTACGCGCTCTGCATTCATCTCGGCCTCTTGCCTTGCACTGTTCTCTCCCTTCCCTGTCCCCCCCAGGCGCCTCAACAACAACTGGTTCACGGGCTCCCTGCCTCAGACCCTCATGTCTCTTCCTGCCCTCACGCTGCTGTAAGGATCTAAAAGACATGCACCCATGCTTGACCGCCCAGTCATTTCAAGCAAGCATGTATGCCCCAACCACAAGTGTGCACCAGCCACTGCAGCGTGAATTCCTCATTCACCTGTTCTCTGCTCCTGCTCCCCCTCCCTTCCCCCTCCCCCCACACCCACATCCCCCCCCCCCCCCTGTGGCACGGCAGGGACGTGCACGCGAATGCGCTGACGGGGTCACTGCCCGCCACGTCATCGGGGCTGCGCGCGCTCCTCGTGCACGACAACTTCCTTGCCGGCAACTTCACCGCCGCCGCCCTCACGGCGTGTGACGCCAGCCTCAACTGCATGGCCAGCGCCGCCGACTGCAGCGCCACCAGCACCAATCAGAGGGCTGCTGCGGCGTGTGCCATCTGCGACAGCGCGTCGGCGCAAGGGCTGCTGTGCTGGGGCGGCACGTGCCTGCCCAACGTCACCTCCACCACCGCCCACCCTGATGGGCTGGCCCCGCCGCCCATGTACTGCGCTGGTGCGTCTCCTCCTGCCTCTTGATGCTCCCTCCCCCCCCGGCCCCCACTGTAGGCTTGAAATCTCGCTTCGCTTCACAATGGCATTCTTCTCACCCGTGTGCACCCCCGCACTCCCCACTCACCCCTTTCTCCTCCTGTGCCGATGCCCCTGACTGTCTAAATGTCTATGCCCCTCATTGCCTCTCATCTGAATGTTTCTGATTGCCTCTGAATGCCTCTGATTGGTTGGTGCTGGGCGCAGGGGCTCCGGTGGTCAACATGAGCTCTGTTGATGGTGAGACTGCCCTGCCTCACGCTGCCTCGCTGCCTGCCTCGCCTCACCTCGATGTTTCCATGTGGTGCCCTGCCTGCAGTTCCCACCCGCCATTCGCCATGTGCTCCTCCTCACTCATAGCACCACTCCCCATCCACCATCCCATGCCCCACCATGCAGCATCCCACCTCCCCCAACGCCATGGGCCCCTCGTCGCTTCACTCTCTCCACTCTCCCCACCTCCTCTTTTGTGCGTGGCAGCGCAAGCGCTGGCGGTGCTGAAGAGTGCGATCGGGGTGACGCACACCACGTGGGTGCCCGCCATCTATTGCACCGTGGCGCCCTCCGCGCCCATCGCCGGCACGTGGACCGCCGTGCTCTGCGACTCCCTCGGCAAAGTCGTCAGCCTGTCAGTCCGCCTGCCCTGGGCTGCTCTCAGTCTGCCTGCCCTGGGCTGCTCTCAGTCCGCCTGCCCTGGGCTGCTCTCAGTCCGCCTGCCCTCGGCTGCTCTCAGTCCGCCTGCCCTCGGCTGCTCTCAGTCCGCCTGCCCTCGGCTGCTCTCAGTCCGCCTGCCCTGGGCTGCTCTCAGTCCGCCTGCCCTGGGCTGCTCTCAGTCCGCCTGCCCTGGGCTGCTCTCAGTCCGCCTGCCCTCGGCTGCTCTCAGTCCGCCTGCCCTCGGCTGCTCTCAGTCCGCCTGCCCTGGGCTGCTCTCAGTCCGCCTGCCCTCGGCTGCTCCGTGCGCTCCCTGTGCTCTGCCTTCCACTTCTCTCTCCTCGCACTGGGTCTACCTATCTTACAAGCTGCCACTGCGCACCGTCTTTCTCTCTATGCCCTTGCTCTGCCTACCTTCTGCAGTCACTTCCCTCTGCTCTCTCGTCGTGCCTCTTGAACCGTCCATGCTGTGCCGTATCTTTCTCCTCGCTGTCAATGACCACTCTCCTCTCCTCTCCTCCCCGCTCGTCTCGCCCGGCAGGCAACTGGCGAACAGCAAGCTCACAGGCACTCTGCCGCAAGCTGTCTCCGCCCTCACAGCGCTCACTGCCATGTGAGCGCCCCTCCCTCCCTCCCCGCTGCCACTTCACTCTCCTCATTGCACCCTACCCCGCTGCTCACCCCTTGCTTGTTGTCATCAACTGCCCCCGTCAATGCGAAAGCATATGTCCCCCACTCTCTGCATTCTTAGCTGCCCATCGTCGCCCCTGCTCTCCTAAATTCTCTCTCCTCTCTGCCCCTCTCCTCTCTGCCCCTCTCATCTCTGCCCATCTCCTCTCTGCCCCTCTCCTCTCTGCCCCTCTCCTCTCTGCCCCTCTCCTCTCTGCCCCTCTCCTCTCTGCCCATCTCCTCTCTGCCCCTCTCCTCTCTGCCCCTCTCCTCTCTGCCCCTCTCCTCTCTGCCCCTCTCCTCTCTGCCCCTCTCCTCTCTGCCCCTCTCCTCTCTGCACCAACCCCCCCCGCTCCGCCCCGCCCCCCAGTGACCTCACGTCCAACCTCTTCCAGGGTCGCCTGGACGAAATTGCTACGCAGCTGCGCCTCAAAGCCATGTGCGTCCCCCCTCTCTCTGTCCGTGTGGGAGTGGGACATCTCAACCGGAAACATTTTGCTGCCGTGTGCACGAGGCTGTGAAATTGATTTCGGAGCCATGGGTATGCTCTTTCAAGGGCATGCTCTTTCAAGGGCATGCTCTTTCATGGGCATGCTCTTTCAAGGGCTGGGCCCGGCTGTGTGTGTGGAGCACAGGTGGATGTTAATGTGCTCTCACGCGTTCATTCTTGGCGCCTGTGCTTCATTTGTGCTCCATTGATTCTTATCACTTCTGGCCCCCTTCTCATCTTCTCACCCTCTTGTGCCTACACTGCACCCCCCACCCCACCCCCCGCCCCCCATCCCATGGTCACAGAGACCTCGCCTACAATTGGTTCTCTGGCTCTGTGCCCGCCTTCATGCTCACCCTCCCCAGCCTCACGGAGCTGTAAGCCGCACCTCCCCTCTCCACTCCACTCATCCCACCACTCACTCACCTGCACTTTCTTCTCTCCACGCCTCTCCTCCCCAACTACCTTCTGACCGTTGGTACGCCAGTAAGCCACTGACTTCATCACATTCCCCCCTCCCTTGACACTAATTTCTTCCACACTCCTCTGTAACCCTCTCACTACCCATCCATTCCCACTTGCAACTTGCACCCACGCGCTGCCCACCGCCCTCTGCCCTGCTAACAGCACGCTGGGCTACAACTACCTCACGGGCGCACTGTCCCCCGTGACGGCGCCCCAGGCCGTAGTGGACGTGCAGTTCAACTTCCTCGCCGGCTCCTTCCCCGCGCTCACGCTCTCCCGCTGCGCCGCGCGCATGAACTGCTTCCTCGACGCCTCCAAGTGCAACTACCCCAACCGCGCCGCCGAGCTCCCGCGCGCCGCTGCTGCCTGCGCCATGTGCAACACGAGCAACGCGCAGGGGCGGCTGTGCGGCGGCGGGCTGTGCACCGTAAACGCCACGGACCTGGTGGCGCTGGGCGCGCCCAACAGCGCCGCGTCGCCGTCGCTGCCGCTCACGTGCGTGGGCGCGGCGTTTGTGGCGATGGAGTCGGTGCACGCAGGCGCCATGCTGAACCTCAAGGCGTCGCTGGGCGTCACCTTCAGTGACTGGAAGGTCGACTCGCCCTGCTCCCTGTCCGCCACCGCTGCCCCGGGGTCGTGGAGTGGAGTCATGTGCGACAACACTGGCAAAGTGCTGGGCATGTGAGTGCAAAGTGGTGGGCATGTGAGTGCAAAGTGGTGGGCATGTGAGTGCAAAGTGCTGGGCATGTGAGTGCAAAGTGGTGGGCATGTGAGTGCAAAGTGGTGGGCATGTGAGTGCAAAGTGGTGGGCATGTGAGTGCAAAGTGGTGGGCATGTGAGTGCAAAGTGGTGGGCATGTGAGTGCAAAGTGGTGGGCATGTGAGTGCAAAGTGGTGGGCATGTGAGTGCAAAGTTGTGGGCATGTGAGTGCAAAGTGCTGGGCATGTGAGTGCAAAGTGGTGGGCATGTGAGTGCAAAGTGGTGGGCATGTGAGTGCAAAGTGCTGGGCATGTGAGTGCAAAGTGGTGGGCATGTGAGTGCAAAGTGGTGGGCATGTGAGTGCAAAGTGGTGGGCATGTGAGTGCAAAGTGGTGGGCATGTGAGTGCAAAGTGGTGGGCATGTGAGTGCAAAGTGGTGGGCATGTGAGTGCAAAGTGCTGGGCATGTGAGTGCAAAGTGGTGGGCATGTGAGTGCAAAGTGGTGGGCATGTGAGTGCAAAGTGGTGGGCATGTGAGTGCAAAGTGGTGGGCATGTGAGTGCAAAGTGGTGGGCATGTGAGTGCAAAGTGGTGGGCATGTGAGTGCAAAGTGGTGGGCATGTGAGTGCAAAGTTGTGGGCATGTGAGTGCAAAGTGCTGGGCATGTGAGTGCAAAGTGGTGGGCATGTGAGTGCAAAGTGGTGGGCATGTGAGTGCAAAGTGGTGGGCATGTGAGTGCAAAGTGGTGGGCATGTGACTGCAAAGTGGTGGGCATGTGAGTGCAAAGTGGTGGGCATGTGAGTGCAAAGTGGTGGGCATGTGAGTGCAAAGTGGTGGGCATGTGAGTGCAAAGTGGTGGGCATGTGAGTGCAAAGTGGTGGGCATGTGAGTGCAAAGTGGTGGGCATGTGAGTGCAAAGTGGTGGGCATGTGAGTGCAAAGTGGTGGGCATGTGAGTGCAAAGTGGTGGGCATGTGAGTGCAAAGTGGTGGGCATGTGAGTGCAAAGTGGTGGGCATGTGAGTGCAAAGTGGTGGGCATGTGAGTGCAAAGTGGTGGGCATGTGAGTGCAAAGTGGTGGGCATGTGAGTGCAAAGTGGTGGGCATGTGAGTGCAAAGTGGTGGGCATGTGAGTGCAAAGTGGTGGGCATGTGAGTGCAAAGTGGTGGGCATGTGAGTGCAAAGTGGTGGGCATGTGAGTGCAAAGTGCAGAGACGCGGCACCTGCAGCTACATGCCTGCAGCACGATGCACTTTCTTAATCGCTTTTTTTCGTCAAGTATTATGCGTCTGTACCACACTCGTCATCTGCACTCCTTATCTTGCGTGTGTCATCTGCAGAGTCATCAACGCGCAGCTGCTGGCGGGCAGCATCCACGCCGACATCTCCAAGCTCTCCACGCTCACATCGCTGTCAGTCCTCACGCCCCTCCCTCCCCCGCTCCCTCTCACCCGCCTGCCATTCTAATATCTGCCTGCTCCTTGCTGCTCCTGGCTTCTCCTTGCTGCTCCTTGCTGCTCCTGGCTGCTCCTTGCTGCTCCTTGCTGCTCCTGGCTGCTCCTTGCTGCTCCTTGCTGCTCCTTGCTGCTCCTTGCTGCTCCTGGCTGCTCCTGGCTGCTCCTTGCTGCTCCTTGCTGCTCCTGGCTGCTCCTTGCTGCTCCTTGCTGCTCCTTGCTGCTCCTTGCTGCTCCTTGCTGCTCCTGGCTGCTCCTTGCTGCTCCTTGCTGCTCCTTGCTGCTCCTTGCTGCTCCTGGCTGCTCCTGGCTGCTCCTTGCTGCTCCTTGCTGCTCCTGGCTGCTCCTTGCTGCTCCTTGCTGCTCCTTGCTGCTCCTTGCTGCTCCTTGCTGCTCCTTGCTGCTCCTTGCTGCTCCTTGCTGCTCCTTGCTGCTCCTGGGTGCTTCTATCCGTTTTTCCATAGTAAAGTGCATTGGGCGTTGTGCCGTGTGTGCGTGTGCCGTGCCTGCATGGCTGCGTGCTGCAGTGACCTGCAGTCCAACCTGCTGCAGGGCCGCCTCGACTCCTTCACAGCCAACATCAAGGCGCCGCTCGTTCTCAAGGAGCTGTGAGTGCCTCGGCTCAAGGGGCTGTGAGTGCCTGGGCTCAAGGAGCTGTGAGTCACCAATACCCGCCAACGCTCCCTGCAAGCATGCATCCATGCGCGAGCCCATCCTTGCTCACATTGGGCGATGCTCAATTTCTCCAACACTGCTTATTCACTATCTCTGCATTATTCACTTATTGCCTTCCTCTTCCCTGACTCCCAACGTCACTGTGCGTCCACCCTCCCCCCTCTGCTGTGCTGCAGCGCTCTGCAGTTCAACTACCTTTCGGGCCAGTTTCCCACCGCCCTCCTCGCCCTCACCACCCTCTCCAAGCTGTCAGTGCCCTGCCCCTCCCCTTCTGCTGTCAGTGCCCTGCCCCTCCCCTTCTGCTGTCAGTGCCCTGCCCCTCCCCTTCTCGTCCTTTTCATCTCTCTCATTCCTTTTCTAGACATGGGCAAACAGCGAGGCGTGTAATACTCGCCTCGTTTTGGGCCTACTCGTTTTTAAAGCGAGGCGAGGAGAGTATTACTCGCCCGAGTAAAATTGCCAATTTCCCTACTCGTTAGTTGCCCAAACAGGCGAGTAAAATTCTCTCGCTATGAGTAAAAAAGTACTAGTGGTGAGGCAAGCAATACTCGCCCTGCCTGAAGAATGAAGTGGTAGAGTAGACTCAGCGGGGAGGCCTGCGCGCGATATACTGAAGGCTGGTGCTAGGATTAGGAGAAGGAAGACTAGATCTACTTCAACGACCATCTTTAAAATGGTGACGGGGGGTTGGGTTTTGTAGATTTTGAGCGGTGAAGAGTGGTAAGCGACGGCAAATTGGATGGGAACTTCAGGCAAAGTTGTTGGGAGCGGGAGTGCGATTTCAAATTTGCTGACAATCTGGGTATCTCATCGAAATTGCAAACTGCGATCTCACGCGCTCATGTTTTCTTTTGGCCTCTGGCGTTCCCCAATGCCGCTTAGTACTCACGTTTTTACTTCCGCGTCTAGCGCCTATGCAGACTCCGGAGTCCTGACGCGAGTAATGTATGTACTCGCGAGTAATGTATGTACTCGCGAGTAATGTATGTACTCGCGAGTAATGTATGTACTCGCGAGTAAATGTTACTTCCCCACTGCCCTCCCTCTCGGCCCCCCTGTAACAAGACAAGATTCGCCATGCGATCATGCATGGGAATCTCCGAAAGGGGAAGGTAGTGTTGCCTAGCTAGCTCCGAACTCTTACACTTGCTAGCCTAGAGCACACTCCCGTATTCCTGTCAGGAAGATAAGTACAGCAGGGCATGGCATAGAGGCGCTATGCCAAGATGCCATTCTAGAAACGTGGCGACACGGTCTTCCTATCCGAGTCGCGCCTCACTTCTGCTAGCATAAATATTATTCTGTAGTCTTTCTTGTATCATCCTTGGATCTACTTTCTACTTCTTGAATCTCTTCTCCTCGTCTACTCTCTCGTCTCTTGGAGCTAGGCGTCCTTCCCAGCTTAGCCTAGCTTCTCCTTATTCCGCTGCGTGACGACTTCTATTTCTTCTAGCTACGGCGCTCTCTCCTTAGTCGCCATGGCCGGCCAGGCCAGCCGCGCCGTGCGTCGCTGCGCGCCGTAGCTCTTGTTTCACTGGTATCAGAGCCTAACGTTCCTTGGCTTCTTCTCTCGTGCTAAGCTAGCAGCTTTCCTCCTAACTTCTACTTTCGAGCTAGCTTACGAAACTCTTCAATTCGACTTCTACGAGACTACTATCTTGTGAGGAGCTAGGATGACGAGTTAGTTCCTACTCCAATCTGCTCAAGTCGAATTCGTTTTTGGTGTTGGCGAGATTCCTGAACCTGCGTGGACGAATTTCAGCCAACCAGAAGAATTGGGAGCAGAAATTCGAATTTCGAAGTGACCCTTCTGCTCAAGGCGTCTTCTTACTGCTACACTTCGACCTCCATGCAACTTTTCAGCCCAAGGTGTAGTTGGGTAAAAAGCGTTCGAAAATTCAGTTGCATGACTTCAAATCTTTCTGCTGAGCACTTCCACTTGGTCTTCTCACCTGAATCTGTTCTTCATGAAACTTCTCGATACTATGGACTCTCCACAATCTGATTCCTTTGTTTGAGAAGGAGAAACAATCAATTTCCTATGTGTACTTGCCATTGCTCCATAAACTGCTTATAGATAGTAGAGCAATTGTGAGCAAGACAATTGTGTGTCTAAGTTCTTTCCTTCCTTTCTCCTGATTCAGCTTGGCATGTTCCTAGTCCTTTGCTCTGTTCTTTATAAAGAGCATAAGCGCCTTATTTCACTAACTCTAGTGGATCCACAAGGTTGCTTGGCTAGATGGTTTGCCATGTCACTTCTATTCTCTGGTTTTCTCCTTTGAGGCATATAAGGCGGTATCGCTGGATGTGCTATAAGCACCAGCTTGTAAGGCAGCTTGGTATGGACTATGTGATCAGTAAGAAGCGCCATAGTTGAGGAAGCATGGGCTTATTTGAGGCTGTTCACACGGAAGGACCTGAGGAGTCCTCTGCCATTGACCAAGGCTGCAGGTGACCGCAAGAGCTGTAGTATGGGCTGCAGCTGTATGCCTACTCCCCTCACTTCTCCTCCGGACATTCACCTTTGAACAAAGACCAAGAACAAAGATCTACTGAAACTTGTAAATACTTTGTGATTTGCATCTCTAGGAGATTTGAATGTATGTACTTCCTGGTTTTAGACCCTTGATTAGTTAGGTAAGGGTAAGCATCGGGACGATGCTTCTTAGGGAGGGGAATTATGTAACAAGACAAGATTCGCCATGCGATCATGCATGGGAATCTCCGAAAGGGGAAGGTAGTGTTGCCTAGCTAGCTCCGAACTCTTACACTTGCTAGCCTAGAGCACACTCCCGTATTCCTGTCAGGAAGATAAGTACAGCAGGGCATGGCATAGAGGCGCTATGCCAAGATGCCATTCTAGAAACGTGGCGACACGGTCTTCCTATCCGAGTCGCGCCTCACTTCTGCTAGCATAAATATTCTTCTGTAGTCTTTCTTGTATCATCCTTGGATCTACTTTCTACTTCTTGAATCTCTTCTCCTCGTCTACTCTCTCGTCTCTTGGAGCTAGGCGTCCTTCCCAGCTTAGCCTAGCTTCTCCTTATTCCGCTGCGTGACGACTTCTATTTCTTCTAGCTACGGCGCTCTCTCCTTAGTCGCCATGGCCGGCCAGGCCAGCCGCGCCGTGCGTCGCTGCGCGCCGTAGCTCTTGTTTCACCCCCCCTCCCCCCCGCGCAGCTCTGTGGCGTTCAACTACCTCACGGGCGCCATCGCGTCCGTGCCGGCGCCCACCAAGTGGCTGGACGTGCAGGGCAACTTCTTCTCGGGCTCCTTCCCCGTCAACACACTCGCCACCTGCGCCGCCACCACCAACTGCCTCACCGACGCCAACAACTGCGCCTCGCTGGGCATCGCGCAGCGCAGCACCTCCGACTGCGCCATCTGCGGCAGCGCTGCCGGCCAGGGCACGCTGTGCGGCGGCGTGCCGTGCCTCGTCAGCACCACTGGCGTCACGGCGCCTCCCACCGCGTCGTCCCCCCCTCTCAACCTCTACTGCACGCCACTCGCCATGGACACCAACACCAGTGAGTGCCTCTCTTGCCCTGCACCCCCCCCCCTCCCCCCCCCCCCCCTGTCTTGTGCTCCACACGCACCCACTGGCTCGTCCCCACGCCACCAACACTGCGCCCCCTCTCCTCGCGTGCAGCTGTGACGCTGCTGGCGCTGAAGACGGTGCTGGGGGTGACGGCCACGGACTGGGCGGCCAGCACGGTGGTGCTGCAGCCCAAGGCGCTGAAGGGCGGCAGCGTGCCCCTCGCCACCACTGTGGGCGCGTGCACCGTGGAGGGGCAGGCCCCCGCGCCCGGCTCCTGGACCGGCGTCTTCTGCAACTCCGCTGGCGCCGTTGTGGGCCTGTGAGTGCGCGCCTGCTGTGAGTGCGCGCCTGCTGTGAGTGCGCGCCTGCTGTGAGTGCGCGCATGCTGTGAGTGCGCGCCTGCTGTGAGTGCGCGCCTGCTGTGAGTGCGCGCCTGCTGTGAGTGCGCGCCTGCTGTGAGTGCGCGCCTGCTGTGAGTGCGCGCCTGCTGTGAGTGCGCGCCTGCTGTGAGTGCGCGCATGCTGTGAGTGCGAGCCTGCTGTGAGTGCGCGCCTGCTGTGAGTGCGCGCCTGCTGTGAGTGCGCGCCTGCTGTGAGTGCGCGCCTGCTGTGAGTGCGCGCCTGCTGTGAGTGCGCGCCTGCTGTGAGTGCGCGCCTGCTGTGAGTGCGCGCCTGCTGTGAGTGCGCGCATGCTGTGAGTGCGAGCCTGCTGTGAGTGCGCGCCTGCTGTGAGTGCGCGCCTGCTGTGAGTGCGCGCCTGCTTTGAGTGCGCGCCTGCTGTGATTGTCGCGACATTCCTGCTTCTTTTCCTCCTGCCGCCTACACTTAAGCTCATTCTGTTGTTTTTTCCTCGTTCAATCTTTCCCCCTGCCCTCGCCCTTTCTCTACCCATCCCCCTGACCTGACCAACGTGCAGGCTGCTGCCGAACCAGAAGCTGACTGGAAGCCTGTCGGCCGACATCAGCAAGCTCTCAGCTCTCACTGCGCTGTGCGTCGCCCTTCCACGCCCTTCCACGCCCTTCCACGCCCTTCCACGCCCTTCCACGTCCATGCACGCCCATGCACGCCCATGCACGCCCATGCACGCCCATGCACGCCCATGCACGCCCATGCACGTCCATGCACGCCCATGCACGCCCTTCCACGCCCTTCCACGCCCTTCCACGCCCTTCCACGTCCATGCACGCCCATGCACGCCCATGCACGCCCATGCACGTCCATGCACGCCCATGCACGCCCATGCACGCCCATGCACGCCCATGCACGCCCATGCACGCCCATGCACGTCCATGCACGCCCATGCACGTCCATGCACGCCCATGCACGCCCTTCCACGCCCTTCCACGCCCTTCCACGCCCTTCCACGTCCATGCACGCCCATGCACGCCCATGCACGCCCATGCACGCCCATGCACGCCCATGCACGCCCATGCACGCCCATGCACGCCCATGCACGCCCATGCACGCCCATGCACGCCTGCCTTCACTTCCATCGTGCCGCCTCCACGGTTCAGCGCAGCACTACATTGCAGCTTTCCCCCAGCGCTCTCACCTCCTCCCCACCACAATGCCGCTTTTCGTGCACAACGCTGCCTCAACGCCTTAAGTGCTGTTCTGCCTGCCTTGGAATGCATGTGTGTGGTGGTATCTGCATGTGCGTGCGCATGTACCTGCACGGCACGGCACTGCATGGCACGGCATGCACACATGCACACATGCAGGGATCTGAGCGCCAATCTCTTCCAGCAGCGCTTGGATGTCTTTGTTTCGCTCTTCAGCACGCTCAAGACACTCAAGACGCTGTAAGTGCTGCACTCCCCACCACTTGCTGCACTCCCCACCACATGCTGCACTCCCCACCACATGCTGCACTCCCCACCACATGCTGCACTCCCCACCACATGCTGCACTCCCCACCACATGCTGCACTCCCCACCACATGCTGCACTCCCCACCACATGCTGCACTCCCCACCACATGCTGCACTCCCCACCACATGCTGCACTCCCCACCACATGCTGCACTCCCCACCACATGCTGCACTCCCCACCACATGCTGCACTCCCCACCACATGCTGCACTCCCCACCACATGCTGCACTCCCCACCACATGCTGCACTCCCCACCACATGCTGCACTCCCCACCACATGCTGCACTCCCCACCACATGCTGCACTCCCCACCACATGCTGCACTCCCCACCACATGCTGCACTCCCCACCACATGCTGCACTCCCCACCACATGCTGCACTCACCACTCCGTGTTGCACTCACCACCAAGCCCCTGTCAGCATCGTCACCACCTTTCCCACACAGGCGTCTTAGAGCACCACCCATCATCGCCCCGCCCCACCCCTCACATCGCTGCCCCCCACCCACCATGCCCACGCGCCCGGGCCGCCCACAGTTCGCTGCAGTACAACTGGTTCTACCACACCATCCCCTCCGCCCTCCTCGCCCTGCCCGCCCCATCGACGCCCCCATGCGCGGCGCCATGCTCAACCTCAAGGCGTCGCTGGGCGTGTCTCTGACAGACTGGGTGGACACGGCGCCGTGCAACATCGCCGGGCAGACCCCCGTGGCGGGCGCGTGGTCCCACGTGCTGTGTGACACCGCGGGCAAGGTGGCCAGCATGTGAGTTGCAGCAAGGTCACGAGCATGTGAGTTGCAGCAAGGTCACGAGCATGTGAGTTGCAGCAAGGTCACGAGCATGTGAGTTGCAGCAAGGTCACGAGCATGTGAGTTGCAGCAAGGTCACGAGCATGTGAGTTGCAGCAAGGTCACGAGCATGTGAGTTGCAGCAAGGTCACGAGCATGTGAGTTGCAGCACGGTCACGAGCATGTGAGTTGCAGCAAGGTCACGAGCATGTGAGTTGCAGCAAGGTCACGAGCATGTGAGTTGCAGCAAGGTCACGAGCATGTGAGTTGCAGCAAGGTCACGAGCATGTGAGTTGCAGCACGGTCACGAGCATGTGAGTTGCAGCACGGTCACGAGCATGTGAGTTGCAGCACGGTCACGAGCATGTGAGTTGCAGCAAGGTCACGAGCATGTGAGTTGCAGCAAGGTCACGAGCATGTGAGTTGCAGCAAGGTCACGAGCATGTGAGTTGCAGCAAGGTCACGAGCATGTGAGTTGCAGCAAGGTCACGAGCATGTGAGTTGCAGCAAGGTCACGAGCATGTGAGTTGCAGCAAGGTCACGAGCATGTGAGTTGCAGCAAGGTCACGAGCATGTGAGTTGCAGCAAGGTCACGAGCATGTGAGTTGCAGCAAGGTCACGAGCATGTGAGTTGCAGCAAGGTCACGAGCATGTGAGTTGCAGCAAGGTCACGAGCATGTGAGTTGCAGCAAGGTCACGAGCATGTGAGTTGCAGCAAGGTCACGAGCATGTGAGTTGCAGCAAGGTCACGAGCATGTGAGTTGCAGCATCGGCTGCTTGTGCGTGAGGTGAGTTGGGTGCAGTATCTAGCCGCCTGTTTTCAACTCTGGTCATGGGTTGAAGCAAAGACATTCGCACTCTCCATCTTGCGTGCTCTGACCAGTGATTCCCATTCGCCCCCCTCTCGCCCGCTGCCTCTCTCTTGCTCGTGCTTCTCTGCAGCGACCTCTCGAATCAGCTGTTGAAGGGCACCATGCATGCTGACATCACCAAGCTCACCACTCTCTCCTCGCTGTAAGATCACCACTCTCTCCTCGCTGTAAGCTCACCACTCTCTCCTCGCTGTAAGCTCACCACTCTCTCCTCGCTGTAAGCTCACCACTCTCTCCTCGCTGTAAGCTCACCACTCTCTCCTCGCTGTAAGCTCACCACTCTCTCCTCGCTGTAAGCTCACCGTCACCTTTAGCTCGCGCCTCTCCTTCCTGTAAGCTCGCCTCTCTCACCTTCGTTCCTCTCTCCCCCCCTCCTCCCCCCTTCCCCCCCCCCCACCCCCCTTGCCTCCTCTCTATGCCCCCCCACCACATGCATGCAGCGTGCTGGACAGCAACCTGCTGCAGGGCCGCCTCGCCTTCTTCACCTCGGCCTTCAAGGGGCTCTCAGCGCTCAAGCTATTGTCAGTCGCCCCTGCCCTCTGCCCAATCCATCGTCCCTGTCGCATGCTTCATCCAGCGTTGCACCACGTTTCCCCTCTGCTCTCCGTTGTTCTAGATTTCATGTTCTTCAACCACCTCCCCTCTGCCCTCACTTACTGCTGCCTGTGCTGGTGTCTGCTCTACGCGCTACCTTTCCCCCCTTGCATGCCTGCCTGCCTGCCTGCAGCAAGGCGCGTTTCAACTTCTTTGCGGGACCGCTGCCCTCCGCGCTGCTCACGCTCCCCACACTCACCAACATGTACCGCCTCCACTCCATCCCTACTCCTCTTCCACTCCCTCCCTGCCCACCTCCTTTTACATTCCACCTGCTAGATTCCTCCTTTTGCTACCCCCCTCCTCCCTTTTGCCTCATGTGCCCACCCTGATACTTCCGCATGAGCTAGAACCGAACCCGACCCAAGTTCGGTCAATCAGGCAAACTGAGCCGTGGGGTTAGGGGTTCAAAGTTCGCCTATTGTGGTCGAACCTTTCCCAGTTCAGGTCGAAGCGTTGCAGTTCGAGCCGAACTGGTTCAGATTTAGTGTGGCAACAGTAGCTGGTGCGGGTCTGAGCGTTGAATTCCAGATCGAAAAACAAGCCAGTTCGTTTCCGCAATTTGTTCACTTAGGTGCACACTGAAAATGCGCTGAACCTCAGTCTGTTAGACGCGTCTATGCACCTAACTGGCTAGGGTCTAACCGGACCGCATTTCGTTACTGTGCTCAAGCTTCATTGTGCGCTGCAAGACAGGCCACCCTGCTCCGCCACGACCTCTCACCTCCTTGTCTCTGTGCGCCCCACCCCCCCGCCCGTGCATTGCTGTGCCGCCCTCCCAGCGGCGTGAGCTACAACTACCTGACAGGCAGCGTGCCCGCCACGGTAGGCACGGCGCTCAAGTCGCTGTACATGGGTGGCAACTGGCTGGCGGGCAGCATTGCCACGCTCACGGGCGTCACGTGCTCCGCGGCGCTCAACTGCCTCACCTCCCAGGGCAGCTGCACCACCGGCGGCACTCTCAACCGCGCCGCCTGTGCCATCTGCGGCAGTGCCAATGCGCAGGGCACTCTGTGCGGCGGCGGGCTGTGCGTGCCCAACGCCACGGAGGCAGTGGCAATGAATGAGACCCCCACGCTGTCCACGGCTGCCATGCCCATGTACTGCACCGGCGCCACCATCGACGCTGCTGCAGGTCATGCACCGCCCTTGCCCTCGCCGCCCGGCACCACTGCATGCATGCGCCTATCATGCACATGCACTGTTCTCCGTGTCACCACCATGCATGCACGGTGCTGCTCACTGTCATTCATCCTCACACTGTTGCCATTCATGCCTTGTGGTGTTGCACCCCCCTCGCTCTCTCGCCCGCTCTTGACCTCTCTCTCACTCCTCCTCTGTATCCTCCTGTCCGTTGCTCCTCTCTGCATCCCCCCTCCCTCCCCGTCCGCTATCTCGCTCGCCCTGCATCAGCAGCGGCGCTGGGCAGCCTCAAGACGGCGCTGGGAGTGACGTTCACGGACTGGACGGCCCCCACGGCGCTGCTCAAGCCCAGGGCAGCGGGAAGCAGTGGCAGTGGCAGTGGCAGCGTGGCGCTGACGGACTGGCTGGTGACGGGCGGGTACTGCACGGTGGAGGGGCAGACGCCCGTGGCTGGCTCGTGGTCCGGCGTGCTCTGCAACGCCCTCGGCCAGCCCGTCAACCTGTCCGCGCCCTCCCTCCCACCCTCGCCCACTGCTCTGCTCTCTCTTTCCCACTGCATCTGCTTCTCTGCCTGTCGCACTTCCTGTGACGCACTGCCGGTGGCGCACTGCCTGTGGCAGCGTTTAGTCAACCATGGTGGCACACAACTGGCCTCCCCACCATGATGCTCCCCCCACCCCACCCCACCCCATGCTGGCAGGAAGCTGGACAACCAGAAGCTCACCGGCTCTCTCCACGCTGACCTCAGCAAGCTCTCCACGCTCACCATGCTGTCAGTGCCGCCCGCCCATGTGCTTCCAGCCCTTAGAGTGCCGCCCACCTGCTGCCCTTTGATGAGTGCCGCCCACCTGCTGCCCTTTGATGAGTGCCGCCCACCTGCTGCCCTTTGATGAGTGCCGCCCACCTGCTGCCCTTTGATGAGTGCCGCCCACCTGCTGCCCTTTGATGAGTGCCGCCCACCTGCTGCCCTTTGATGAGTGCCGCCCACCTGCTGCCCGTTGATGAGTGCCGCCCACCTGCTGCCCTTTGATGAGTGCCGCCCACCTGCTGCCCTTTGATGAGTGCCGCCCACCTGCTGCCCTTTGATGAGTGCCGCCCACCTGCTGCCCTTTGATGAGTGCCGCCCACCTGCTGCCCTTTGATGAGTGCCGCCCACCTGCTGCCCTTTGATGAGTGCCGCCCACCTGCTGCCCTTTGATGAGTGCCGCCCACCTGCTGCCCTTTGATGAGTGCCGCCCACCTGCTGCCCTTTGATGAGTGCCGCCCACCTGCTGCCCTTTGATGAGTGCCGCCCACCTGCTGCCCTTTGATGAGTGCCGCCCACCTGCTGCCCTTTGATGAGTGCCGCCCACCTGCTGCCCTTTGATGAGTGCCGCCCACCTGCTGCCCTTTGATGAGTGCCGCCCACCTGCTGCCCGTTGATGAGTGCCGCCCACCTGCTGCCCGTTGATGAGTGCCGCCCACCTGCTGCCCGTTGATGAGTGCCGCCCACCTGCTGCCCTTTGATGAGTGCCGCCCACCTGCTGCCCTTTGATGAGTGCCGCCCACCTGCTGCCCTTTGATGAGTGCCGCCCACCTGCTGCCCTTTGATGAGTGCCGCCCACCTGCTGCCCTTTGATGAGTGCCGCCCACCTGCTGCCCTTTGATGAGTGCCGCCCACCTGCTGCCCTTTGATGAGTGCCGCCCACCTGCTGCCCTTTGATGAGTGCCGCCCACCTGCTGCCCTTTGATGAGTGCCACCCACCTGCTGCCCTTTGATGAGTGCCGCCCACCTGCTGCCCTTTGATGAGTGCCGCCCACCTGCTGCCCTTTGATGAGTGCCGCCCACCTGCTGCCCTTTGATGAGTGCCGCCCACCTGCTGCCCTTTGATGAGTGCCGCCCACCTGCTGCCCTTTGATGAGTGCCGCCCACCTGCTGCCCTTTGATGAGTGCTGCCCACCTACTGTGCCGCCCACCTGCTGCCCTTTGATGAGTGCCGCCCACCTGCTGCCCTTTGATGAGTGCCGCCCACCTGCTGCCCTTTGATGAGTGCCGCCCACTTGCTGCGCTTTGATGGTGGGTGGAAGGCAGGACATTCGTCCCACTCCTCTGTGCCGCCATGTCATCGCCCCCCTGCTCTCCTCCCGCCACCATGTGCTGTGGGCCACGCAGCGATGTGAGCTTCAACTTCCTGCGAGACAACATCGACACCTGGGCCTCGCCCCTTAAGCTCCTCACCAACCTGCTCTCGCTGTCAGTGCCTTGCCTTGTCAACCTGCTCTCGCTGTCAGTGCCTTTTCAACCTGCTCTCGCTGTCAGTGCCTTGTCAACCTGCTCTCGCTGTCAGTGCCTTGCTATTATGCTGTCAGTCACTGTAAGCACCTTGTGTGCTACGATGGGGCAATCAACCCTGTTCTCCTCTCCGTCCTCTCCGCCCTGCCCCCCTCTCCCCCCCTGCCCTGCGTGCAGCCGCCTCAACAACAACTACCTCTACGGCTCCGTGCCCCTCTGGCTCGTCTCCTTCTCCAAGCTCACCAACCTGTCAGTGCCCAACCCTGGCCCAACCCTGCCCCAACCCTGCCCCAACCCTGGCCCAACCCTGCCCCACCCTGCCCCACCCTGCCCTCTCCTGCCCTCTCCTGCCCTCTCCTGCCCTCTCCTGCCCTCTCCTGTCCTCTCCTGCCCTCTCCTGTCCTCTCCTGCCCTCTCCTGTCCTCTCCTGCCCTCGCCTGTTCTCGCCTCCCTGAGCGAACCTTGTCAACCCCGGCCACCCTGGTCGCCCCTAGCCTCGTGCCTTTCCCCATCCGCTATCCCATCCATGCCGTTCCCTTTGCTCCATCCGTCTTTCACCATTCGTCTATCGTGCTCGCTCGTCCCCACCGCTGCCTCTTGTGCCGCATGCCCCTGGTCCCTTTCCCTCCCCTCTTGCCCCATGCTTCCGTCCCTCCCTACTCGGCCCCTCATCCGCCCTCCCCTCCTCCCCTTCCCCCCCCTCCTCCCCCCCCGGCCTGCATGCAGTGAGCTGAGCATGAACGCGCTGACGGGCACGTTCCCAGCACCCATCTCCACCGCACTGAAGCGCCTGATGGAGGATCAGAATTTCCTGGCGGGCACGTTCCCCGGCAACAGCGCCACGTACTGCACCGCCTACTACAACTGCATCGCCGCCGCCGCCTTCTCCACCTGCAACGCCGCCTTCCCCACCCTCTCCATTCCCACCTACGCCTGCCAGTTCTGCGGCATGACCAACGCGCAGGGCACGGCGTGCATGGGCAACCCGTGTGTGCCCACCACGCCCTCGCCCATCACGGCCGTCAACACGTGGAACCCCGTCCCTGTCATGCGCTGCGACCCCGTGCCCATCCAAGCCTCCCAAGGTATCCCGCCCATCCACGGCGCTGCACCTTGGTTTCCAAAGGATCCCACCCACTGCATCACTCAACCACCACTTGCCCCCTCATGCACCACTTTCCCCCTCATGCACGACTTGCCCCCTCATGCACGACTTGCCCCCTCATGCACCATTCTTGCTGCCTCTCCTCTGCTCGCAGCGGCGGCGCTGGTGGCGATGGCACCGGGGCTGTGGATGCAGGCAACGTGCACCATAGCGGGGCAGGCGTACATCCCCGGCACGCTGCCCATGCTCTTCTGCAACCCCGCCGGCATCGTCCTCGATATGTACGCCCCCTGCTCGCCTCGTCCCCCTGCTCGCCTCGTCCCCCTGCTCGCCTTGTCTTCCTGCTCACTTGTGCATGCCTGTGATGTGATGTGACGTCATGTCATGTCATGTCATGTCATGTCATGTCATGCGATGCGATGTGATGTGACGTGATGCGATGATGCGATGCGATGTGATGTCATGCGATGCGATGCGATGCTATGATGCGATGCGATGTGATGTGATGTGATGTGATGTGATGTGATGTGATGTGATGTGAAGGGGGTGCATTCCTCCATTGTGTGTGGGCTGCCTTGAGCCGCCTGCACTCATCGTGTGTTGATACCAAGCGTTCACGTGCTACCACATGTGGGGATGGGATGGGGTAGACCATCTCGCATGCTCCTCATCACTAGTCCGTGTGTGTGACGGCGTCTCTAGGTTCTCGTGTTCTTCACGTCTCTTTCTCTGCGTCTACGCCACGTGGGATGCCTCTCCTTCCTGGTGTGCCACGCTGTGTCTCACAGCCTTCTCACGGGGGTCAACGCCACTGGCGTCTTCCCTGCTGACTCCTCAAAGCTATCCGCACTCACCAGGCTGTAAGCTATCCGCACTCACCAGGCTGTAAGCTATCCGCACTCACCAGGCTGTAAGCTATCCGCACTCACCAGGCTGTAAGCTATCCGCACTCACCAGGCTGTAAGCTATCCGCACTCACCAGGCTGTAAGCTATCCGCACTCACAAGGCTGTAAGCTATCCGCACTCACCAGGCTGTAAGTTATCCGCACACACCAGGCTGTAAGCTATCCGCACTCACAAGGCTGTAAGCTATCCGCACTCACCAGGCTGTAAGCTATCCGCACTCACAAGGCTGTAAGCTATCCGCACTCACCAGGCTGTAAGCTATCCGCACTCGCCAGGCTGTAAGCTATCCGCACTCACCAGGCTGTAAGCTATCCGCACTCACCAGGCTGTAAGCTATCCGCACTCACCAGGCTGTAAGCTATCCGCACTCACCAGGCTGTAAGCTATCCGCACTCACAAGGCTGTAACCTATCCGCACTCACCAGGCTGTAAGCTATCCGCACTCACAAGGCTGTAAGCTATCCGCACTCACCAGGCTGTAAGCTATCCGCACTCACCAGGCTGTAAGCTATCCGCACTCACCAGGCTGTAAGCTATCCGCACTCACCAGGCTGTAAGCTATCCGCACTCACCAGGCTGTAAGCTATCCGCACTCACAAGGCTGTAAGCTATCCGCACTCACCAGGCTGTAAGCTATCCGCACTCACCACGCTGTAAGCTATCCGCACTCACCAGGCTGTAAGCTATCCGCACTCACCAGGCTGTAAGCTATCCGCACTCACCAGGCTGTAAGCTATCCGCACTCACCAGGCTGTAAGCTATCCGCACTCACCAGGCTGTAAGCTATCCGCACTCACCAGGCTGTAAGCTATCCGCACTCACAAGGCTGTAAGCTATCCGCACTCACCAGGCTGTAAGCTATCCGCACTCACCAGGCTGTAAGCTATCCGCACTCACAAGGCTGTAAGCTATCCGCACTCACCAGGCTGTAAGCTATCCGCACACACCAGGCTGTAAGCTATCCGCACTCACAAGGCTGTAAGCTATCCGCACTCACCAGGCTGTAAGCTATCCGCACTCACAAGGCTGTAAGCTATCCGCACTCACCAGGCTGTAAGCTATCCGCACTCACCAGGCTGTAAGCTATCCGCACTCACAAGGCTGTAAGCTATCCGCACTCACCAGGCTGTAAGCTATCCGCACTCACCAGGCTGTAAGCTATCCGCACTCACCAGGCTGTAAGCTATCCGCACTCACCAGGCTGTAAGCTATCCGCACTCACCAGGCTGTAAGCTATCCGCACTCACCAGGCTGTAAGCTATCCGCACTCACAAGGCTGTAAGCTATCCGCACTCACCAGGCTGTAAGCTATCCGCACTCACAAGGCTGTAAGCTATCCGCACTCACCAGGCTGTAAGCTATCCGCTCTCACCAGGCTGTAAGCTATCCGCACTCACCAGGCTGTAAGCTATCCGCACTCACCAGGCTGTAAGCTATCCGCACTCACCAGGCTGTAAGCTATCCGCACTCACAAGGCTGTAAGCTATCCGCACTCACCAGGCTGTAAGCTATCCGCACTCACCAGGCTGTAAGCTATCCGCACTCACCAGGCTGTAAGCTATCCGCACTCACCAGGCTGTAAGCTATCCGCACTCACCAGGCTGTAAGCTATCCGCACTCACCAGGCTGTAAGCTATCCGCACTCACCAGGCTGTAAGCTATCCGCACTCACCAGGCTGTAAGCTATCCGCACTCACCAGGCTGTAAGCTATCCGCACTCACCAGGCTGTAAGCTATCCGCACTCACCAGGCTGTAAGCTATCCGCACTCACCAGGCTGTAAGCTATCCGCACTCACCAGGCTGTAAGCTATCCGCACTCACCAGGCTGTAAGCTATCCGCACTCACCAGGCTGTAAGCTATCCGCACTCACCAGGCTGTAAGCTATCCGCACTCACCAGGCTGTAAGCTATCCGCACTCACCAGGCTGTAAGCTATCCGCACTCACCAGGCTGTAAGCTATCCGCACTCACCAGGGTGTAAGCTATCCGCACTCACCAGGCTGTAAGCTATCCGCACTCACCAGGCTGTAAGCTATCCGCACTCACAAGGCTGTAAGCTATCCGCACTCACCAGGCTGTAAGCTATCCGCACACACCAGGCTGTAAGCTATCCGCACTCACAAGGCTGTAAGCTATCCGCACTCACCAGGCTGTAAGCTATCCGCACTCACAAGGCTGTAAGCTATCCGCACTCACCAGGCTGTAAGCTATCCGCACTCACCAGGCTGTAAGCTATCCGCACTCACAAGGCTGTAAGCTATCCGCACTCGCCAGGCTGTAAGCTATCCGCACTCACCAGGCTGTAAGCTATCCGCACTCACCAGGCTGTAAGCTATCCGCACTCACCAGGCTGTAAGCTATCCGCACTCACCAGGCTGTAAGCTATCCGCACTCACAAGGCTGTAACCTATCCGCACTCACCAGGCTGTAAGCTATCCGCACTCACCAGGCTGTAAGCTATCCGCACTCACAAGGCTGTAAGCTATCCGCACTCACCAGGCTGTAAGCTATCCGCACTCACAAGGCTGTAAGCTATCCGCACTCACCAGGCTGTAAGCTATCCGCACTCACCAGGCTGTAAGCTATCCGCACTCACAAGGCTGTAAGCTATCCGCACTCACCAGGCTGTAAGCTATCCGCACTCACCAGGCTGTAAGCTATCCGCACTCACCAGGCTGTAAGCTATCCGCACTCACCAGGCTGTAAGCTATCCGCACTCACCAGGCTGTAAGCTATCCGCACTCACCAGGCTGTAAGCTATCCGCACTCACAAGGCTGTAAGCTATCCGCACTCACCAGGCTGTAAGCTATCCGCACTCACAAGGCTGTAAGCTATCCGCACTCACCAGGCTGTAAGCTATCCGCTCTCACCAGGCTGTAAGCTATCCGCACTCACCAGGCTGTAAGCTATCCGCACTCACCAGGCTGTAAGCTATCCGCACTCACCAGGCTGTAAGCTATCCGCACTCACAAGGCTGTAAGCTATCCGCACTCACCAGGCTGTAAGCTATCCGCACTCACCAGGCTGTAAGCTATCCGCACTCACCAGGCTGTAAGCTATCCGCACTCACCAGGCTGTAAGCTATCCGCACTCACCAGGCTGTAAGCTATCCGCACTCACCAGGCTGTAAGCTATCCGCACTCACCAGGCTGTAAGCTATCCGCACTCACCAGGCTGTAAGCTATCCGCACTCACCAGGCTGTAAGCTATCCGCACTCACCAGGCTGTAAGCTATCCGCACTCACCAGGCTGTAAGCTATCCGCACTCACCAGGCTGTAAGCTATCCGCACTCACCAGGCTGTAAGCTATCCGCACTCACCAGGCTGTAAGCTATCCGCACTCACCAGGCTGTAAGCTATCCGCACTCACCAGGCTGTAAGCTATCCGCACTCACCAGGCTGTAAGCTATCCGCACTCACCAGGCTGTAAGCTATCCGCACTCACCAGGCTGTAAGCTATCCGCACTCACCAGGGTGTAAGCTATCCGCACTCACCAGGCTGTAAGCTATCCGCACTCACCAGGCTGTAAGCTATCCGCACTCACAAGGCTGTAAGCTATCCGCACTCACCAGGCTGTAAGCTATCCGCACACACCAGGCTGTAAGCTATCCGCACTCACAAGGCTGTAAGCTATCCGCACTCACCAGGCTGTAAGCTATCCGCACTCACAAGGCTGTAAGCTATCCGCACTCACCAGGCTGTAAGCTATCCGCACTCACCAGGCTGTAAGCTATCCGCACTCACAAGGCTGTAAGCTATCCGCACTCGCCAGGCTGTAAGCTATCCGCACTCACCAGGCTGTAAGCTATCCGCACTCACCAGGCTGTAAGCTATCCGCACTCACCAGGCTGTAAGCTATCCGCACTCACCAGGCTGTAAGCTATCCGCACTCACAAGGCTGTAAGCTATCCGCACTCACCAGGCTGTAAGCTATCCGCACTCACAAGGCTGTAAGCTATCCGCACTCACCAGGCTGTAAGCTATCCGCACACACCAGGCTGTAAGCTATCCGCACACACCAGGCTGTAAGCTATCCGCACTCACAAGGCTGTAAGCTATCCGCACTCACCAGGCTGTAAGCTATCCGCACTCACAAGGCTGTAAGCTATCCGCACTCACCAGGCTGTAAGCTATCCGCACTCACAAGGCTGTAAGCTATCCGCACTCACAAGGCTGTAAGCTATCCGCACTCACAAGGCTGTAAGCTATCCGCACTCACCAGGCTGTAAGCTATCCGCACTCACCAGGCTGTAAGCTATCCGCACTCACCAGGCTGTAAGCTATCCGCACTCACCAGGCTGTAAGCTATCCGCACTCACCAGGCTGTAAGCTATCCGCACTCACCAGGCTGTAAGCTATCCGCACTCACCAGGCTGTAAGCTATCCGCACTCACCAGGCTGTAAGCTATCCGCACTCACCAGGCTGTAAGCTATCCGCACTCACCAGGCTGTAAGCTATCCGCACTCACCAGGCTGTAAGCTATCCGCACTCACCAGGCTGTAAGCTATCCGCACTCACCAGGCTGTAAGCTATCCGCACTCACCAGGGTGTAAGCTATCCGCACTCACCAGGCTGTAAGCTATCCGCACTCACCAGGCTGTAAGCTATCCGCACTCACCAGGCTGTAAGCTATCCGCACTCACCAGGCTGTAAGCTATCCGCACTCACCAGGCTGTAAGCTATCCGCACACACCAGGCTGTAAGCTATCCGCACTCACAAGGCTGTAAGCTATCCGCACTCACCAGGCTGTAAGCTATCCGCACTCACAAGGCTGTAAGCTATCCGCACTCACCAGGCTGTAAGCTATCCGCACTCACCAGGCTGTAAGCTATCCGCACTCACAAGGCTGTAAGCTATCCGCACTCGCCAGGCTGTAAGCTATCCGCACTCACCAGGCTGTAAGCTATCCGCACTCACCAGGCTGTAAGCTATCCGCACTCACCAGGCTGTAAGCTATCCGCACTCACCAGGCTGTAAGCTATCCGCACTCACAAGGCTGTAACCTATCCGCACTCACCAGGCTGTAAGCTATCCGCACTCACAAGGCTGTAAGCTATCCGCACTCACCAGGCTGTAAGCTATCCGCACTCACCAGGCTGTAAGCTATCCGCACTCACCAGGCTGTAAGCTATCCGCACTCACCAGGCTGTAAGCTATCCGCACTCACCAGGCTGTAAGCTATCCGCACTCACAAGGCTGTAAGCTATCCGCACTCACCAGGCTGTAAGCTATCCGCACTCACCAGGCTGTAAGCTATCCGCACTCACAAGGCTGTAAGCTATCCGCACTCACCAGGCTGTAAGCTATCCGCACACACCAGGCTGTAAGCTATCCGCACTCACAAGGCTGTAAGCTATCCGCACTCACCAGGCTGTAAGCTATCCGCACTCACAAGGCTGTAAGCTATCCGCACTCACCAGGCTGTAAGCTATCCGCACTCACCAGGCTGTAAGCTATCCGCACTCACAAGGCTGTAAGCTATCCGCACTCACCAGGCTGTAAGCTATCCGCACTCACCAGGCTGTAAGCTATCCGCACTCACCAGGCTGTAAGCTATCCGCACTCACCAGGCTGTAAGCTATCCGCACTCACCAGGCTGTAAGCTATCCGCACTCACCAGGCTGTAAGCTATCCGCACTCACAAGGCTGTAAGCTATCCGCACTCACCAGGCTGTAAGCTATCCGCACTCACAAGGCTGTAAGCTATCCGCACTCACCAGGCTGTAAGCTATCCGCACTCACCAGGCTGTAAGCTATCCGCACTCACCAGGCTGTAAGCTATCCGCACTCACCAGGCTGTAAGCTATCCGCACTCACCAGGCTGTAAGCTATCCGCACTCACCAGGCTGTAAGCTATCCGCACTCACCAGGCTGTAAGCTATCCGCACTCACCAGGCTGTAAGCTATCCGCACTCACCAGGCTGTAAGCTATCCGCACTCACCAGGCTGTAAGCTATCCGCACTCACCAGGCTGTAAGCTATCCGCACTCACCAGGCTGTAAGCTATCCGCACTCACCAGGCTGTAAGCTATCCGCACTCACAAGGCTGTAAGCTATCCGCACTCACCAGGCTGTAAGCTATCCGCACTCACCAGGCTGTAAGCTATCCGCACTCACCAGGCTGTAAGCTATCCGCACTCACCAGGCTGTAAGCTATCCGCACTCACAAGGCTGTAAGCTATCCGCACTCACCAGGCTGTAAGCTATCCGCACTCACCAGGCTGTAAGCTATCCGCACTCACCAGGCTGTAAGCTTTCCGCACTCACCAGGCTGTAAGCTATCCGCACTCACCAGGCTGTAAGCTATCCGCACTCACCAGGCTGTAAGCTATCCGCTCTCACCAGGCTGTAAGCTATCCGCACTCACCAGGCTGTAAGCTATCCGCACTCACCAGGCTGTAAGCTATCCGCACTCACCAGGCTGTAAGCTATCCGCACTCACCAGGCTGTAAGCTATCCGCACTCACCAGGCTGTAAGCTATCCGCACTCACCAGGCTGTAAGCTATCCGCACTCACCAGGCTGTAAGCTATCCGCACTCACCAGGCTGTAAGCTATCCGCACTCACCAGGCTGTAAGCTATCCGCACTCACCAGGCTGTAAGCTATCCGCACTCACCAGGCTGTAAGCTATCCGCACTCACCAGGCTGTAAGCTATCCGCACTCACCAGGCTGTAAGCTATCCGCACTCACCAGGCTGTAAGCTATCCGCACTCACAAGGCTGTAACCTATCCGCACTCACCAGGCTGTAAGCTATCCGCACTCACAAGGCTGTAAGCTATCCGCACTCACAAGGCTGTAAGCTATCCGCACTCGCCAGGCTGTAAGCTATCCGCACTCACAAGGCTGTAAGCTATCCGCACTCACCAGGCTGTAAGCTATCCGCACTCACAAGGCTGTAACCTATCCGCACTCACCAGGCTGTAAGCTATCCGCACTCACAAGGCTGTAAGCTATCCGCACTCACCAGGCTGTAAGCTATCCGCACTCACCAGGCTGTAAGCTATCCGCACTCACAAGGCTGTAAGCTATCCGCACTCACCAGGCTGTAAGCTATCCGCACTCACAAGGCTGTAAGCTATCCGCACTCACCAGGCTGTAAGCTATCCGCACTCACCAGGCTGTAAGCTATCCGCACTCACAAGGCTGTAAGCTATCCGCACTCACCAGGCTGTAAGCTATCCGCACTCACCAGGCTGTAAGCTATCCGCACTCACCAGGCTGTAAGCTATCCGCACTCACCAGGCTGTAAGCTATCCGCACTCACCAGGCTGTAAGCTATCCGCACTCACCAGGCTGTAAGCTATCCGCACTCACAAGGCTGTAAGCTATCCGCACTCACCAGGCTGTAAGCTATCCGCACTCACAAGGCTGTAAGCTATCCGCACTCACCAGGCTGTAAGCTATCCGCACTCACCAGGCTGTAAGCTATCCGCACTCACCAGGCTGTAAGCTATCCGCACTCACCAGGCTGTAAGCTATCCGCACTCACCAGGCTGTAAGCTATCCGCACTCACCAGGCTGTAAGCTATCCGCACTCACCAGGCTGTAAGCTATCCGCACTCACCAGGCTGTAAGCTATCCGCACTCACCAGGCTGTAAGCTATCCGCACTCACCAGGCTGTAAGCTATCCGCACTCACCAGGCTGTAAGCTATCCGCACTCACCAGGCTGTAAGCTATCCGCACTCACCAGGCTGTAAGCTATCCGCACTCACCAGGCTGTAAGCTATCCGCACTCACCAGGCTGTAAGCTATCCGCACTCACCAGGCTGTAAGCTATCCGCACTCACCAGGCTGTAAGCTATCCGCACTCACCAGGCTGTAAGCTATCCGCACTCACAAGGCTGTAACCTATCCGCACTCACCAGGCTGTAAGCTATCCGCACTCACAAGGCTGTAAGCTATCCGCACTCACAAGGCTGTAAGCTATCCGCACTCGCCAGGCTGTAAGCTATCCGCACTCACAAGGCTGTAAGCTATCCGCACTCACCAGGCTGTAAGCTATCCGCACTCACAAGGCTGTAACCTATCCGCACTCACCAGGCTGTAAGCTATCCGCACTCACAAGGCTGTAAGCTATCCGCACTCACCAGGCTGTAAGCTATCCGCACTCACCAGGCTGTAAGCTATCCGCACTCACAAGGCTGTAAGCTATCCGCACTCACCAGGCTGTAAGCTATCCGCACTCACAAGGCTGTAAGCTATCCGCACTCACCAGGCTGTAAGCTATCCGCACTCACCAGGCTGTAAGCTATCCGCACTCACAAGGCTGTAAGCTATCCGCACTCACCAGGCTGTAAGCTATCCGCACTCACCAGGCTGTAAGCTATCCGCACTCACCAGGCTGTAAGCTATCCGCACTCACCAGGCTGTAAGCTATCCGCACTCACCAGGCTGTAAGCTATCCGCACTCACCAGGCTGTAAGCTATCCGCACTCACCAGGCTGTAAGCTATCCGCACTCACCAGGCTGTAAGCTATCCGCACTCACCAGGCTGTAAGCTATCCGCACTCACAAGGCTGTAAGCTATCCGCACTCACCAGGCTGTAAGCTATCCGCATCTCACCAGGCTGTAAGCTATCCGCACTCACCAGGCTGTAAGCTATCCGCACTCACCAGGCTGTAAGCTATCCGCACTCACCAGGCTGTAAGCTATCCGCACTCACCAGGCTGTAAGCTATCCGCACTCACCAGGCTGTAAGCTATCCGCACTCACCAGGCTGTAAGCTATCCGCACTCACCAGGCTGTAAGCTATCCGCACTCACCAGGCTGTAAGCTATCCGCACTCACCAGGCTGTAAGCTATCCGCACTCACCAGGCTGTAAGCTATCCGCACTCACCAGGCTGTAAGCTATCCGCACTCACCAGGCTGTAAGCTATCCGCACTCACCAGGCTGTAAGCTATCCGCACTCACCAGGCTGTAAGCTATCCGCACTCACCAGGCTGTAAGCTATCCGCACTCACCAGGCTGTAAGCTATCCGCACTCACCAGGCTGTAAGCTATCCGCACTCACCAGGCTGTAAGCTATCCGCACTCACCAGGCTGTAAGCTATCCGCACTCACCAGGCTGTAAGCTATCCGCACACACCAGGCTGTAAGCTATCCGCACTCACAAGGCTGTAAGCTATCCGCACTCACCAGGCTGTAAGCTATCCGCACTCACAAGGCTGTAAGCTATCCGCACTCACCAGGCTGTAAGCTATCCGCACTCACCAGGCTGTAAGCTATCCGCACTCACAAGGCTGTAAGCTATCCGCACTCGCCAGGCTGTAAGCTATCCGCACTCACAAGGCTGTAAGCTATCCGCACTCACCAGGCTGTAAGCTATCCGCACTCACAAGGCTGTAACCTATCCGCACTCACCAGGCTGTAAGCTATCCGCACTCACAAGGCTGTAAGCTATCCGCACTCACCAGGCTGTAAGCTATCCGCACTCACCAGGCTGTAAGCTATCCGCACTCACCAGGCTGTAAGCTATCCGCACTCACCAGGCTGTAAGCTATCCGCACTCACCAGGCTGTAAGCTATCCGCACTCACCAGGCTGTAAGCTATCCGCACTCACCAGGCTGTAAGCTATCCGCACTCACCAGGCTGTAAGCTATCCGCACTCACCAGGCTGTAAGCTATCCGCACTCACCAGGCTGTAAGCTATCCGCACTCACCAGGCTGTAAGCTATCCGCACTCACCAGGCTGTAAGCTATCCGCACTCACCAGGCTGTAAGCTATCCGCACTCACCAGGCTGTAAGCTATCCGCACTCACCAGGCTGTAAGCTATCCGCACTCACCAGGCTGTAAGCTATCCGCACTCACCAGGCTGTAAGCTATCCGCACTCACCAGGCTGTAAGCTATCCGCACTCACCAGGCTGTAAGCTATCCGCACTCACCAGGCTGTAAGCTATCCGCACTCACCAGGCTGTAAGCTATCCGCACTCACCAGGCTGTAAGCTATCCGCACTCACCAGGCTGTAAGCTATCCGCACTCACCAGGCTGTAAGCTATCCGCACTCACCAGGCTGTAAGCTATCCGCACTCACCAGGCTGTAAGCTATCCGCACTCACCAGGCTGTAAGCTATCCGCACTCACCAGGCTGTAAGCTATCCGCACTCACCAGGCTGTAAGCTATCCGCACTCACCAGGCTGTAAGCTATCCGCACTCACCAGGCTGTAAGCTATCCGCACTCACCAGGCTGTAAGCTATCCGCACTCACCAGGCTGTAAGCTATCCGCACTCACCAGGCTGTAAGCTATCCGCACTCACCAGGCTGTAAGCTATCCGCACTCACCAGGCTGTAAGCTATCCGCACTCACCAGGCTGTAAGCTATCCGCACTCACCAGGCTGTAAGCTATCCGCACTCACCAGGCTGTAAGCTATCCGCACTCACCAGGCTGTAAGCTATCCGCACTCACAAGGCTGTAAGCTATCCGCACTCACCAGGCTGTAAGCTATCCGCACTCACAAGGCTGTAAGCTATCCGCACTCACCAGGCTGTAAGCTATCACCAGGCTGTAAGCTATCCGCACTCACCAGGCTGTAAGCTATCCGCACTCACAAGGCTGTAAGCTATCCGCACTCACCAGGCTGTAAGCTATCCGCACTCACCAGGCTGTAAGCTATCCGCACTCACCAGGCTGTAAGCTATCCGCACTCACCAGGCTGTAAGCTATCCGCACTCACCAGGGCTGTAAGCTATCCGCACTCACCAGGCTGTAAGCTATCCGCACTCACCAGGCTGTAAGCTATCCGCACTCACCAGGCTGTAAGCTATCCGCACTCACCAGGCTGTAAGCTATCCGCACTCACCAGGCTGTAAGCTATCCGCACTCACCAGGCTGTAAGCTAAGCTATCCGCACTCACCAGGCTGTAAGCTATCCGCACTCACCAGGCTGTAAGCTATCCGCACTCACCAGGCTGTAAGCTATCCGCACTCACCAGGCTGTAAGCTATCCGCACTCACCAGGCTGTAAGCTATCCGCACTCACCAGGCTGTAAGCTATCCGCACTCACCAGGCTGTAAGCTATCCGCACTCACCAGGCTGTAAGCTATCCGCACTCACCAGGCTGTAAGCTATCCGCACTCACCAGGCTGTAAGCTATCCGCACTCACCAGGCTGTAAGCTATCCGCACTCACCAGGCTGTAAGCTATCCGCACTCACCAGGCTGTAAGCTATCCGCACTCACCAGGCTGTAAGCTATCCGCACTCACCAGGCTGTAAGCTATCCGCACTCACCAGGCTGTAAGCTATCCGCACTCACCAGGCTGTAAGCTATCCGCACTCACCAGGGCTGTAAGCTATCCGCACTCACCAGGCTGTAAGCTATCCGCACTCACCAGGCTGTAAGCTATCCGCACTCACCAGGCTGTAAGCTATCCGCACTCACCAGGCTGTAAGCTATCCGCACATCACCAGGCTGTAAGCTATCCGCACTCACCAGGCTGTAAGCTATCCGCACTCACCAGGCTGTAAGCTATCCGCACTCACCAGGCTGTAAGCTATCCGCACTCACCAGGCTGTAAGCTATCCGCACTCACCAGGCTGTAAGCTATCCGCACTCACCAGGCTGTAAGCTATCCGCACTCACCAGGCTGTAAGCTATCCGCACTCACCAGGCTGTAAGCTATCCGCACTCACCAGGCTGTAAGCTATCCGCACTCACCAGGCTGTAAGCTATCCGCACTCACCAGGCTGTAAGCTATCCGCACTCACCAGGCTGTAAGCTATCCGCACTCACCAGGCTGTAAGCTATCCGCACTCACCAGGCTGTAAGCTATCCGCACTCACCAGGCTGTAAGCTATCCGCACTCACCAGGCTGTAAGCTATCCGCACTCACCAGGCTGTAAGCTATCCGCACTCACCAGGCTGTAAGCTATCCGCACTCACCAGGCTGTAAGCTATCCGCACTCACCAGGCTGTAAGCTATCCGCACTCACCAGGCTGTAAGCTATCCGCACTCACCAGGCTGTAAGCTATCCGCACTCACCAGGCTGTAAGCTATCCGCACTCACCAGGCTGTAAGCTATCCGCACTCACCAGGCTGTAAGCTATCCGCACTCACCAGGCTGTAAGCTATCCGCACTCACCAGGCTGTAAGCTATCCGCACTCACCAGGCTGTAAGCTATCCGCACTCACCAGGCTGTAAGCTATCCGCACTCACCAGGCTGTAAGCTATCCGCACTCACCAGGCTGTAAGCTATCCGCACTCACCAGGCTGTAAGCTATCCGCACTCACCAGGCTGTAAGCTATCCGCACTCACCAGGCTGTAAGCTATCCGCACTCACCAGGCTGTAAGCTATCCGCACTCACCAGGCTGTAAGCTATCCGCACTCACCAGGCTGTAAGCTATCCGCACTCACCAGGCTGTAAGCTATCCGCACCAGCTGTAAGCTATCCGCACTCACCAGGCTGTAAGCTATCCGCACTCACCAGGCTGTAAGCTATCCGCACTCACCAGGCTGTAAGCTATCCGCACTCACCAGGCTGTAAGCTATCCGCACTCACCAGGCTGTAAGCTATCCGCACTCACCAGGCTGTAAGCTATCCGCACTCACCAGGCTGTAAGCTATCCGCACTCACCAGGCTGTAAGCTATCCGCACTCACCAGGCTGTAAGCTATCCGCACTCACCAGGCTGTAAGCTATCCGCACTCACCAGGCTGTAAGCTATCCGCACTCACCAGGCTGTAAGCTATCCGCACTCACCAGGCTGTAAGCTATCCGCACTCACCAGGCTGTAAGCTATCCGCACTCACCAGGCTGTAAGCTATCCGCACTCACCAGGCTGTAAGCTATCCGCACTCACCAGGCTGTAAGCTATCCGCACTCACCAGGCTGTAAGCTATCCGCACTCCACCAGGCTGTAAGCTATCCGCACTCACCAGGCTGTAAGCTATCCGCACTCACAGGCTGTAAGCTATCCGCACTCACCAGGCTGTAAGCTATCCGCACTCACCAGGCTGTAAGCTATCCGCACTCACCAGGCTGTAAGCTATCCGCACTCACCAGGCTGTAAGCTATCCGCACTCACCAGGCTGTAAGCTATCCGCACTCACCAGGCTGTAAGCTATCCGCACTCACCAGGCTGTAAGCTATCCGCACTCACCAGGCTGTAAGCTATCCCGCACTCACCAGGCTGTAAGCTATCCGCACTCACCAGGCTGTAAGCTATCCGCATCACCAGGCTGTAAGCTATCCGCACTCACCAGGCTGTAAAGCTATCCGCACTCACCAGGCTGTAAGCTATCCGCACTCACCAGGCTGTAAGCTATCCGCCACTCACCAGGCTGTAAGCTATCCGCACTCACCAGGCTGTAAGCTATCCGCACTCACCAG